>JAKSZT010054382.1:4397570-4475379 GCA_026826555.1 Tolypeutes matacus | reverse complement strand
ATCTATCTATCTATCTATCTATCTATCTATCTATCTATCTATCTATCTATCTATCTATCATCTCTATCATCTCTCTATCATCTACCTGTCCATCCATCCATACATATATCCTTTTGGTTCTGTTTCTCCAGCCAACCCTAATACAGCCCATTTTTTCCTTTGAGGCCCTGACCCCAACCCTGTGTGAGCCCACCTCCCTCCTCTGATGACCCCCAGGGGACTCCTCTATCCTTCCTCAACAAGCCCGCCCTGTCTGGGTGAGGCTGGGTGGCAGGGTCTGTCTCCTGCCCCTAGCCCTTCTGCCCTCTGTCCACAGTGTCAGCGTGGGAGTTTGTGTGTAATGGGTGTGCCGTGTGCGTGTGTGAAACACAGAGGAGAAAAGGACCCAGCTGCAGTGAGCGCTTGTTGAAGGTCAGGCCCTGGGCTGCATACCCACGTGAAAGTCATGCTCTACCTGATGAAGATACTGAGGTTCAGAGAGGCCCAGTGCCTTCAGAGTCCAGCAGTATAGAGTGGAGTCAGGGTTCACAGTCAGGAGTCAGGTGACAACCTGGGGGAGCGGGCAGGCTGGGCCACATGGAGCTGATGGTGATGGTGACGGCTGCAGCAGGGGTTTGTCACTGTCACCTTGGATGGGGATTCCATTTCCTCTGCAACTGAGGGTGGCATTTCCTGGACAAGTTTACACACCAATGATGTATAGTTTGTTTTGTGAGATTACTTTTTAAAGTTGTAAATGCAATGTGTCTGCATTAAAGAAAATATGTAAAAGAGAACAAAGAAAAAGTCCATTCATCAACAGCACCTTTGCTTCTAGTGTTTTGTCTTGCCTTCTCCATATGCCTGCTTTTTATCTAGCGGTGATCATGGTAAACATATAATTTCATGCCCTGGCTTTCACTTAGCCCCCGTCCTAAGTGTTTTTCCACAAAGGCAATGGGGAGAGGGCCTGGGTGGCTTATTAGTTGCCTGGCCCCACGTTCTCATTGTCTGTAGGATGGAGGCAATATTACCCACTCCACATGATGTCAGGAGAATAAAGTGGCTCAATATATATAAAGTGCTGGACAGAGTCATTGGCATAGAGAAAATTCTCACAAGACAGTCGTTTCTCCTACATAGCTTATCTATTGTTGAAAAATGTTTTCCTTTTCTAAAGAAATTACAGCTGCATGACAATAAATTTCAGCAAGATACAGGAAAGAAGGAAAACCACTTCTAGGCCTCTTCCTGAAATGTCATCCCTTTGACTACCATTTGCTCTTTTTCCTTCTAGTCGTCCTTGCATATGTGCTGCTATTTAATTGATATAGTAAACTACATGCAAATTCCGTATTATTTCCACATAACATTTAGATTACAAGCACTTTCGCACGTATTGGTGTGCCTTGCCTTTATAGTTTTAAAGGCTGTATATGTTTTCAACAAATGGAGCATTTTCAGACCCACTCACCTGCTTGGATCTTTTAGGTTGTTAGCGATATTTCAAGAGTATAGGTAAGTATCCTCAGAATGACTTGAGATCACAAGCTGTCCCCATAGTTTGGGCAGCTGCCCCAAGCAGACTCACTGATCAGAGAGCATAGCGAGATCCAGGCCCCGGGGACCCCTGTGCCAGCTTCACTGACCATGTTTGTGGGGCATGGCGGACAGCGCCAGGCAGCACAGTGCGTAGCCAGGGCTGGGCAGGGCAGTGTGGCTACAGCGCGGACACACGACGAGGCCCCTTCGCCAGCCATGGGCTCAGGGATGCCCCCAAAGAATGCTGAGTCTGAGCCTTGATGCAAGAATGTGAGTCTTAGTTGGCCAGGGCTCTGTAACAAAAGGCACAGCCTGCTTGATGTAAACAATGGCAATTTATTGTCTCAGTTTACTGCCTCAGCCAAAGTTTGAAGTCGAGGTGTGAGCAGGCCATGCTTTCTGCAGGCTGGACCTTCTGGCATGTTTCAGTCTCTGCCTCCGTCACAAGGCATGTGTCTCCTCCTTGGCCTCCTCCTGCCTCCTCTGTCTCTGCCTGCCTCCTCTGCCTCTTCCTCAGCCTCTTTCTGTCTCTTCTGCCTCCTTCTGTCTCCTCCTCAGCCTCCTCCTTCTGTCTCCTCCTTGGCCTCCTCCTGCCTCCTTCTCTGCCTCATCCTACTGCCTCCTCCTCGGCCTCCTCCTTCTGCCTCCTCCTCCTGTCTTCTCCTTGGCCTCTTCCTTCTGTTTCCTCCTCGGCCTCCTCCTTCTGTCTCCTCCTTAGCCTCCTCCTTCTGCCTTGTCCTTGGCTTCCTCCTTCTGCCTCCTCCTCGGCCTCTTCCTTCTGTCTCCTCCTCAGCTTCCTCCTGTGTCCTCCTCAGCCTCTTCCTTCTGTCTCCTCCTCCTCCTGTCTCCAGGCTTTTTCCTGCTCCTGATTTTCCTCTGCATACAGGGACGTCAGCCACACTGGACGAAGGCCCACCTGATTCTGTTTAGCTTCCTTTTAACAGGCTCTTCTGAGACTCTATTTGCAAATGGGTCCATACCCCTGGGAGTGGGTGTTAGGACTTGAACATGTCTCGTGGGGACACAATCCCCAAAGGTGCACGTGAATGCTCGAGAAGCAACAGAAAGTGTGGTGGATTCAGGGAGCCAAGGGCCTTTGGCTGGACAATAGTGGGCAGGGGGCTGGTGAGGGGCATGGGGCGGTGGGCCCCAGGGGCCTGGAAGATGTCCTCAGGAGTTTGACCACTGAAGACCTTTAAACAGGGCCCTGGCACGCTCAGGAAGTAGGCACAGGTGGGGCCAGAGCTTGGGGTGGCTGCGTGAGCGTGCCCAAGAGGGGCTCCCTGTCCTTGTCTGCCCCTCCCCTTGCTCTGGGGGCCTGGGGCTCAGCAGGGAGGATGCTGGGCCCTGGGGTGGCTCATCCTGTTGCGGCTCATTATGCACAAGGTGGGCACCTTGCGTGGAAGAGGCTGCCAGGGTTGGCTGGGCCTCCTTTCCCTGCCCCCCAACACCGGGGTGGACCCCCGCACTTCCTCTCCTCTCCCAGCCTCGTCCAAGGTGTTCCGCAAACCCAAGGGCTCTCCACTCAGAGAACGTCGTCAAAGCTGTTCAAGAGCCTGCCGTGCAGCAGATGGCCGCTGGCACTCACGGCTGTGTGTTGGGGCTGCATCTGCTTTCCCACGTCTCCGCCGCCTCGCACAGCGTTATTAAGAAATGTTTGCTACGAAACGGCTGCAGCGGGCTGCAGGGTTGGGAGGTGGGTCGGTCCTTCTGTTCATTGGTCTGATGCCCCAAAACTGTGTGTGGCTGAAAGGGGCGCCCTGCGTGGATAGGGGGTGACTTCAAGGATGGGAGGGTGTCAACCCCGGAAGCCAGCGGCGCCTTCCTCCCCCGTGCCTGCGAGCTGCCCTCCATGCCGGAGTGTCTTCCTTTGTTATTGTCAAGTGGATTGACAATATTGTCAAGTGGATTGTTTTGAATAATCACGGGCTTCTGGAAACAACTACTTCATTTGGGGTTTGACCCAGGATTTCTAGATTAATCAAGTGGACGTGGCTGGAAAACCATGGGCTTGTGTCTTTTATTTCTTATTTTGCGTCCTCCTCTGTGGGCCTCGTGGGGCGTCTCCCCAACTCCCGTCATAACCCCTTCCTTCCATTTCCGTTCAGCCAGCAGTTGTCGGGTGCACAGTGTGTTATTGGGCCATGGCTCGGCCACGGGGAGACGCAGATCAACAAGGTGCTTTCTCTGCTCCTGAGGGGCTCATGGTTCTGGGTGGGAAACGGTGGCTAACCTAGCGGCTTTGCTTGGGGGAGCATCCTGGGGCTCAGGGTTTAGATACCCTTCTGAGCCGCCTGTCCTGCCTCCTCATCTGTGAATTGGGCACAAGGGCGTCAGGGAAGTCTTTCAACGAGACAGCACACGTGAGCGTGTGGCCTGGCCCAGGGGGTTCTCGGCCCTGGGGGACAGCGTCTCTTGGGTGCCCCTGGTGTGTGCCACTGGATGCAGGCCCCGATGCTGACTGCTCCCTCTCTCCCCTTTCTTTCCAGCCTGTGACCTCATGACCCAGGGGATTTTGGCCTTAGTCACGTCCACCGGCTGTGCGTCCGCCAACGCCCTGCAGTCCCTCACCGACGCTATGCACATCCCCCATCTCTTCGTCCAGCGCAACCCGGGGGGCTCACCCCGCACTGCCTGCCACCTGAACCCCAGCCCCGATGGCGAGGCCTACACGCTGGCCTCGAGGCCACCCGTCCGCCTCAATGAGGTCATGCTCAAGCTGGTGACGGAGCTGCGCTGGCAGAAGTTCATCATGTTCTACGACAGCGAGTATGGTGAGTGAGGCCGGCCGGTGGGGTGCTGGCCGGGCATGGGGGGCGGTGTGAGACTGGGTGGGCCTCGAGGTGGGCACCCGGACCTCGAGCCTCGTGAGTGGGGGCAGAGCTGTGTAAGCTCATCTTAGGCAGCCACTAAAGTTGCCTAGCAACACCGCCTCATCATGACAGCTGAAGTTTGAATCCTCTTGGAGTTTTCAATAAAATATTAATAAACTGCTGGCAGGGACTCGCTAGGCAGCAGACAGGCAGCAGGGGCGGCCATCGGCTGGTGAGGGTCCCCTGGAGCCCCTCACGAGACAAGTCCCCCCGCAGGGCCTCCTCTCAAAGATTTCCACTCACCCCCAAGGTCGTCCAGCTTTTGTGTTCCCCGCAGCCCTGATCTGCCACCACTTTCAGGATCTCCGGCCAGGGCAGACATCAGGGCAGGGGTGGGGAGGGCTAGCAGGGGCCGTGGCAGGCCCACAAGGCTGGCTGGGGGTCGGTGGGTCTGAGGACATCATGATGGGCAGACACGGCCTCTTTGAAGACCACTTGAATGGAAAACTGATTTGCTCGTGAGGGAACCACAAAAATGGGTGAGAAAGAGCTTTAAACTTTCTTATGGCTGCTTGGTCAGAACAGTTCAGTCCAGGCATGAGATAAAATGGATTCCACAGTGTGGTTTTTTTTTTTTTTTCTATTTGTTTTGAGATCCTTGAGATTGACACACGGTTATGAGAAGCAACTCAGCGAGGGCCCATGTATGTCTCACCCAGGTTCTCCGATGCCCGGCTCTCGTGCAGCGTCACAGCCAAGGCGTGCGTTTAGGTCTACGTGGGTTTATAGCATGTGGGTCCATGTGACCACCGCAGGCGAGATGTCCGGCTGTCTATCAGAGGGTCACGCACGCTGCCCTCTGATAGCCACGGCCGCCCGCCTTGCGTGTTTAGAGAGTGTAGGGGGCGTCCTGGCTGGGGCCAGGAAGGGACGGGGTAGACCCTCGAAAGCCCTGCTTTGTCCCTGGGTGAAATGATTCCTTTGCCAAGAATGTAACCAAGAAAAGAAATCAGCATATGTTTGCATTTCCCTAAATACTCAGCTTCTCTAAGACCGGAATGTTGTCCTCGGCTCTTGAGCAAATATGCAGTTTGAAGTCTTCAGGAAGAATTGGAAGAGCAAATAGGCACTGTGCTGAAATAAAGATGAGGTGGTGATGAGGACGAGGGTGGCCTAAGGCTCCAGGGACTTGAACTGGGCTCTGTTCAGGACTGGCCTTGCTCTCCGTCCCCTGCCCCACACTCCGACCCTGGCACTGGGGAGGGGTTGGGAAGCTTGAAGTAGCCCTGGGATGCCCACAGCGAGCTTCCAGGTGCTCGACCTGCCCTGCAGAACCCTTTGAGCTTGACTCCATCCCAAAGCCAGAGGTGTCCAGGCTGCTCTGTGGCTTGGCCCCTGGGGAGGGGGACAGTGTCAGGGTTGAAGGCCCTGTGGGCTCGAGCCTCTGCAGGTCTGTCCCACCCTGCTTTCTCCAGCACCTCCACTCTCCTTCTGTCCTGGTCTGTAGATGCCCTTCAAGCCTTGGGTCTCCCTACAGCCTGGGAGATGGCCTTGGGTAGAGCCTCAGGCCCCAAGGACGGCAGTTTCAGGGCTCCCTTCTTCTCGTGCCCCTCGCCTGCACTAGCTCAATAGTCAAGGCCATGAGGAAAGGCTCCCCTCAGGTCCTCTTGCCCGCAGCCCCCTCCCTTTCCCTGGAGCTCTGGTCCCTGGACACCAGCTTTCACAGACACAGCTCCCTCTCTCAGAGCTCTGCTCTGGCTGGTCCCCGCTCCCCTGTCGGGGCTCGGCTTTGATTCACCCTGGAATCCCCTGCTGGGCTGGGGGTTCCAGGAAGTCCAGGGCATTGCGCCGATCGTGGTCATGCTTCGCTGTGCAGGTGAAGACACTGATTCATAAGAACATGGCGTTTTCAGACCATTTTCACATCAGACAAAGGAGAATTGGGGAGGAAGACAAGGGCACCGGAGAGGCTGGCTTCTGACTCAGAGACGGGGAGGTGGGTAAGGAAGTAGGTATTTCATTCTTCAGACACTCTCCCCTCTCCTCTCCTGCCCCCACCCAGAACCTCCAATCCAAACAAGAGATGTGTTCTTTTCCAACGTGTGAGGAGGTTGAAGTGTTACCAACCAGCCAGACCTTTTTCAGCAATCTCATCAAGGCCCTGCAGGACAAAGAGCTGTCAGCTGAGGGATGCCCTGCACAGGCCGCGGGCTGAGGTGGCCGTGAGGGCTGTGTTGAGAAGGATTCTGAGGCTGTCTGTGGGCTCAGCAGTAGAAAGCACTGCGCTCACTCTCTGATGGTTCCTGGAGCAGGAGGGGGCCTAGCAGTATACGGGCCGTGGCTTGAGTGCTCTGGAGAGTGGAGGAAACCAAACACCTCGTGGTTGCCGTCCACCTGCATCAGAGCAGGAGCCCTGGCACTGCCCAGCGCTGGCCCAGCTGGCCAGGGGCTTCCTGGAGGTCAGCACTGCTTTTCTTGGCTTCTGGGCAGGACCTCCTACCTTGGCCAGGTCGTTGGCCTCCCAATTTTACCAACTTTGAGGCCAGGTTCCCGCCCCAACACATTCTCTGTGAAGTTTGAACTTCCCCAACTCCTGCGGCTGGCCTGCCGTGGTCCTCGTGGACAGCTCAGCCTCTGGCCTGTTTCCCGACACACCCCGTGTCAGGTACGCCAAGGCAGTGGACGCCCACATGCAGTTTGCTGCAGCACATCCTGCCCTCTGAGGGCGTGTGGGGGCTGCCCCCCGACAGCCTCGCCATGGCCGATGTGGCCAAGTGCATTTCATTCAAGCCGTCCCTCAGCCTGCTGTTACGTCTCACAGATGAGGAAAACAAGGCTCAGAAAGATGGTTTTTTATTTTATTCTTTTAAAGGAGGTACCGGGAATTGAGACCGGGCCCTTGTACGTGGGAAGCAGGTGCTCAGCCACTGAGTTACAGCCGCTCCCCATTGGGGGCTTCTTTTTGACTTTAAGGCCGGTGCACTCATCCGAGGCCCCATCCTGTTTCTGTAATTTGGGGTTTGCTTCTCCCCTCTGTTCCCAGCCAAGCAGAGTCGACGCCAAGGAGGAAGAGGGCGGCTTGGAATGGGCTTGGTTTGTTGCACCGTCAGTGCCTTTGCAAACGTCATCCGTGGGCCCCTTTCCTGCTGCACTCTGCCGGGAGTGAGGCCTGTCCCTTACTTGCCCCTCAACCTCACGTAAACCCAGGAAAGTCCTGCTCAGGGCATTTGAGTCAGGAGTCAGGTCGGAGCAGCGGACACCTTGGGTGCCGTGGCAGAACTTGGCAGAGGGGGAGAGGGGAGTTAGTAAGTATACGGTTTACGAAACGCAAGATGTGCCATTTGGTAAAATTCCATCGAAAACACCTGTATGCTTGTTGTGACAGCGAGAGGAAAAATACAAGAGAAGCTGACATTTGGGAGAGGAAATCTACAGCAGGAAAATACCAAAAGTTTGGATCGAACAGAACAGAGAACTTTCCGATTTGCTACATCCAGCGCTGCGTGTTCCTGCGTGGGTTTGTGGGGAGTGTGTCTGGCCAGTGGCCGTGTCCACAGATTTCCTGTAGTGACCATGTTTGGATGAGGGTCGTAGTTAAGGTGGGATCTTAGAAATCACTGACTCCTTCATTCAACAAATATTTGCCGAGTTCCTGCCATGTGCCTTTTTTCTAGACGCACATTTTAGATGAAGAAACAGGTGAGTGGGGCGATTAGGCTGACGTCGTGCTGTGCTGGGATTTGAACCCAGGGCCCAGTTGTCTTTGCTCCATGTGTCTCTGGGGCCTCTAGGATTGCTTGCAGGCCTAGGATGGGCTGGGACTTGGGATTCCACAGTAACCAAAGTACAAGGTTCAGCATGAATGGCTGTTATCAATTTGTGCTAGTTAAAAATTATTTTAAAAATTGAAAATGGTACTTGGACTACACATACAATGGGTATGTCCAATTAAAGTAGTAACAAAACAAACTCTCATGAACCCACAGTCAGTTTAAAAAAGGGTAAGGAAATCCTTGCGTGTCCTGCCTGATCACGCCCCTGCTCCCCAGGAGAGAGAGCCACCTTCCTGATTGTCTGTTCACCAGTCTTTGCTCTTCTTTATAGTTTTATGACATAAGTACAGGCCTAAAATACATGCTGTATCGTTTGTCCTGTTCTAGAACTTTCTGCATGTGTACTGACACTGTATTCTTCTGTGGTTGATTTTTTTCTACTCAACCTTATATTTTTGAGATTCATCCCCTTGACACGGGTGGGTGGGTCCAGTCAGCTTTCCTTTTGCATAGTATGCTTCCATTTTATCGATTTTATTGTTAATGGGCATTTGGGTTGTTTCTGGGTTTTTGCTCTCACAAATAATGCTGTTAAGAACATTCTTGTATTTGTCTTTGGGTGTTCCACAGGCAAGAGTTTTTTTTTTTAATATTAACAAATGAAAAACTTTCAGTCACAACTCACCGTCCTCCAAGCTGTGTTGGGGACATAAATAAGCTCAGTGTGGCCACTATTGACCAACAGGTCGTCCCAGTGCTGCAATTTGTCACTTAAGGATGACACTGAAGACACAGGGGCATGTTCTAGAAGGTGGAGCCGACCCTTTCTCCCAGGACCAATCTGAGCAGTTTTCCTTCCTCCTGGTTGCCTTACAGTTTTATTGAGATATTGAGATATAATTTATCTACCAAACTATTTGGCTTTAAAGTGTCCAATTCAGTGTTTTTTAGTATATTCGCAGTTGTACAAGCATCATCACTGTCTAGTTTTGAACATTATTGTCATCCCCACAGGAAGCCCGCACCCATTCACAGTCACACAGGAGAGTTTTGAGGGTCTCTCCTGAGAGCAAAATTGCTGAGTTACTGAGTCCATGCATGCATCACTTTATTAGGTCAGAACAAATGGTTTTCCAAAGCATTTCTATCTATTTACATGACTGCCGTGTGTCAGCATTTCCAAGTTCCCTGACCTCATCAATATTTTTTCACTTTGAAGTTTTGAAGTGCAAAATGGTATCTTGCTAAGATTTTAATTTACATTTTCCTGATGACGGATGAGGCTGAACATCTTTTCATGTCTTTTTGAGCTATTTTTTTCTCTTCAATGAAACACCGTGTTTTCTTAGCTGCTAAAACAAACACTGTGCAGTGGGCTGACTTAACAACAGGGATTTATTGGCTCCTGGGTTTGGGGGCTGGAAGGCTGGCTTCCTGGGGTGTCAGCTCCCAGATGCCCGCAGATCCTTGAGGCTCCTGGGCTTTTCCACCCAGCAGTGATGCACGTGGTGGCCTCTTCTCACCCCTCCTCTGTGTGCCATGGACGCCACGCTTCTGCCTGCTCTCTGTGGCTTCTCCACCATCTGACTTTCACTCCACATGTAAAGGACTCCAGGAATCCAGATGAAAACCAACCCTTTTCCAAAGGGCCACACCGTGCCTAGAGAACCATCTTGAAGAGCCCCTATTCACACTGGTCCACCCCTACCAGGATGTGGACCAAGACCCAGCACAGGTCCACACTGACGCGCACAATTAATCCCCAGCGTGCCTGCTAACAGGTTTTAATTTCTTTCTTCATTTTAAAATCGGGACTTTCCCTTTGCAATTGGGATCTAAGGGTGGCAAATGTCTTCTCTCAGTTACTGGCTTGTCTTAATGAAAGACATTCTTTATTCCCTTTCAGGTTGGCTCATTTTCTTATTTATTTAGAGATCCTTCCCTACCCCAAAGTCCTAAAGATACCCTTCTGCTGAAGCCTCACTCTCTGCCCTGAGGGCTGATGTCACCTGCCTGGCCTGGTGTTCATGGCAAGGCCCCAGCGCAGGACATATCTGGTCCTCGTGCCGTCTGCCCTCCCTGTGGCCGTGCCCTGGCTTTCTCCCCACAACCCGGTGCTGCTCCCCTCTGCCCTGGCCTCGGGGCCGCTGTCCTTCTTGGTGGTGAACAAAGAAGGTTCACCCTCCTCTAGCATGGCTGTGGCACCGTGGTCAGGGAAAGGGTCCTGGAGGAGGTGGCCCCTAAGCAGGAGCCTGTAGGATGAGTAGGAGTCAGGTGGGCAGAGGGGGCTAGGGGTGGTGGGTATTCTAGGCAGAGGGAAGAACATGCTGGAAGGCCGGGAGGCAATGGAGAGGGAGAAGGATGTCTGTTGCTGGCGGCCAGTGGTCGTGGGTGAGACTGGAGAGGGCATGGTGGGCGCTAGAGGCCTCACGGATGAGCTCAGAAGCCTCAGAGTGCGGGAGCCACCCTTGCTTCCTATCGCCCAGTCCAGTGGCCAGAGGGCAGAGGAGATGGGGTCTCCTTCAGGGAGGGCCTGAATTTCCCAGGCAGCCCAGGCTTCAGGTGGGTGGGGAGCAGTCCCCCATCTGGCAGGTGCTTTCACCACCCTGGCTCACGCCATCCTCATGGCAACCCTGGGAGGGGGCGTTTACAGATGGGGAGACTGAGGCTCAGCACAAAAAAGGGCCTCGCCCCAGGCATGGTGGGGCGGGGGCTGGCTAGACCTGACCCCACAGCCCGGGCTTCCCAGTCTCCTGGGCTGTCTCCGGGGCTTGGATGGGCCATCTCGTGCTAAGCTGACTGGGTCCTGGAGCAGCTTCCTAAAGAAAGCTCCTTGGAAGAGAGAAAGAATTAGCAGGGCAGGCGGGACTTGAATCCATCCTCCGCCCCAGAAAAGTCTCCTTTCCAGGCCCCCCTCCCGCCCCCAGGACGTACAGGTGAGCAGTCTCCTTCATAACCCACATTGTATCATTACGGCATTAGCCTAAATTGAAGTAATGAACACTTTTTCCAGATGAAATGAGTGAGTGAGTGTAATTGCTAAGAAACCTACAACGATGCTCAACAGTAACTTTAGCAGGACTGCTGTTTTGGGCGTCCATCTATCTAATTACAAAGCAACTGTACATCAGGGCACGCTAATTACAACGTTCGCCGGAGAATTAAAAGTTCACAAACATCACAGTTCCCACACCCCTTCGTCAGTTCCAGAGGGCATCTTGGAGCGTGAAGAGACGCCTGCTGCAGCCCTGGGGAAAGCCGGGGCGCCGGCACCCACTCCTGCCCCGTGTGCGGGGGTCTTGGGTGCAAGAGTGTGGCCGGTCCCTCTGCATTTCTCTCTTCCCACGACTTGCTGCAGAGCCCCTCTGAGGACAGAACTCCCCATGCCAGAGCTTGCCCCCATCTCCCGCTTGCGCCGCACACGGAAAGGAGCAGGGAAGGGGTTTTGTTGTAGACTGCCAGAATTCCAGGGCGGGCGCCAAGGAGCCCCCTTCCTTTGAGAAATGAGATACCCTGTCCTCTTCCTTCTCGGTGAACACTCTCCTACTGTTCTGCCCGGGAGAGTGCAGCGCTTTCCTGATAGTATCTAGAAGCGTCAGGAAAGCACCCTCCTCTTTTAAAAGCCTAGTTTCTCAGGGTCTAACCAGCACAACTTAAAAGGCACCTGTTCGACGTGGATTGTGGATCGTTGGACGGGTTTTGACAAACTCATGCCCCAGTGTCACACCGCCCTGTCAACGTCTAGAACAGGCATGGACACGTCTTCATTTTGTAAGAAGGAAAACCACAGCCCCGCGGCCTAGGGCCCCACCCCTTTGTGCTGGCCAGTGCCGTGTGCCTGGAGCCCCAGTGAGGCGTCCCTGTGGCCTCCCCTCTCCTTACGAGGGTCCCCAAGGATCCAGAGGCTCAGGCCATCTGGCAGGACAGAGAGGAGCAGGCGGGAGGAGGTGGCGGGAGGCAGGGAAGCCTGTTGGCAGCTGGGGCTTGCGTTTGCACCAAAGCCCTGCCCGTCTGCCCACTGCCCAGTGCGGGCTCCACTGCCTTTGCCGGCAGCTCCAGGAGCCGGTGTTGGGGACGCTTGTGAGCGCAGCGTCAGCGAGAGAGAACAGCAGCCGAGTCCCTGCCCTGCCGGCTGTTGCCTGGGCAAGCCATGTGCCCTCCTGGTCTGCGGGGTTCTGGGGAGGAGCCAGCACTGAGCCTGCACTCGGCACACAGAGGCTGGGTGAGAGCCTCTCTTTAAAGGGCTCCTTTGCCTCTTGCTCTGAAGCTCTGAAGAAGCCTCTTTTGGTGTCATGAGCAGGGGGCCTCCTCTTGCCTGAGGCTTGGCTCTGACTTGGCTGGTGGGGCCTGAGGCAGGGGCCTGTGAGATCTTGCTGCCCCCGCACTCAGAAACCAGCTCCTAAACAGCTTTAGGAGCATCCTTCCCCCTGAGAGTTTTGGAAAGCCAAAAAGGTTGTGGGAGCACTGTAAGATGTTTCCTTGCCCAGTGCCCTGAAGGAACCTCAGACGCGAATCCAGAAATGCCTGTGGCCACCAGACCAACAGCCTCGGTCCTTGCTATGGTCCTCCACGTCCTGCCCACTGCTGCCTCCTCTCCTCTCCAGTCCTGCCTCAGGACCTTTGCACTGGCTGTTCTCTGTCCCCAGATACCCGCATGGCTGCTTCCTCAATTTTAGGCCTTTGCTTTAAAACTGTCTGTCCCGTGAGGCCTTCCCTCACCAACTCATTTAAAAATGGAACTCGATTTACTCTTGATAGGCCCTCTCCCTATTCCTTGCTTTATTTGTTTCTTTGGATTTATTACTCATTTTCAAATAGTTCTTAACCCACCTGGAATGTGAGTCCCACTCCTGCAGTTTTTGTCTGTTTCTTTGAATGATGCCGTATCTCCAGCTCCTAGAATCGTGCCTGGAACATCACATACGCTCAGTAAACATTAGGTGAATGAATGAATGAATCTATACTTTGGGGCTGTTAATTGACCATTAATTCTTACAGGAAGCACTTTTTTTAAAATTTGAAGTTTTCAATAACAATAATCCACGTGTCCTACAGAGCACAGAGATGTACGAAGGCAAAGCCTCATCCCCCTCCACTCCTCTAGGGAACCAGTGTATTCAGCCTGGGGTGTTTGGGTCGACCCTGTTCTCATGGCCAGGGGTCGAGGCAGAGCTGTGTGAGCCTGCGTGCCAGGAACCCGGGCTCAGTGACAGTGGAGACAGCCCTTGAGAAAGTTCTCAGTTTCACGGGACAATAAACTCAAACGTTCATATCACCATGTGACGGCAACAGTGGCTGCTGGGGTTTTGAGGCTGCACCTGGAGTCAGTTGAGGACTTGGGTTCAATTTCTGGCTCTGCCTTTTTTTAACATTCCTCCTGGCTCGTGGATGACACTTTCTGATCCTTAGTTTTCTCATTTTGATAGTGGGGACTATAAAAACTGCCTACCTCAGGGGGTCCTTGTGTGGCTGAAATGAAATGAAATGATGGATCTGCAAACCATTGAGCTACCCGTGGTCCTGGATCTTTTCCAATTTTTCTTGCTTTTCGTCAGCACCCAGGACAGTGCCAGGCACACAGGGCTCTGGTTGGGCGGAGTGCTGGTTGACCTAACCAGGGCGTCCTGAAGCTTAAAGCTGGGAAGGCGAAGGGCTTTGTAGTGCAGCTGGGATTAAGGAAGGATTTGTCAGGTAGAGGAGGGAGGAAAGAAATTCCAGGTCAAGAAAGCCTGGTGCATAAAAGATCAGAGTCTGAAATGACATGGCATGCTGGAGAAGTGGAGGTTTTTGGAGGGTCAGCAGACTCTGTGAGCCGAGAGACCATGGAAGGCACCTGTGAAGGGGGAGTGGGCCCGCCTCCTGCAGACTCCGGCAGCCTGGCCAGAGGACCATGGCAGTTGGTCCTTGGCATCCACATTAGGTTTCTCCTCCTCTGATGTGAGGTGAGTGCCATGATAGGCAGGGCTTGCCCTCCGGTGGGAAGACTCCCCTTTCTGGTGAGGGATGCTCAAGGGCAGAGGTCTGTCCTCTTTGGTTGCATTTCCCTGGAATATTAAAAGGCTTAAATTGCCTGTATGTTGGGTCACCGGTTCCCCATCGTGAACCCAGTGATTTGATGTTGGTGGCTTTTCCCCATAACGTGGTTCCCATTGAAGGTTCTGGGAGTGGTGACCAGGCTACTTAGGGTCACGGGGCGTGGGTCACGCTTGGACATTATGTCCAACATTGCGTCTCCTCTCTAGGCCTGCGTGCATCCGCTTCCTGATGGAAGTTGTCCTTGTGCCCACCTCCTCGGTGGTGGGGAGGCACGGCTGTGGTGTTCCCTGCACCCGTGTAGAGCAGGAAGCACCCAGTGCGCCCAGGGACATTGTCCTTTCACTTTGTTTCAGTTGTTGTGGGCTGTGTCACCTGCCTATTTGCTTATTTGTTTATTTTGTGCACACATCCATGGAAGATTTGCGGAGGTTCCTAAAGATGCTTGTAGAGGAAATAAGGTCAAGAAAGCAGCAGTAATAGGAAAATTAAGGTGAAGCATGGCTGAATGTGTGGCTGGGAGGGTGATAGGAGCAGCTGTGATTGCATTTTCCTGGCAGCCAGAGTTAAAAGGGAAGGAATGGAGAGTTCTCCTTGGGAAAGAGAAGTAGAACGGCCAGCTCCTAAGAGGGACTGGGCGTCTCCCAGCACTCAAGAGAATTCCCCAGAGGGACCTTATCTATGTAGGGAGATGAAGGACAGAGGGGATGGCCACCAGCTCAACTTTAAAGCAAAGGCCCAGGTGGGTTCTGCTTGCTGTCTCTCCCTCAAGCACAGCTTTGTGCAGTGTGGACGTCTCTCCACCTTGCCCATTCCAGACCGGAACTCGCCGTTCCTGGAGGCGTGCGGGTTTGGGAGTGCCCCCAGGTGAGCGTCCTCTGGCTTGGTCTTGGAAAAGTTCATGGAAGGTCCCCCAGGGGCCTGGGTTGTGCGTTCCGACCCTCTTCGTTGCCCACTGAGAGAGTGATTGGGCATTTATTCAATCCAGTTCCACTGGACAAATGCCCCTGTGGAGCGGGTTGCTGTATGGTGAGTCAATGCACAACAGAAACTTCCAGCAAATGCATGCTGGTCCTACACAGCACACAGGGTCCAAAGGAGCAGGGGACGAGACCCCAGGGTGGCTGGTCTCCTGGGGAGGCAAGTGCTCGGGACAGGGTCAGTGGGTGGCGGGTCTGCAAGCTGCACGTCACCCAGGAGGAGAGACGAAGCTGCTGCCACAGGGCTGGGGAGGGGCCCTGAGAAGCAGCTGGGGCTGCTTGTTCCTGGTCAGGGGTTGAGGGGGTGGCCAGGCTGCCCCTTTAGACCTAATGCCTCCCTGGGCGGAACGGAAGCTTATTGCACCTCTGCACATAGTGGGAATGGAGGGGCAGGTAGGCAGGGGCTGGCTTCACAGATCCAGGCACCGTGGGAGGTCCTGTGGAGTCGAGGTCAGCACGGGAGTCGTGCACTTTTCTCCATCAGCCCCAAAGGGACAGTGACTAGAGAAGCGGCTGCCATAAACTGACCCGAGGATGTGACAGGGACCTGGGAGGTCCTTCCCAGCCTCGGCGGAGAGACAAGTTCTGAAGGGGTGAGAAGGGCTGGGCAGAGGGCAGGGCAAGGTGGGCACCAGAGAAGGGCAGGGGGTGGGCAGTGCGAGCAGGGGCAGTCCACTGAGAGGAAGCCAGGCCTGGCTGGTTTCAGGGCGCCGGGTGCCTGTCCCAGCAGACAGAGGGGCTGCGCTGGATTCTAAGGTGCCAGGAAGCGGGGGAAGGGTGGGGTCACTCTACTTTCTTTGCTTTCTGACTTTTGCTTTAAAATGATATTTTATTATACAAGGCATACACGAAATGAATCCGCTCTTGTTGAACAAAACCAAAACCTCATAGACATTTAAGGTGAAAAGTGAAAGCCCCTCTCTAGTCTGCTCCCCCTCCCTCCCCCACCTCCCCTACTTTCCTCTCTGGAGGTGAGGGAGGTCCTTCCCTGGCCTGCCCATGTGCGTCCACGCGTCCGGTCACACTCACAGGCTCATGCTTCTCAGAAACAGAAAAGGGAGCATGGCCTGTGGGTTGACTTGTGCCATGCTCGGGAGTGTCCACAGCAGCCCCTTTGCTTCTTTCTTGTTCTCTAACTTCTGTACAACATTCCACAGGGTGGGTGGCCTCCAGGCTTTATTTAGTCATCTTTTTATTCCGGTGCTTTCTGTTTCTTTGCTATTGAGTAAGAACAAAGCTGTAACGCACGCCCCTGAATAGACATTTTCTTGCGGGGGCGTGTAAGTATTCTGATGGGATGGACTGTGAGAAAGTAAATTTGCTGGGTGGCAGGGGACTCAGTGTTTTCAAATTAGAGAAGGTAGAAAGATGGCAGTGAAGGTGCCAGGTACCAAAATAAGGCAGGATGGATGAGAAGCATTTTGGAGGCAAACAGACCGTGCTCTGGTTCTGGTTTTGTCTGTGGCTCGGAGGAAGATAAATTTCTGGGTGACCCTGCTGCTGAAAGGATGTGGGTTTTGGCAGAGTCAGGGACAAAACCCGAAATCAGAGGATCAGATGAAGGGTAGCAAGGACCTTCTCAGGTCAGCAGCGGCTCACGGGAGAAGCAATTCGAGAACGTGGAGGGAGTGATGCTTCCGTGGGAAGCAGCAGGGCATGACGTAGGCAACGAGGAGCTGATCCGCTGGTGTGAGTCAGAGAAGAGTGCCTTGGAGGCCCCAGGAGCAGGGGCTGATGAGCTGGGGTGGGCTGCTGCCCTCAAGTGGGTGAAAGGCTGATGTGGGCAGAGGCGGCTGCCCTGTTCTGTGTGGCTCCAGGACCGAGACCCTGACTGAGGCGTAGGACGGCCAGGGACCCGGGCTCAATACAGAAAGGAACATTGCAAAGGTCAGAGCTGGTCTGAGCCAGAAGGGGCTGGTCCCAGCCCCAGAGAGCCCCTGCAGGGCACGGTGGCAGGAAGGGTCCTTAGCTTGGCCCACTTCCAGTGGGTGACGAGTTGTTACGAGCTCCAGCCTCTCACCAAAGACCTCGTCTTTGCCTCTCCTGGATGGAGAGCTTGGGGTTGAGTCACTCATGGCTCGCCTTGCTTTGCCTGGGCGGCTGTGACAAAAGCCACGTGTTGAGTTCGCTCAACAGCACGGTTCCAGAGGCTCGAGGTCCAGACCCACGTATTGGCGAGACCGTGCCTTCTCCCTGAGCCTGGTGGTCTTCTGAGCATGGGTTGCTGCAGTCCTTGGGGCTCCTTGGCTGGCCTTTCAGTCCCCCATCACGCGGCCACCTCCAGTTCCCGCTGACGTCCGGCGTCTGGCTCCGAGGCCCTCTCTGGCCCTCTGTGTCCTAATCTCGCCTGCCAAGGGCCTGGGGTCCCCTGGCCACGGCCCACCTGGTTCTGCTGGGCCACACCTGTTTAAAAGGAGCCTCCGCGAAAGGCCCGCTTTCCCTGGTTCTGGCCCTCGGGCCATGAGGAGGGTTGAGAGCTGCGACGAGGGCCACTTTCCAGCCTGCCTGTGGGTCAGCACCAGAGCGCTGAGAGGAGGAGAATAAGACCGATCCTCCGTGGCCATGCAGCTGTGGGAGTGGGCCCTCTGCCGAGCTTCATGGCAGCATGGGGGGTGTCAGACACTTAGGGGTCCGGGCCCTGTGGCTGGGGGGCACTGCAGCCATGAGTGCAGACGGACTTCTGACTGCCCTGCACTGCCCCGAGCTCCAGCCGAGTGTGCTCAGGGCTCAGTTCTCTTGGCACGAGGAGGGGGCTGGGGGGCTCAGGGCGGCATCCTGGGGGTCCCCGACGCGGGACCGAGGCGTTTTCTGACGGCCCTGCCCCCACTCTGAGCTATTCTGCCTCTCAGTGCCCCCGGCTCTCCTGACTGGCACACCTGCTCACCCCTCACACATGTGCACGCACACACACACACACACACACACACACACACGGGGACCCGCAGCAGATCCTGATGTCTAGGGCCTCAGGGCCTTTTATGGGATCCGCCCTCCTCACGGGGCCCTTTAGGGCTCTGGTTGCTGAGACTGACAGCTCTGTGGCCTGGTCATGCGTGCAGGCCAGAAGGGGGAGCCCCAGCTGGGCCTTGTCCGTGCTCTGTCTGCGTGTGCCGGGGGTGTGCGAGAGGAGCTGCGCCTCTGTGTGTGCACTGAGCCTTTGTGTGCTCCTACGTGTGTGCTTGAGGCTGGTGCATGTGCCTAGGTTTGCATGTGCTCGTGTGTGTGTGAGTATGAGTGTGTGCTTTAGGCATGTGTGTGTGTCTGCTCTAGTTTCGTGTGCGCTCGCAAGTGCACGTGCTGTCGGCCTGCGTGTGCTCCCATGTGCGTGTGCATGCCACGCCTTTGGAAGGCCTCGTTCACCCCCAACACCCCACCAGTCACCTTCCTCACACTCCCTGCCCTGCTAAGGGCCCTCCGTGGTGCTCCCTCTTCGAGGGTCTAGTTCCAGGTGCTGCCGTAGCCTGTGGGGCCTGTCGCCGCCTCTCTCCATGCCTCTTCTCGCATCTCTCCCTCAAGACTCGCCATATCCCGGCTCCACAGACACGTCCTCGAGGTTCAGTCAGGGAAACGGTACCCACCCGGGCCGTTCAGAGGAGGGAATTTAATAAAGGGCAGGAGGCGTGGAGGAAGTGATCCAGGCCAACATCCGTGGGCAGTGCCGGACCCCGAGACCTGCAGGGGCAAATGCTAGAGACGGTGCTGCCAGGACCTGGGCCCTCCGTGGGGGCCACCCCAGGGAGTGGGAGCACGGAGGAGACCACAGGGCAGGGAGGGGCGCCGTGCCCTGGCTCCCTGGCAGCGTCCATTGCTAGCCAGTTTTAACTGGACGGTCCAGGGAGTCTGGGAAGGGTTGTTAGCGGGGTCCATGCTCGAGAGAGCAGATCAGGGAAGGCCGTGAAGGGATGTGAGGGTGAGCTGGCCAGGAGCCGCATGCCCAGGGACAGGCCCTTCCGGAATGTGCTGTTTTCCCAACAGTCTGCGGGGTGCCCTCGCCTGCCCCTCCCTTTGCCTCCTAAGGTGGTTTCCATCATTCGCACTCGTCTTGGGAGCCCTCCTGTGGCAGCTTCACATTCTTTTATGTATCCCCCCAAAAAAGAGATTATTTTCCTGTGCGTGTGAGACCCTTTTGACTGAGCCACGTCAGGGAGTCAGGACTTGGGTTGAGTCTCCGCCCTCTTGCTGGTCTGATGTAAACGGAGGCACCGGGAGAGAGACAGGAAAAGGGGGCTCTGCAGTTTTTGCCCCTGCCGGGTGAGAGAGGACTCGAGGATCACTGAGAGCTGAAGCTGAAGCACGAAGCCCTCAGAGGCTGGGCCCACAGAGCAGCTCAAGGCTGAGAGACAAGTCCTCTGCCTGGTTGCCTACAGCAGACCTCGGGACCTCGGCAGAGATCGGCCACCATCTTCATCACGTGGCAGGACGCCAGGCTCACCAGCAGCTGACTCTGGTGAGACAGCATCTCTGATGGTGCCTTGATTTGGACATTTTACGGCCTCGGAACTGTAAGCTTCTCCCACAGTAAAAGCCAGCCGTTTCCAGTACTTTGCCTCGGCAGCCCTGTGGCAATCAGGCACCTCTCGGCTCTGTCACCCCTGCCAGACCTGCTGTCCCTGTGCTCCCACCGCTGTCTGTGTGCCTCACACCAGGTCCCTGGCCATGATCTTCGGCCTCCTTTCCTCTCCCTCTGGGCGGGGAGACCCTGCTGGGTGGAGTCCTGATTTCCCTGCCTCGGGGTCTCAGGCCCCAGACACCAGGTTTTACTGGCAACAGGCCCTGAGCAAACGCTGGTGTGTGAGTCAGTGCATCGGTGAGATGCGGTGGAAGTAAAGTGTCCAGAGAGCTGGAGACTTTCACACACACGTGTGCATGCGTGCACACACGTTCATGCATACCTACACTCACCACACACCCATGTGCACTCACCCACGTGCATGTATACTCACACATGCACACACCATGCAGGCTCGCACACTCACCCAGGTGCACATACTCGCACACGTGCACACACTCGCACACGTGCACGCACACACTCACACATGTCTCGGGTGCCTGCAGTGTTTCACGTCAGAGGCACAGCTGACCACGGCCACCGGCCTGCTACCAATCTTACCAACAGTCACCAGGAGAGGTGGTTGCATTTGCCTCCTCCTAAGTCGGCACAGGGCGCCCCTCGAGAGCCCGGGCAGCTCAAGGTGAACTTCCTGCGGGCTTACAGCTTGCCAGCCAGCGCCGGGAGACGCGCTCCACACCCTGGCCAGGAGGGGTGGGCTGGGGGTGCCTGTGGGGCCTGGCAGAGGGGCTGGGGGGAGCCGTCCTTCCAAAGGGGCCCGGACTCCCCCAGCCTTGGCTACCGTCCTGGGCAGAGGCCCTGGCTGAGAGGCCAGGCTGGGGCCGCGGGGGCCGCCCTGGCCTCTCCTGTCCCACACAGAACTTGCGCAGGATGGCGGCGTCTGGGCGGCGAGATGGGAGATGGCGAGCTGCCCTGGAGCTGGCTGGGCCCACAGCTGCCCCGTCTCCCCTCCCCAGGCTCAGGTGCAGAGGTTGGGGCTGGAGGGCAGCCAACGGGGGGCTGTCTGCTCCACGGAGAGGGACAAGGGCGGTGCATCAGGCCTTCGCCCCACCCCTCACTGGGTATTTGTTGTTACTCTCTCTACACCCAGAGGGTAATTGGGGGAGAGCTGATGCCCGGAAGGTGGCGGCCTGGGGCTGTGGGTGGGAAGGCTGCTGTGGAGCCCACACTGGCTCCCAAAAGGTGGGAGGATTCAAGGGTGGGGTCCCCAGGAGGGGGGCAGCCAGCGCAGAAAATCCTGGAGTTGGGAATCGCAGCATTTGCAAAGGCTTGAGCGGGAGTTGCAGGAAATTAGATGCGCCTGTGGGCAAGAGTGCACTTGAAAAGGCAGCAGTGAAGTCTGGACCTTCTCTGAAGGGCTCTTCCCTCCCCCTCCAGCCAGGCACCTTTGGTTACGTCTGGAGACATTTTTGGGTGTCACAACTGGGTGGGGACTTCTAGCTAGTGGTGTTTATTGGATAGAGGCCAGGGATGCTGCTAAACATCTCACGGTCCCCCAGAACAGCCCCCACAACAGTGAATTTTCCGCTTCCGAATGTTCCTAGGTCCGAGGATGGGAAGTTCTGTCGTAGGTAATAGGGAGCTATAGCAGATTCATGACCAGGAATGTATAAAGTTGTATTTTTCGTGCAGTGTGTAGAGTGGATTGGAAGTAAGTGTGTACGTGTGTGCTTGTGTGTAGGGGTGGGGTCAACGAGACTGCAGGCTTGGGGAGCAGAGAGGAGGCTGTGTCGGGACTTCTGGGGTGGCCCTGCGACCATCAAGGAGGGGTTGGGGGTGGTTCTTTGCAACAGGAGGTGATAGGACCTGGAAGCAGACCAGTTCGAGGTGAGGAAGAAGGTGGGCCTCAGCTGCTCCCTGGGGGTCCCACTGCCAACCTGGGGGCAGCGGTTCCATCCTTGCAAAGGAGCAGTGGGAGAGGGTGGACCTGGGCTCTCCACGGACTTCCAGGGCTCAGAAACAAGCCTGCCCCCCCCGCCCCCTCCCAGAGCAGGGAGCAGGACCTGAGAAGTCCCAGCAGTGGTGTGGGGTTTGCCTCGGCAGGGACTCGAGAGGCAGGTGGACTTGACAGTGGAAAATAGGTATTTCAGAACTAAGGCTGTGAACTGTGTCTGGGTGCATGTTTTGGCAAATGTGGCTGTGCCTCTGCCCTCTGTCTTAGACACCTGGTCCTCCTATGCTCCCGTGGCTCAGCTGCCTCTGCCACTTCCCTAGCTGGACCACTCTGACCCTCAGTGTCCTCATCTGCTCAGTGGACATAGCTGTAGTACCTATCCCACAGCATTGCTGGTAGATTTAGTGGTTTAATTGAAGTGCCTGAGACCATTTGGGTGGTATTATTTATTTCTTGGCAGCGGTGGGTTAGGGACTGGGGTGTGGGGTGGGTATGTGTCCCCCTGACACAGGGCAGCTCTCTGCCAACCTGCCGGTGCCCCGAGGGGGAGGGGACACGTTAAATGCTTGTCCCCACCCTCAGTCTTCACCTCGGCACACAGGCTTCCTGTCCCCCTCAGAAAGCCAACCTGGTGCTTAGGTGGCGGGTTTGGGGGGACGTGGTGGCTGGAAGGGTGAGGCAGGGAAGGCCTGGCCTGGGAGGGGCCGTGCTCGTGCCGCTGCGGTTTTCCCTCTGCACTGGTTTTTGGGAAGTTTTTTTTTTCACCTGAAAGGAGCCAGGGCCTGAGCACGATGGAATATGGGAGATCCACCTGCCCTCACTCCAGCAGAGGGGACCAGCCCAGTGCAGGGGGTGGGAAGGGCTTTGGGTTGCATCCATGCGGCTCCCCTGTCTGTCCCAGGGCCTGGGATCTGTCTGGCTTCCCATCTGAGGAACAGGGCGCCAGTGAGGGGCAGGGGCTTGGCAGCTGCTGGCCCCGCTGGGGTGGCTCAGGCGGGGACTCCCGCCTCATCCCCTGCCCCCACCTCAGGCCAGTGCCCTAATCCCCCTCCAGCAGCCTTAGCCCCCAGTGCTCAGAGCGACCAAAACAGGTGCTCTCCCTGCCCCCTTAGAAAGAGATTAGATTCTCAGGGAGTGAGAAAATACTGAAGTGTTCAAAGTCAGCATCAGCAGTTTTCCTTTGAGCAGCCCCTCAGACTCAGCCCCTGCCCCCCACGCACCACCGATGTTTTGGCTGAGGTGTCCCCTGGGTGCTGGGAGAAGATATGCCCAGCTCCCTGCCTCGTGTGTGTGCACCGCCTGTGCTTCCTCCTCTCTGCCGTGTGTGGCATTTGAGTGTGTACAGTCGTCACTCGTGCCTTCCTGTGTGTGTGTGTCGTCCGCGCTAATGGAGAATTGGTCCTGCCAGCACAGGCAGGGCAGGGGAGGGCCTGGAGACGAGAGGGTCCCCCTGGCCACCCCACCCACCTGCTGTCACTCCCCTGGCCACCGCCACCCACCGTCACCCCCCCCATGGACCTCGGGTGGTCTCTTCCTCTGAGATTCATTTCCTGCCCAGCCTCAGGGCTGGGGAGGGGGGCTCCGTGTGGCTCTGACATCTCTGCCTGAGGGCCCTGTGTAGAGCTGCAGTCCCCTGAGGAAATGGGGGGTGGGAGCGTCTTCTTGAATCCCCCCCCCACATGGATGCAGTATGGAGATGAGCCGATCAGGGCCAGCCCTGTGGGCACATCAGCGCCAGGCTCAGCTCGGCCAAGCAGGTGTGATGCCTCCTGCACTATAAATACTCCCCTGCAACTAGGACAGATCTAGGGGGCTCCTGGCACTTCCCAGCTCCTGTGCAGCTGCCAGGCATCACCTGCCCTGCCTGGGGCTGCCCGGCCCTCTGGCTGTCCCTGGGACCTCACATTTCCTGACCTCGTTCAGCGCTGGGCCCCTAGATAGATTTAACTCTCATGCAGCCCTTACCAATTTCACACAAACTCTTCCAGAAAATTGAAGAGGAGGGAATACTTCAAGACCCAATCTATGAGGCCAGAGTTGCCCTGATACCAAAACAGACAAAAGCTTTGTAAGAAAACTCTAGAACAATATCCTCCATAAACACGGATATACACAGAAAGTGGGGACCTCAACTAATTATTAGTAACAGCATTTAAAAAGTGTGCTTCACTGTGACCAGTGGGCTTAGCCCAGCAATCCAAGTTGGTTCCACATTGAAGATGAATTAATATAATTCACAAAAATTGCAGACTGAAAAAGAAAACTCATACAGTAATGTTGCAGAGGAAGCATTTGACAAAATCGAACATCTGACTGTGTTAAAACTCTCAGTAAACTTATAAACTAATAGAGGGCATCTGTGAGCAACTTACAGCTAAAATCAGATGTAACGAGGAAAAGAGGAATGCTTTTCCCTTCAGACTGGGACTGAGACCACGTGACCTCTCACCCCATCTAGGCAGCGTTTTGTTTGAGGTTCTAGCCAGTGCAGTTAGGTGAGAAAAAGAAATAAAAGACATTCAGGTTGGAAAGGCAAAGCTAAAACTGTTTTATTTACTGATGATGTGGTCATCTATGTGCAAAATACAATGGGATCTATAGATAAGGTAAATTGAATTA
This sequence comes from Tolypeutes matacus, assembly GCA_026826555.1. Taxonomy (NCBI): domain Eukaryota; kingdom Metazoa; phylum Chordata; class Mammalia; order Cingulata; family Chlamyphoridae; genus Tolypeutes; species Tolypeutes matacus. Next base: position 4,451,176 of record JAKSZT010054382.1, on the reverse strand, counting down.
ATGAGTGAGTTTAGCAACATTGCAGGATAAAAAAATCAATATAGAAAAATCTGTTGTATGTATATACTAGCAATGGACAATTAAAATCAAAATATGAAAGAATTCTATTTATAATAGCATCAAAATATGAAATACTTGGGGATACATCTGACAAATATATGCAGATCTGTACACTGAAAACTACAAAATATTGCTGAGGGAAATTAAAGAAGACCTAAATAAATGGAAAGGTATACTGTGTTCATGGATTGGAAAACTCATTACAATTAAAATGTCTCTTCTTCTTAAACTAATCTATGATTCATTGCAATCCGAATAAAAATCACAGCATGTTTTTTTTGGGGGCAGGGTAGAACTTGACAAGCAGATTGTAAAATTCATATGGACATGCAAAGTACCTAGAATAACCAAAAAACTTTGGAAAAATAAATGGGTGAATAATGCTGGAGGACTGGCTTCAATACTTATTAAGAGGCCCTAAATCGAGACTGCGTGTTTTGGCATAAACATAGACGAATAGATCAGTGGAACAGAATAGAGAATCCGGAAATAAACTCCCACCTATATGGACAGCTGACTTTCAGCAGAGGGGAGCAGTGGCACTTCCGTGGAGAATGGACAGTCTTCTCAAACAAACGGTGCCAGAACAATGAAATGTCTACATGCAAAGAAATCAACTTCAGTCCTTACCGACCACACCAAGATCAGTGAAGTGTATGGAGCAGCTGGAATTCTTATATAATGGCATGGCTGCTTGGAGAATAGTTTGGTGGTTTTTAAAAAATGTGTAACACCTACCATTTGACCCAGCCATTCCACTCCTATATTTAACCAAGAGAAATGAAAGATTTATACCCAGATGCTCATAACAGCTTAATTTGTATTTAGCTCCAAGGTAGAAACCACTGACATGTCCATCAAAAGGTCAACCAATTGCGGCCCATCTATGCAGTGGAATACTACTCAGCAGTAAAACGGAATCAACTCTAGGTTCACAATGCAACTTGGGTGAATCTCAAATTAGTGACGCTGAGTGAAAGAAGGTAGATTAAAGAAAGCACAGGCTGCATGCTCCACATACGTAAAACTCTAGAAAATACAAACTGCTCTGTAGTGGCAGAAAGCACTTTAGTGGTTGCCTGGTGAAGGTCTGGGAGAGGGGGCAGGGAAAGACTCCTGAGGGGTACAAGGACATTTTGGGGGATGGTGTATATTATCCCTAACTTGAATTTGGCGATGGCTTCACAGGTGAACACATATGTCTAAATGCATTAAATTGTACACGGGCATTTGTGCAACTTACTATATGCCAATTATGCCTCAGTAAAGCTGTTAAACAAATTCCATTGCCTCTTCCTGATTCCACGTTGCCTCTCCCAGGGACTCTACTTCCATGCCAAAGAAACTGTCAGGCCTGGATTCATTCAAACAATTGCATATCCCTGATGGCTTCCGAAGACATGCAGGTTTGATAATCCACCTGTGTCACAGTCCACCTGTGTCACAGTCCACCTGTGTCACAAGCACCGCGTGACTGAGGTGTGCAGCTGGCTGGGAGTCCTGCCACACACAACAGAAATGGCCGAGCGGTCAGGGTCATCTTCTCTCTGGGCGAGGCAGACAACGAGCGACTGCAACCAACAGTCCTTGAAATGTGCTCCATGAGCTCAGCGAATTGTGGTCTTGCAGAAGGCGCCATGATGGTTTCTCATATGAGTGCCGTAATTTTCTAACTTGATCAGCAAGCCGCATTCAGGCTTATCAGCCAACTTTCTGGCCCACTCAGCATCCACCAGATGAGCTTGTGGGTTTTGGGGAGCAGCCGAGGAGCCCACCCAGCCAGTTCGGGCATTAGCCTGGGAGACCCCAGGCTGCTGCGCTGGAGCCACCTGGCCAGCCTCACTGTGAGCAGTTTGCTCCTTGCCACAGAGAATTGCATTAGCGGCCCTTGATGGTGGGCAGTGTGGGAGCTCCCTGTTACCGCCTCGCAGTTCCACGGCCCTGAGGCATCCCTTCTCCAGGCAGCCAGGCTCTTGTGCTCTGCGCCCCGGGACTGGCCTTGACCCCAACAGCACAGGGCTTCCGGAAGCACTGCGGACCCTCGAGTTTTGTGCCCCAGTGACTCACGCCCACACTGCGTGGTTGACGCGAAGCACACAGCTCTGGGCTCCCTTGATGAGGAATTGGAGGGGCCTGCAGGGAGCCCAGGCCCAGAGCCAAGCTCTTCAAGTGCTGCTTTGCTCCCCGGGGTTTGCCCCATGCCAGGGTGCCCACCCTGGGAGCGTTTGCCGGCTCTAAGTCCTCAAGCACAGAGGGGGCGTCAACCCACTCATCCAGCAGGTGATACTGCCTGCTTCTCCACGTTGGGCTCTGTTCTTGGCACTGTGGATTCACAAAGAGCGAGGCCGTTGAGGCTCCTGCCCTCAAGAGCTGTTTAGACGGTCCAGGGAGGGAGACAGCATGGAGACAGCCAGCTCGGCTCCTCGGCTGACACACGAGGTGCAGACCACTTCTCCTTTTGTGGAGGCTCTTTACTGGTTGCTTAGATCCCAGAAGCTCCTGGAAACAGCATGGAAAAGAGGCTGTGCGTGCTTGTGTTTTCACTTTTTCTCTGGGGAGAAGCCAGCGTTTTCACAAGAAGCTTGAGGAGGGGTGGCCCACGACTCTCATTTGCCCATCGCCTCCTTCTGTGTGGGTGCAGGCGACCCGCCCTGACCCTCCTCCTGGGCCCACCACGATCGCCCCCTCCTTGCCCAAGTCAGACCCTCGTCCCCCTGGGCCCTGAGCTGTTGCCGTTCCCGGGCTCACACCTGCGCTCACCACCTGGCTGTCTGTAGACGGTGGTACCTGCTCCTTCCCAGGACCCATGTGTTCCCTGCAGTCATGAGAACGGGGTCTCCACTTACTGTGGAGGGCCGGTCCCTGGGGGCCCAGGGCCTCAGCGGCAGCTGCACGGGGCCCAGCCAGGCCTGGCCACACCTGGCTGGCCATGGGCGCCATAGGTGGGGGCTGCTCAGTGGAAGGCCTTGGGGGGGTGCTGGTGGCCTAGGACAGCCATGGGGTCTGGGGTCAAATAGTCGCACAAGGGAGCTGAGGCTTGGGCCACGCCAGGGGGCATGCCGCGCTCCTGGCACCTATGCTGGGAGATGCGACGGAAACGAAAAGGATCGTTCTGGGCATCCAAGAGGTCGAGCTGAGTGTCGCCTCCCAGCCTCGGGGGCACTTTGCAGCGGCTCCGCCCATGTCCTCACTTCCGTCTTCCCCCCATGACCTCTCAGACTCTCAGCAGCTTGGGCAGAGAACTGGGCTACGTGTCAAGAGATGGCTCATCCATGCCGAGCTTCTTGCCTGCCCCTGGCATGCGTCCACGGATTCGCACGTCCGTGGCCATGTGCTTGTGGCCTTCGGGTTGTCACAGCAGGGCTGACAGCCAAGCGCCCCCTCCCTGCCTCCCCTGGATGCCCACCCCCCAGGCTGCAGGGCCCCCCACATCCAGGGCACATTTCACCTGCATGCAACACATGGAAACTCTCTTGGCTCAAAGGACGCAGGGAACTGTGGATGACCACTGTCCTTGGTGTGTGTCTCTAAGAGCATTTTTTTTAGAACAAAATGTCCATGGGACCCGGGAGCTGATGAAGGGCCTTTGGCTTCTGTTTTGGCCAGAGTGCTCCTCAGGCCAGGCGTGTGTGCGGGGGGCCGGGGGTGTCTGGGCAGGGGCAGCTCGTGCTCAGAAACCTTTGCTGTGCCGTGCCAGGCCTGTGCCGTGCCTGCTCCTGTGCACCCTCGGAGCACCCCCATGGACTGTGTGTCTGAGGGGCTCAGGGCTGGGCACCCAGGCGAGGACCCCCTCCCTTGCCACCCCGGGCCCCACTGCCATGTGGCCTTCTCCGGGCCAGCCAGCTCTGAGGGTCTCAGGTTCCCACTGGAGCCTGTGGCCTCTTGGGCCCACTCTGGGTCCCCTCGGCCTGCCCGGGGGGGCTCTGTAGGCCCTGAGGGTACCTGCTGTTGTTTGGGTACAGCCTGAGAGGATGAGCATGGCCCAGTTCTACCTGTCCTCAGGGAGGGGAGGGGCTCTGATGGCACCTTTGTGGGGACAAGCCCTGGCATTGGAGAAGTCCTGGGACTGGGCGCACTTGAGCTTTCTGTGCCCCAGGCCCGCTCAGGGCAGGGAGGACGTGGCCCCCAACCTCGGCCCCCAAATGGTCCTTTCCTTGGCCCCAGCACCCTCCCCCGTACCTGGCAGATGGGCTTCCATACCTGGAGCTTGGCTGGATTGGGGCTTTCCGAGCACGGCCCCTGGGATCCCAGCCACTCCCCCGCGACTCAGGCCGCCAGCCACGCTCGCTGGGCCTGGGCCCCGCAGGCCTGCTCGGGTAGGACACGGGAAGCCATTTGGTCCCCTGGCCTTGGTCTCACTTGTCAGTAAATGGGGAGAGAGACCCCTGCTTGGGGGCAGGAGAGGGGTAACGAGGGGGCCCCTGCAGGGCTCTGAGTGGCACCCTCTGTGGCCCTCGTGACCGGCTAGAGCCTCCTTCCACCTGCAGTTTCCACGTGGGGCACGCCCCCCGACCGGTCCTGCCACTGCTCTGCCCACCCTGGGGGGCCCAGAGGCTCTGCCTCTGTTCCTGGGTGGACTGAGCTCCGTGTTCTTGGCCTTTCCTGAGAGTGAGTCCAGCCCCCTGGGCTTTGAGGCTGCAGCGGGCTCTGTCCCCACCGCGCGGCGCTGAGCTCTGGGCAGGGGCAGCCGTGTGCATGCCCTCCTGCTCCCCTCTGTGGGAGAATGGCTTTTTGGGGTGGGGGGACATGGGTTGCTTCCTTGACTCCTGGGGAGGATCAGTTGTCTGGTCTCTCTCCACTAAGGCTGCCGTTCTCGGGAACATTTTCACCCTCTTCCTTCTTGGCCAAGGGGCCATTGGCGACTACAGATGATTGACGGGCCTGGGATGGGGCAGAGGCCGGTGGGCTTTTGGCTCCATTTGGTGGATCTTTGTAAAGCCCTCCCTGTAGAGGGAAGGACTCCGTCCATGGCCAGTCTGGAGGTCCCATGGGGAAGAAAGACTTAAGGTGTCCTGGGACCCCACAAAACCCCATCATCTGCCCCAAGCAAGTGAAATCCACTTTCGCATGATCTCCCCTGGCGTGCTGGTGGGAGTTGTACAAGGAGCTGAACTTCCCGAACCTCGGTGTCCTCACCTGAAAGCCGGGCACAGATATGCATTTTCCTGGGATGTGATGAGGCAGAGGGGTTCACAAGATGCTTGGCACCCTTTGGCTCCTGGGAGACCCCGAGACCCTCAGGAGAGTGAAGAGAGGTTGCGGGGAGGGACAGAGTTGGCTCCCGTGGCTGCTGGACGTGGCTTGCTCGTCTGCTTTATGGCTGGGGAGCAGGGCCCAGCTGGACGTCTCTGGAAATGTGCATGCAATGAGCCCTGCCGGGCCGTACCCGTCTCATGTGTTCCGTCCTGAGTGGGCTTCTCTGCTCCTGGAGATTGGTGGGCACCCCCTCGACCGACCTGATGGCCGTGAGCCCTGTGGTGTGTGCACCATGCCTGAGCCCAGGCCAGGTCCTTGGTGGCCACAGCCCCAGCCCTCACACGGCCTGGGATGCCCCCACCTCTGCAGTGCCCGCCCACCCAGGGCTCCCGTCTTGGAGTTGCAGGGAGAGCACTCCTGATCGGAAAACCCCTGAGTGTGTCTGGGATGTGGCATTGGCTTTGAGGCTCTCAGGGCTCAATGGTGCCACGCAAAACCACGCAGGATGCTGGTGAGAACCTGTCCGCCGCGAGGCAGTGTGGGCTGGGGAGGGTGGAGAACACAGAGCTGTTCCGAGTGGGAAGGGCCCAGAAGGCCCGGGGGTGTCTCCAGGGTCCAGAGGCGGGACCCGGTGGCCACTGACCCTCAGGAGCCGTGGACAAGAGACGGCTCCTGAGAACAGTACTTGCGGGTGGACGAGAGCTGTGTCAGTGGGTGTGGCCGCAGGTGTGTGGGAGTGGGGGCTGTCTGGGGTCCGGCCCCTTGGCCGTTGGCCGAAGCCCCTCTTGGGGTCCTGCAGCCGCCAAATGGCCTTGGGGCTTGATGCTGAAGTGTGGCCTGGGTGCAGCCCAGCTCTCCTCAGCCGTGCCCTGCGCAGTTTGCCGGGTCAGTCCACGGTGCCCCAGAGCCCCTCACCGACCAGCCAGTTTCTGCATGGGTGAAGACATTTTCCAAGTTTTGGTCCCCCCTGCCCTGGCCTCTGCCCCTGTATCTTCCTCGCCCACCTCTGCTGCTATTTTATTTGCCATCAGGTAATCAGGGGAAAGCCCAGGAAGGGCATGGAGCTTGGAGAAAGTCTTCAGTCATTTGGTGAATTGGCTAATCAATGAGCAAAGTGGCGTTTGGGAGACAAGAGGTTCTGTGACTCGGCTTCTCGGCCCTTAGGGAGTATTTGGCCTAGACAGTTTTCCTCCCGGAGTTGTTAAAGGCAGATGAGCTCTCAGGGAGCAGAGCAGCCTGTCCCTTCCTGGGGTCCTCTCACTGCTTTGGAAGCAGCTGCCCCTGGTGGAGGGGCTCGGCTCCCTCCCCTCGGTTGGCAGGCCCTGGGTGTGGACCGCGCTTGCTGCTGCAGAGGCTCGACCCCGGGCAGGGGGGTGCTGCCTGCCTCGTCTTCTGGGTGCCGCGTCTGGCTTGTCACTTCAGCCTGGATCTGGTCCCCTCCCGTCTTGGCTGGGGGAGGCTCCTTCCTTCCTCCCGCAGCTCTCAGCCCACGGATCACCAGTTCTTTCCACACATCCTTGAATCCCCCTTTCTCCATCCCACTCTCACTGTTTCTTACCTAGTATTTTGCCACCAGAAATCCACCCCCATGGCTACCTGGAAACACGAATCTCAGCAGTCGACTTCCTCCTGAGAGCCTCCAGTGGCTCCCCATGGCTTCAGGGTCACATTCAAGCCCTGTGGCATGACACCCGAGGCCCTTCCTGGCCCAGCCCTTCCATCCTCTCCAGTGTGGCCTCCTTGGCTTTCCCACCTCCGACTCGAATCCCCAGCCACCCTGCTCTTAGCTCCCGGAACATGCACGACTGCTCCTGCTTGTGGCCCGTCTTGCCAAGCCCCAGTGCCTTTGCACGTGCTGAGCTGGCCACCCAGTTTCCCTGCCTTTCACCTGATCCTGTTCAGATGGTGCTTTCCCCATTCTCATAGGTGATATTAGACAACCTTTCCTGTCTGTTCTGCCTACTTATTTTCCTGATGGTCATTTCTGTTCATCTGATATTTCTTCTAACACTGTGCTATTACTCATGTTTCCATATCCCACTCCCCCCACCCCCGTCCCTGGCTGTGGGTTTTGGAGGCAGGGCCTGTGTTTAATCACCCCGAGCCCCCAGCATCAGGCCTGGGTCTCGGGCACGTAGCTTGTCCTAAAGAATGGCAGCCCAGCCCCTCATTAACTCACCCACACGTGCTCACCCAAGGACTTGCCACTCAGAGCTCCAGCCACGGGGGGTGCAGCAGTGAGCCTGACCAAAGGAGCTTCCGTTCCAGTGGCGGGAGATGAGCAGTAAAGGGACAAACAAGGATACCGGTCAGCTGGTGACACCAAGAACCAGCAGGGGAGACCGAGGAGGGTCCATCAGTGAAGCAGGAGGAGGGGGGCGAACCTCTCGGTGCTGCTGGCGGGTCGAGGGGGACGAGGGTGGGAGTCGACCGTGGGCTGACCACGGCCTTGACTAGAGCCGAGGAGTACAGGGGGTGCTGAAGCCTGGGGGGTGGGATCCATGGGGGTGAGAAGAGAGAAAGTGGGGCCACAGCAGCTCGCTGAGGGACAAGGACATGGGTGGTGCTGGAAAGGGAGCTGGTGTCCAGGCAGGGATTGACTTTTTTATGAGGCTGAGAGATGGGACAGTGGCTGTGCAGCAGGATGATGGCTGTTGGTAGAAAGCATCCTGAGTCGGCGATTGAGGGGTCTCTGGTGCCCGGGACCCCCATGCCATTTATGGAGGGGGCTGAGGTGTGCCTGGCCTGGCTTCTCCGGCCCTGCTAACCATTGACCGTGGGCGGGCTCAGCGCTGCCCAGGCCTGCCTGGCCGTGCGTCCCCACGTGTCTGAGTGGGCGAGCCGAGGGCAGGACGGAGCGTGTGTGTCCCAGTGGTGGCGGCCGTCACAGCGGGTCGCAGAGCAGTCCGAGCATAGAGGAGGGCGGAGGGGTGCCAGGCAGGGGTGGGTGGGCCGCGGTGGGCCTGAGAGGAAGTGGGGTGCCGGGTTTCTGAGTGGCAGCAGTGGGTGGGTGCTCAGAGGTCCAGGCTGGTTGGGGCAGCAGCAGGGTGAGGCCAGGCCTGCAGCTTCAGCTGAGGGAGGCCCAGCAGTGAGGCCCAAGCCCGCGCCCCGGGGCTTCAGGAGCGGGGCAGCAGGGGGCTGGGGGAAGGCCATGGCGGGAGCCTGCCATCAGAAGTGGGGTGCCATGTGGGGACCCGGCCAGCATTGCCCCCTGAATCTACTGCAGATAAGAGTGGGGATGGGGGGAGGGAGCCCACCACCCTTCCTTTTAGGGGCCAGGTTCTTTTGGATATTGTTTATTCACCTACCCATCCGCTCAGCAGATATTTCTTGTGCCTTGTCTCGTCTTCATTGTTGTCCCCACCTTACAGATGAGGACCTGAGGCTCTGAGGAGTTCAGCAGTGCTGTCCGCGGGAAGCGGCTCTGACCCTGCCAGGGTGTGGCCTCCAGGCCAGGGAGACGTGGCAGGGGTGCCTTGAATTCCTGTGGCCGGGGGTGTGTTGGGGTGACAGGTGGCTTCAGCCGGGCTGGGGGAGCGACGCAAGCCCTGCGGAAGGAGTCTGGCCTCAGCTCTCTGGGTCTTGCAAGTCCAAGCCGGTGGCTGGGATGGAGGCTTGTGCTGGGGGCGTGGCCTGGCCCTCCTGGGAAACCCCAGCAAGAGCCCGTTCTGCAGCATCCAGCCATGGCGGGGGTGGCTGTGCCGTTGCCCCGCCCAGCGGCCTTTGTGGCAGAGCTCGCAGGCCGGTCCGCCCCGGGCTTTGTTCTCCCCCCGCCGCAGCTCTAGCTTCTCCCTGGCGTGACAGCCTGGGGGTTCCCTGGTGGACGGGATGTTGGACTCTTCTCCAGGAAACATTTATGGAATGCCTGCTCCGTGGGAGACACCGTGCTGGAAACCTTGGCTCTACGCCTCATCCAGTCCTCACGACGACCTGGGAGGGAGGATGCTGCCCCATTTTACAGATGAGGAAACCAGGGGGCTTGTCCGAGATCCCTGAACTCGAGAGAGGCAGCACTGTTCCAGGGTCCCAGGTCTGCTTGACCCCAAAACCTGCAGAAGTTCCAGAACCTTCTCTGCTGCCCCACTGGGTTGTCCTGGACAGACGTGTCTGAAGTCAGCACTGTCTCCACTTGTGTACAAAGGGAGGTCCATCCCTGCGGGTTCGAGGCAGCAGTGAGATGACAGCTGGTTGGAGGGGTGGGCAGGGGGCAAACGCTCCCTGCAGCCCGCGGTGGTCCCAGCGCTGGTGGGGAGGGCAGGGGGCAGGAGAAGGAAGAGCACCAGCCAAGGGGCAGCTCTAGGGGGTGGGGAACCCTTGGCCAGAAGCGGCTGCTGCTGAGGGACGCCCCCAGCCATCCCCCGGGGCATGCGGCCGCTGCTCTGGGCTCAGCTCGCTCGTGCGAGCGTGTGCATGCTCGCACGTGCAGGCCTGTATGTGTGCACGCACGTATGTGTGTGTGCAACAGGAAGTGGTCCGTGCTTCTTCATACCTATTGGTGTGTTGCTCTGCCCAGAGAGCCGACAGTTACTTATCGCTCCATCTCCAGGCTTCGGCAGAGAAGAGGCTTAATCACTGCTGACTCCAGCCAGATCACAGGCGGGATGGAACCGTTGCCATTCGCCCACCTGCGAGCAGGAGGTCTCGGGCACGGGCCCTCATCCTTCGGGGCTCTCACGAGCCTGCTTGCGTGGTCGGCGGGCCCAGGTGGGGAGGCAGTAGGGTGGGCTCCAACTGATGGCACCTCTCTGCTCCTGGTCCCCCCTAATGGGAAGGTCTGACTGACCCTCTGTCCCCTGCGCCCAGGCTTCTTCTTTTTCACTCCACTCTGCCATCCCTCACACCTTCCCCCAGGCTGGACCCATGTAGAATCTCAGCAGGGAAAAATGAAAGACTGGTCCTGAATCTTTTCAAACTTAGCTCAGCAGCTTCTTGGGTCTTTCCCCACTGCTTCAGCGTGGGCAGGGAGGTGGCGAGGGAGACCAGTGGAGAATAAAGGAGAAAAGGGGAGAGAGATGCTCAGTGACCACCACATTAACACGTGGAGACCTCACATCCGCACCTACCTCTCCATCTCTACACCTGTATCTATCACCAGTCTTTGTTTATATTTGTGCTTATAGCTATTTTTATACCTGTCTATATCTCTAATTCCTTATCACCATCTCTATATCTAACTATACCTATAGCTGTGTCTCCCAGGTCTGCATCTACATGTATATCATCTCTGCATCTACCTGTATCTACCTGTATATATCTACACCTACACCTTACCCATGCACACACATTCCTACACATCTTTACAAAATACCTTGGGGAGCAAAAGAGACAAAGGAGGAAAGTATAGACTAACAATGACTTAGGGGATGCATCAGACAATCGCATAGATGTACAGGTAGATCAGGTTCCTGATTTGAAGAAACTAAAACACCATTTATGAGACCATTGAGAAATGCGCATGCTGCCTGGGTATCGGAAGATATTAAGGGCTTGTTGATTTTTTCAGGTGTACTTGCGGTGTTGTGTTTATATTAAAGAAAAAAGAATCCCTGCCTTTTAGAGATACATCCTGAAATATTTATATGTGAAATGGTACGACCTTGGAGGTTTTCTTCAAACTAGTCTGGGTTGGGTGCGGTGTAGGTGATGAGTTGAAGCTGGGACAGAGATACGTGGAGATACATGGCACTTTTGAATGTTCAGAACGTTTCACAATAGAAAGTGAAATAAAATCACATATTAGCATTTTTCTCTGATTATGCAAGGAATATATATATATTTTACTTTAGGTTTTACTCTTTAACTTTTCTGAAGTCTTAGGTGCTGTTCTCACTTGCCGTCTAGAGAGAGCAGATGGCAGAATGGATGGATAAGTAACGAGCAAATATTAGTGGGAGCGGGAAGCCGTCGGCAGTTTTCCTGGACAGCTTGCTTGTTTCCCTGGATATTCCTGCAAAGCTACATGCATGGAATGTAGTCATTTCTTTTGCTAGAAAGTGACTCACATGGTGGGATTTATGGTGGGGGTTTGTAGGTGCCCGAGAGCGGGCTCTGCACTTGGACCACCTGGTTCTGCCTTGTAGTAGTTCTCTGACCTTGGGTAGCAGCTTCCCATCTCTAAGATGAGGAGGAAAGTGACACCAACTGTATACCTATGCAGTGGGATCCGTCTCAGGCATAAAGCGCACTGCAGGAATGACGCATGCTATAACAGGGTGGACCTGGAAATGTTATCCTGCGTCACAGGGCCACGTGCTGCATGGTTTCGTCTACCCGAGTGTCCAGAAGAGCAAGTCCACAAAGCAGAGAGCAGATGAGTGGTCTCCAGGGGCCGAAGGGGGATTAGGGGGATGGAGAGCGATGACTGCCCATGGGCCTGGGGCTTTTGGGGTGGGGGAATGGTGGGATGTTCTAAAATCAGATAGTGGCGATAGCTGCGCAGTTCTGCATGTGTGAAAAGCCATTGGAACATTTAAAACATGATTTTGTGGCTTGTAAATTCGATCTCAGTAAAGCTGTTTGCATCACAGGGTTGAGAAGGGGCGACGCGGAGTCCTGTGCTGTAGCATCGAGGGGAGCGCCTGCTGCTCCCGGAGCGAGGCTGGCTCCTGCAGACGGTCAACCTTGACAGACATGGATGGCTCTGTTCGTTTCCCTCTGATTCGTGGTCTGAGATGTTTGAACACAAGCATTTATGATTCTGGGTGCTTGGCTGAAATCTCTGTGGAGAGCGTGTTCTCTGGCATGTGTGTGCATCCTGCGCGGAAGACGCCGGAAGGTGATGGTCCAGGAGGGATGGTCAGGTGCTGCTCTGCGTTAAAGGCAGTTGTTTTCAAAGTAGGCCCAACGTAGATTATTCATCTCTTTCCCCACTTTTTCCTTTTTGCCTTTTAAGCATAAAGTCTCCCTTAAAAGAGTTTGAAAATGCTTTGGATGGCTTAGTGTCATTTCCTTGCAGTCTCCCCACCAGCCTTCTGCCCTTTGGCCCTCCCCCATTTTCCTTACGCACACTTTCATTGCTGGTTGGGGTTCTGGAAGTTATGTGAGTGGCGGAGTCACATTAACTACTCACCTTCTAGATTCTCACCTCCATCAGCAAATACAAAGCTAATTAGTAGCTAATCTCACTGATTCACCGTCTCCTGATTTATCTCACTTTCTTCAATAATTCCTCAACTGCCAAAGTGCTGTGAGAGAATCAGAGAGCCAGCCGGCCTGCAGAGACCGGGAACTGGCCTTGATGGTTCAGGTTTCCTTTCCTCTCAAGTTTCCAGCTCGCAGATGGATTCCCTGGGCTCCGAGGCAGCCGGTCTGAGCGATCCTGGTGCCCAGGTCCCTTCACTGGTCCTTCCCTCAAGTATGAGATGAATGATCTACCTTTAATTTAACCCCCTGCTGCCCGGCAAGGCCAAGCTTGCCTCCCACAGTGCCGTGGTTCTCAGACTGGCCTGTGCATTGTAAACAGGTGGGGAATTTGAAAGAATTCTGATGCCCAGCTCCAACCTTCAGGTACTCCGATGTAATTGATACTGGTGCTGGCCTGAGCCCCACGATGATAAAAGCTTCTGGGTGCTACTAACATGTAGCACAGTTTGAGAATCACTGCACCCAAGAGAAGACAAGCTGGCCAGGGAAAATCAAGAATATTTAAGTAGCAGGGGGAGTGTGGGCATGGAGGTGTATTCATCAGCCAAAGGGGTGCTGATGCAAGATACCAGAAATCTGCTGGTTTTTATAAAGGGTAATTATTTAGGGTAGAAGCTCACAGTTACCAGGCCATAAACCACAAGTTACCTCCCTCACCAAAGTTTACTGCCATGTTGGAGCACGTAGCTGCCGACATCTGCCAAGAGTTCAGGCTTCCTGGGTACCTCTCTTCCCGGGCTCGTTTCTTTCCAGGCTCAGCTGCCCTGCTGTCTCCACAAGGCCAGCTGTGGACTATCAGGCAAATGGCTTGCTTCTCTTCTGGGGCCTTCTCTTCTTCCTCAGGACCAAGCTCCTCTGTGTGCTTACTTCCCAGAGCTCCACCATTAAGACTCAGCTTCAGAACTCCAACTCACTCCTCTGCTCTGCCATGTAGTTTTACCTCTGAGTAGGACTCAACATCCTACTGACATAGCCCAGTCAATACCCTAATCATAACTTAATCACGCCCAGAGGAACAGACCTGTTTACAAGCATGATCCATACCTATTTTTGGAGTTCATAAATAATGCCAAACTGCTTCAGGAGGTAAACATTTTTCTTGCCTCGTGCGTAGAGGTGAGCCTGTGAGTAAACATGCTACTTTAAACTCTCTGGCCTTCTACTTGAGATAGGCGGGCGATGTGGTCCCATCATGGACTGATTGAGCCCGGCTTCAGCTCCTCACATCGGCCGCAGAGCCCTTCCTCGTCCTGTCACCCAGACGTGCTGGCAGCCGCTCTCGGGTGTGGGGAGCGTCTGCACACACAAGTGACCACTCAGAGGCGCCTCTCGGCCACAGGCCCTTTGTGGAATACGTCTTGGGGTTCGTCTGTCCCAGGGAAGTGAGGACATGCTAGCTTCTGGGGGCGGGGAGAAGCAAGGGGCCTTACTGAGGGACAGGGCATGGGAGGGGAGGACTCACAGTTTCCGGGGGGGTCCTTGGGCTAGGTCTTTTGCACCCCTTGTCTGGTGTGGTTCCCCAAACTGCACTCAGATGGGGAGGGTTGGGTAGCTCCACATAACGGGGTAAACTGAGGCTGAGGAGGACACAGGGGTGGTGGGTGGCAGGGCTGAGATCAGGACCCTATTGGCTATGCCACACGTCTCCGGGCTTGTGGGGCGGGGATCGTCCCCTACGCTCAGGGGCACCCTGGCCTTCCCTGGGCGAGTGGGGGCAGAAACCCCGTCCTCGGGGCCTGGCCAGACCCATGGAGGGTCGTGTGCCAGCTCAGAGCCCTGGGCTTGCTGGAGACGTCCCTGGGAAGGGCTTGGGCATTTGCTTGGCATTAAGCTTGGGGGAAAAGGCCTTGAGAGTGCCGGGCGGTGGCAATTTGGAGTGTGGGGGGCCAGGTGCCCGAGACCCCACCTCTACCAGCTCCCACTGCGCCCTGACGGGCAGGTCCACTGAGGTGTCAGTGCCTGGAAGGAGGGGGCTTCTTAGGAGCTGCAGGCGGAGCTGCCTGGGTGGGCCGAGGGCTGATTTGGTCGCAGAGCCCTGGGCCGGGGCGCCTGTGGGATTTGCTCTAGCAGGACAACATGGGGCTTTGCCTCAAGGATGGGGACATCCTCTGGGACCCCTGGGCTGAGCTGGCTGCTGGGGGCCTCTGCCAGAGCCCGCCCTTGACTCGGGGTGCCTGTGCAAGCTGCCACCACGGGGCCATGGTCCCAGGGTCTGGGTCAGGGTCCCTCTCCTCTGTGGCCACGTTCCAGAAATCCCAGTCTGGGCTGCTGCTGGGAAAGCTCTGCTGGCGTTTTGTGCTGCTGACGTGCTCGATTCCTGGCGCCTTCCCAGTTGCCATGTCAGCCCTTCCCAGGGCCTCTGGTCCCCTCTTCCCTCCCTGCCGTGGACCTCAGCACACGTGGGTGCCCCGGGCAGAGGGGTGCTGGAAGTGGCTTGCTAGCTCCAGGTGCAGTGATGTCACATTGGTGACTTGAAGTCAACCACAGTGGAAGTATTTGTACCAAGGAAATTGGCAAACACTACGAATTGGGTTTTTTTTTTTCCCTTGCAGAGAACTTGTGACTAATCACTGTCTAGCCCCCGGGGCTGCAGATGGTGCAACAGGCCCAGCAGGGCTTGCACCCGTTCCCCATTTGCCCAAGCCCGGGTCTTGTGGGACAAGTACTGAGCATTCCCAGAACTCTGCTTCCGAGGCTGCTTGCAGCCCTTTGACCCGCCGCGACTGAATCCACGGGTCTAACTCAAGTCCTTCTTTGCAGCTCAAGCCTGGCTCTTGCTCTGGTCCTGGCCCAGCGGAGCTCATGGCTCGAGGCCACCTGTCATGTCAGAGTCTCGTGCTGGAGCCCCCCCACCCAGGTGCTCGTGTGGAAAGCGTGCTTGGGTGGGTGAGGGCCTGGCTAGGCTGTGGGCCTGCCTGCCCCTGCTCCCCCAGGCCGAGCTGCACCCACAAGGCCCAGCTCACACCTCTGGGCCTGTGGCATCTTCTGGAACAGCTGTGCCACCCTTGTCCCCTCCCCTGACACACAGCTTCCCTAGGCCCCTTGGCCCCACCCCGCAGGAGACAGAGGGTGGGGTTAGAAGATCTTTCCGGAGGCAGATATTTTCAGAAACTATCCCAGTGTGTTTGCATAAACGAATGAGTATTTTCATGTGTGTCTGTGTGTCCGAGTGTCCGTGTGTCTCGCATGCTGTTCTCTCCTGGGTTTGCTGGGGCTGCCATGGGACTGGGAGCCTGGGAGGAAGGGCAGCTGCTCAGAGTCCTTTCCCCACTCATAGCGGCCTGGCCGGGGCCCTGCACCACAGGTGCCGAGAGCAGTGAGCTCATCGGGTGCCCCGGGGGCCAGAGGTGCCCAGCCCGGGGCTCTTCCCAGGCCTGCCCACCTAGTGTGGGACCAGGGCAGGGGTAGCTCACCTTGCCCCAGCCCGGCCAGCCCCTACCTGCCTTGTTTCATGGACTCCTCGCAGTGGCCTGGCGAGGTGGATGCCCCTGTGGCCTTTTTTCACAGGGGGCAACTGAGGCTCACCGTATTGACGTCCCTTAATGCCAGTGAGGACTGGCCTTGGCTCAGAGCCCCTGCTCTTTCTCTCCAGTTTGCTCCAGCATCTGAGGCTGGGAAGTGAAATTCTGCCCTTGACCTTGCCCGCCCGATGCCTCTTGTGGACTCTCCTGCCTATGAGGGATTTTAACCACAGATACTTCCGTCGGCCTCAGCTCTGCCTCCTCCAGGCAGCCTTCTTTGACTGCTCACCTCCTCTCCTACCCTCACTGGACTCTCAGTCTTAGTTCTCGAGCCCGAGTTGTGTTTGCTCAGCAGCTCCGGGGTTGTGCGGCATCTTGTCACTCTTCTTTCCTGAGAACCCATGTGGACCTGACCCGGTGCTTCTCCAACCCCAGGACAGGGGTCCCTTGAGATGCTCAGGCAAGGTGCCGGGCTGTGGCTGGACAAAGCCTCCTGCAGCGTCTCGGCGAGCGCATCAGCCCATCTCAGGAGCAAGCTAGAGAGGGCTGACCCCATAGCTGTGGGAGGTGGAGAAGACAACAGAGCCTCGGCTGCCTCATCTTAGACAGGGACATGCCGTCACCGGCCCTGCCCGCCTGCCGTGAGGACCACCGGGAAGGTCCTTGCGCAGCATCTTGACCAGAGCCAGAGGACGCTCCCGGGAAAGCCTCTGCCTAGCGCCCCTGCCCCTGGTGACTCCCTGCAGGCCCCGGGCCCATTTGCCTGGTTCTGGCATCCCTGGGACCAGGCGAGATGCGTGTGAGCTCAGGCATGTTGTCCACGGTGGGAGCACCATGACTCTCTTCCAGGAGGGGCAGGTGCCCGCTCGGGGCAGTGCAGTGGACCTTCTTTCAGGGCAGGGCTGCACCAGGGCCTTTGGCGGCCTCCGTGGCCATGCTCCCTCTGGCCCCTCCCCAGGTCAGGGCTGGCCAGATCCGGTGTCTGCTTGGGGCCTGGACCCCCTTCCCGGGGCAGGGCCCTCTGTCTGCTTCATTGGAATCCCTGGGCTGGCTCAGGCATGGCCAGTGGGTGGGGTTGGCGCCAGAGGACAAGCTTTGGGACGCTGTGGAATGCCTTGGCCTGCTGAGAAGATGGGATGTGTGGAGAAGGTCCCAGGGCTGCGGGGTGGGTGGCTCCCGTCCTGCCCCACTTGGCTGGGGCCTTCGCTGGGCTGGGGGGTCATCACCCCCCACCACCAACAAAGCCCCTGAGCCCTCACTGCCACAGGCAGACGGGACGGCCAGATGTCCCCAACATGAGGGCAGGAAGGTCCTGGGCTGCACCTATGATAACATGGAAATAGATTCCCAGCAAAACACGTCGTTGTTGCCGTGGGGCTGACAGAAACCACATCCGGGCCCCACGAAAGCCGAGATAGAGTCTGCCCCCTTCAGCCTTGAGGGTCGGCCGGTGTCCTGCGGTGGCCCGGACTTGGTGCTTGCTGTCTGTGGGCTGTGCCACGCACTCTCCCTGTCCCAGCCTCCAGGTCCCCGTCTGCGAAACGGGCCTAACGCTGGCCTGCAGACTGGCAGGCCCCAAGCGCGGAATCTGCCCGTTGCTGGACCCCGAGGCTCGGGAAGCGTGCAGGATGACGGCAGTGACCAGAGGGAGCGCTGGGAACGGCGGGGCCGTTGTGCAGAGGCAGGGCACGGGCCCGCCTTTACCCCGTGGTTCTCTGCGGCACAGTGGAGTGGGGAGCGTGTTCTGCATCTTTGGCATTCCGGCGTCTCCCTTGGCTCTAGTGTCCAATCAATGTGTCCAGAGCCTCGTTGGCGTGGGTTAAGAGCACTGCTCAGCACAGGGTTTTGGTGGCTCTGAACAGGGAGGCGAGTCTTACCCGGAATCCCAGGTCCCATCCGTCACTTCCCAATGGCCGCGGCCCTGCCTCGGCCTGCAGTCGGCACTGCCTGGGCTTCGTCCTGGTACAAGGCCGTCTGTGGGATGGACTTGCACGTAGGCTTTGGAGAAAACGAAGGGAAGATCTCTGGCTTCCGGCTCAACCCCAGCTCTAATTTCATCCCTGGGCCAGGCCTAGCCCTAAACTGCTTAATAACCAGCCACGGAGGGATGTTCAACCTGGCTCCATCCTCGTCTGACCGCGGCTCCCTGAGGCTCGGTCTCTCCTTCTCCCAGCCCACCGTCTGCAGGAAGCCAAGAATGCCATCGGCCTTCCCTTTGCCTCTGCGGAGCCCGTGCAGCCTTTTCCTTCTTCCTCCTCGGTCTAGCCTGGGCTCGGCTGTTCATGCAGAAAAGGCTATTCCAGAAACTTCCACAACAAAGCTTTAGCCTGAGCACCCCAAGAACCCCTGCTGGTTTGAAATGGCCACCCTTCTTTACCTCACCTCAGATCTAAATGTTCTCCAGGGCTCCTTGCCCACCCCATACTCCCCCCACTTCCAGGAGAGGAGGAAATTTACACTGAGAGCAAAATTCCAGGATCACAATGTGTTTTTTCTTTTCTATTGGATATTGTGGCGGTTGATGGAAGCCCCCAGTTGTTGCTGGGTGGTCCTCTGCCTGGACCAGGAGTACATTGGGGCTAGCTAAAGACATCTCCTGCTGGGTGGGGGGGGGGCCAGAATTCCATCCCTCTTCTGCCTTTCATTTCAGCCCACTGTTCTCTGTTCCACCCCTGGTTTGGGGGCTCTCTGGTCTCTGAGAGTCCAAACACCACGCCTGCAGGGTTAGGCTGCGCCCCAGCTCTTGTCCTCTACCAGGGTGGGGCGAGGCACGTGGGACTGAGTTGGGTTGGAGGGCATGGCTTCTCTTGGCCCTTGAGGAACCAGGCTCCACCGCTGTGTTGCTACCTTCTGTCTGTCCGAATGGAATGCCGGCCCCACACCTTCCCTGGCAAATCCCTTCTCCAAGCCTCAGCGTAAAGTCATTTTTTTTGAAATCCCTCCTCTGTCCTTTTTTCATTTTAATAAAATTTTATTGAAGTCTATCACTCATTCATGAATATACATAAACAATAAGTGTGTAGTAAAAGTTGTGAACTTACAAAACAAACATGCGTGTCATCATACAGGGCTCCCACACATCACCCCATCACCAACACCTTGCATTGTTGTGAAACATTTATTATAAAGGATGAAAGAACATCATCAAAATATTACTACTAACTATAGCCTATATCTTACATTTGGTGTATTTCCCCCCAACCCATCTGATTATTAATACCCTGTATTAGTATAATGTATTTGTTATCGTTCAGGAGAGATTCTCATATTTGTCCTGTTAACCACAGTCCATCTTCCACCACTGGATTCCCTGTGCTATACAGCCCCATGCTTTGTACAAGCCATTCAAAGTACACACTCAGTGGCTCTCATTTTCTTCATAGAGTTGTGCTGTCATCGCCTCAGCCAATTTTAGAACATTTTTAAAAACTGGTTTAATACTTAAAAAAAAAAAAGCTTTAGATTACATAAATGTTACATGAAAAATATGGGGGATTCCCATATGCCCCACTCCCTCCCCCTCCCACACTTTCCCACATTAACAACATCCTTCATTAGTGTGGTACATTGTTACAATTGATGAACACATATTGAAGCATTGCCTCTAAGTGTGGATTATCGTTTACATTATAGTTTACATCTGTCCTGCACAATTTTGTAAGTTATGACAAGATATATAATGACCTGTATCTGTCACTGCAATGTCATTCAGGACAATTTCAATGTCCCGAAAAATGCCTTCATATTACGCCTATTTTTCCCTCTCCCTCCCCTCAGAACCTCTGGTGGCCACTGCCTCCACACACGTGATAAAAGTTCTTCCATTGCTAGAATAACAATAAGTCTATAGTAGAATACTAGTAAGTCTACTCTAGTGCATCATTCATTCCTCAATCTTGAGGATTCTGGGATGGTAATGCCCAATCCGCCTCTAATTGAGAGGGGGCATAGATCCCATGGGGCAGATGGATGGGACTATCTTGCTTGTGGTTGTAGACTCTCTCTGTTCCCTGGGATGGTTGTTGTCCATCATCATCTCCTTGTTAGTTGTCCTGGGTGAGTCCAGTGAACTGGAGAGTAGGTGTTGCCACTCTGCTGAGATTCAGGGCCCAGCTGGCACATGGACGGACCAAAGATTTAATTCTCTTGGACATACACCTATCAAGTATAGTACTAACTAGAGGTTCAAATAGAAGGGGCAGAAGAGCCATGTGTATGGAAACCACAACAGTCCAAATCTATCACACTGGGGAGCATTAATTCCAAAGTAGGGCCCACTGGCAGGGCACCAAACTCCTGAGCTATCTGCCCTGCCTATAGTGTCTGGATGTCTCCAGAGCCCTCACTGTGCAGTGGAGGGGCGTGACAGTGGTGCAAGGATGCTATTGGGTTCAGTGGTGCTGGTCTGTGAGGGGGGTAGAGTGGGGGGGAGTTGTACTATCCATGGAACTGGGGAAGGGCTGGAGGAAGGAGCAGGTGAACTCTGGGGATTTGCAGATCTGTGGTTAAAACTACAATGGTGGGAATGTTCTTTTGGCAAATATGGCAGGGAAGGGTCACTGGTGTAGGGTGTTGGGTGTGAGGGGACATGAGGGACAGGGCACAGCTGGGACATGCCTCTGTGGAATATGGAAGTGTTCATCTTGTCATAGTGTGTTATCTCAGTGGGTGGAGACCCACACAATAAACAAAATATTAAACTCCCATATTGGGGAGACCTGTTATGTTCTCCATTAAAGGGGCAAGAATCTCTCGAGAACATAGGCAGTGCCTATTAAAAGAAAACAGACTAATATGTCAGGCCATCAGTATTGTTGCAAGTAACTATGAATCTTATTCTTCAAAAATTGAAACTTAGTGGTTACCATAGATGCCCAGGAGAGGGGGAGGGGAGAACAAAATAGATGGATCATAGTGCATTTTTAGGGCATTAGAATTGTTCTGCATGATCTTGCAGTAATGGATACAGACCATTTAAAATATCAGCAAAATTTATAAAAGTGTACTGTCCCAAATTTTAGAACATTTTCATTACTCTAAAAGGAAAAATCCCTTACACCCTTATACCCCCTACTTTTTTTTTTCCTTTTTTTTTTTTTTTAATTAATTTATTTTTTATTATGGGTAAAAATCAAAATTTTCACAATACATACCAACATTTGCAAAATGATATATAAATATATATGCATATATGTGCATTTGCTTACAAAAATGTTATTTATATATGTATATAAATATATTTTAAGAGGTGCTTAGATTACCCAAAATATTACACGGAACCCACTGGGATTCCCATGTTGCCCACCTCCCACACCTCCCACCACATCCCACACAAACATCTCCCACAAGTGTGGCCCGCCATCCTCAATAGACTTACACATCCTGGGGCCTTGCCACCAACCATAGACCACAGTTCATATCGTAGACCACACTCTCTCCCACTCAGTTCTGAGTGGTGTGTGCTGATTTAAAATGGCCTACATCCGTTGCTGCAACGGTACTCAGGACGACCTCCAAATCCCAAAGAAGCCCCTGTATTTCAACTGCTCATCCCCTCCCTGCCCCAAAAGTGTCAAGTGGCCACTGGCTCCACCTCACTGTTATAATTTCTTCCATTGCTAGAATCACCATATGTGAATAACAGAATACCATCAAGTCCACTCTAGTCCATAGTTCTTCCCCTAATCCTGAGGGGACTGGGATGGTGATGTCCACTCCACCTCCAAGTGAGAGAGGGCTTATATCCCATGGATATGGTGGGTGGGATGATCCTGCCTGCAGATGCAGGCCCTCTCCATTCCCTGTATACCCCCTACTTTTAACCCTGAGAATTGCTATAACATCTTCTTTGCCATTGCTGTAAAAATATTACAATATTACTGCTAAGTATTATCCACGGGAATTAGTTGTAATTTCCCTGTGTATTACAATATTCTTAGCACTTTGTAAAAGAGCATTCTTATATTCATAGTATTAACCACAATCTTCATCCGCCACCAAAATCACTGTTACACAGTCCCAATGTTATCCTCCAGCTTCCTTTCAGTGGACATTTACGTCCACAGAGCACCCCTTTCAGGCACAGTCACATGTATGAGTCAGCAGTGGTAGTTAAACTCACTGTAATGTGTTACCTTCAACTCTATTCATTTCCACCCTTTTACAATAAACCTTGTTGATAATGCTACACACACTAGCATCAGCTCCCATTCTCAACTCACCTTTTGTTTCCTAGTAAACAGTACTCTAGAGTTTACCTCCGTGAGTTTACTCATCGTATTTAGTACATATTAAGGAGACCATACAGTATTTGTCCTTTTGTGTCTGGTTTGCTTCACTCAACATAATGTCCTCCAGGTTCATCCATGTTGTCTTATGTGTTACGACTTCATTTCTTCTTACAGCTGCATAATATTCCATCATGTGAATGCACCACAGTTGGTTTACCCAGTATACTGGCTGATGGACACTTGGGCTGTTTCCATCTTTTAGCAATTGTGAGTGATGCTGCTTTGAGCATCAGTGTGCAGGTGTCCCCGCTTGCATCCTTGCTTTGAGTTCTTCTGAATATATTCCTAGTAACCCTCCCCAATTCTTTTGACCGGCTGTGCTTTGCCCTTGCCTAATTGGAATTTAACTCTTTCCCCGAGTGATTACCAGTGTAATTACACATCCCGCTCTCCCAGTGTGCTGGGGAGGGCACGGAATGCCCGTTTGGCCTGTGTTGAGCAGACTGCCTGACCCTCGCTGGCCACGCTCAGTGGATGTTTGTCCTGTGCAGCGTGACTAAACGGATGAATGAAAGAATGCATGAATAAATGAATGACTGAATGGGGCAGAGTCGGGGGTCCGGGGCCGGGCCTTAGCGCCTGAGCTCTTGGGCTCTGCTCTGGGGCCCAGGGGGCCCACCCGGGCCCTGGCGTCCCGGGAGCCTCGGCTCCAAGCCTCTCCTCCCAGCTTGTGGGCTGCTGTTCCAGGTCGCTGGGCTGGAGTGTCCTCCAGATTTTGTCCTTTAAAACTCATTGATTTTTGTGCTGACTTTTACAGTACAAATGTCACCGGTAGATAAAATAATTGAAGCGGGTAATCTATTCGCCGAGCTCATGCCGCCCCTCCTGCTCTGCCCGGCCTGGGCAGCTGGCGCAGGCGCTGCTAGGGCACATCCTGCCCGCTGGCCCCTGTCGCTGCTCCCAGGACGGAGGCAAGTGGGGTGAGCGGGGCACCCCGGGCTGGAGACCCTCCCCTGCTGGGCTTCGGTGTGTGTGGGGGGGCGGGTGTGTGGGGGTGTGGCCTCTGAGCTCCTGCCCCTCAGCCAGTTATTCGGGAACATCCTCCTTGCCCGGGAAGGAGACGTAACAAGAGACCCCAGATGGAAGTCCCATGCTGCCGCCGTGGTCCCCTCCTCCTGTCCTGGTTCTGCCCGGTGGCCAGGGGCCAGTTGCCGCCCAAAGGAGAAGCCTGTCGCTCCCCTGTATGATGGAGCAGCCAGTGGTCACTGGGACTCCAGAGGAAAGTGCTCCAACACAGGAACAGGGCCCTGTCACCTCTTCTAAGTTATCCGTGACTCGATACATGGGTGTGACGTGGTCCAACACCGTTTCCATGCCCCATTCTGCAAATCCAGTCTTCAGAACTAGGGGCTGCCTGGGCCCGAGAGGCATCTGGGGCCCTCTTTGCAGAAGCTCCCCGGGCACGAAGGTCATTGAGACGGTGGGTGGTAAGGGTGCGCGAGGCTGAGTGTTCTGTTGTCGTGCATGGGCTGTGTCTGCCGGCGGCCGCGGAGAGTGGGGCTTCCGGGCTGGCTGCTCCCCTGGGCCTGGGGAGGGTGACGATGGGTCTGGGTTACAGCGGAGAGAAAGGCAGATGGGACAACTGTGCCCGACAGGCTCAGAGCCGGACTGGGGTGCGGCTGGAGGAGCAGACCCTGGAGCCCAGGACCCCGGCAGTAGTCCTCGGGCCACCCCCCAGGGCTCCCACGCCATGCACGTCCTGAGACACAGGAGCCCCTCCGTCCATGTTCCCGTCAGGTGGAATCCAGAAAGGGTGGGAAGCAGATGAGGGTCCTTTGGCCTGTGAGTCCCCCGTGGGGCTCTGCCCGTGCCCTCAGCCCCTTGCAGGGCACTGGCCCTCCTTCTGGGCTCTAGCTCCTGGGGGAGGGGAGGGGCATGACCGCAGGGAAGAGGAGGGGACAGCTGGTCCTGGGTGCAGCCAGATGGGCCTCTGGTCTTGGCGGTGTGCATGGGGCAGCAGGAGGGACCCCCTGTTCACCACGCTATGGGGGCGCGGGCTTGGGCACGCGCAACGAGTGGAGAGAATGCTCTTTCTCTTGGTCTTTCCTTTGGGAATGGCCTTTTGGCGTCTGTCCCTGCATCACAGAGCGTGCCTCCTGGGCTGACCCTGGGCTGCAGGGACCTCTGGTCTCACTGCAGGGGTCCTGGGTTTCTTCCACTGGTGGGCAGCCTGTAAGGAAGTGCGGTCTAAGGCAGGATCCTGACGGGGATTCCAGAACTTGGTATCAGGGGACGTTGCTGAGTTGGACAGACTTGTTCTAGGTGGACCCTGAAAGTCCAGGGGCAGAGGCTCAGGACCAGAGGGGACAGAAGGCTGGAAGGACAGAGAAAGGGGGAGCCAGGAGGAGCCTCCAGGCCTGAGAAGAGGGACCAGGGCCCTCTTGGGCTTCTGCACCCCTGACTTGTGGGGGACCCCGGTGGAGCCACTCAAGCAGATGCAGTGGGAGCAGGTCTACTCCTGCACTGGCCGCCCTGGGCTGTGGGGTCGCTGTCCCTCGGAGGCAGGGTTTCTGGTGGCTCATCTTGCCCTTGAGCTCACGGCAGGGGCTGAGCTGGGGGAGGTGGGCTGCCGGGGATGCTTGCCCCCTCTGAGCACCTTTCCAGCCATTTCTCTAAGATGCTCTGTTGACACACTCCGGTCAAGCCAGGGATGAAGCTATGGTGAGCTGGAATGTGACATTCTGGACCGACTGAGTCTGAGTCTGAGACTTTTGAGTGTTACCCCCATACTGGCCCCCCACGTTGGAACCTGGTGCCCCTCTCAGAGTTAGGGCCAAGGGCTTGGTATGGGGAGGCCCATATCCAATAGTGATGGCCTTGAGGGGTGGATGGACAAGGTCCTGGGGGGTGGATGGACAAGTTTTCTTCTCTGGTCCTAGGCCAGGGGCAGAGGAGGTGGGCGGGGGAGCGTCCCAGCTTGAGAATCTACTTCGTTTCCTTCCTTCCTTCGAGAGAGAGGGGCATTCTTTCTGTCAGGCAGCAGGAGGGGTGGCCTGCCAGGCTGCCATCTTGCCTTGCCTTGTAGCCTGGCCTTGGAGAGACCATGGCTGGGAGTGGCTGGCTGGGCCACTTGGGAGCCGTCACGGTTCCCCCTCCTGGGTCTGGGAAGTGCGAGGGACCCGGGGCTCAGGGACCGTGGTGGCGGCCCCCAGACTGGGCCCTTTCCCTTCCTCTGGTCCTGGGGCACGTACCTTGGTGATGGCTGCACCCATGTCCCCTTTGTGCCCAGGTACCACCCACCGCTAGCCCCAAAGGGCGTGGGGACTGCGGTGGAGAAATGGCTCATTCTAGACACGCATCCATTTGTTTAACATTTAATTTTAATTAGAAGTAAAAATACACCTCCGAAGCCTCTCCAGCCCAGCCCCCGCTGGACTCGCAGCTGACTCCAGAACAGGCTTTAGCAGCTGCCACGGGCTCTTCCTGTGTGACCGCCAGCATTTTCCTCCTGCGAGCAGAGTGTGACAATTGGAAGTTATTAGAAAATAAAACACCCTTGTTTTCCTGCCTCCGCTATTGATTTGGTTTTAGCAGGAGAAGCTGGGTGTAACTTCTGTTTGATTTTCCTCCGTGTTTCCAAGTGGAGAGTGAAGCTGTCGCCAATCCTTCCGCCCCCAGCCCTCTCCGTGGTCCGGCTCAGTAGTGATTCCATCGGCTGCCAGTAAGCCAGCACGTGCCTCCTGCCACCCGTGCCCCACGCCCTGCCAAGAACTGTGGTGGCATAGCTGAGTTCTGCGGCTTGGTTGGCAAGGTGAATTCTGGCCCATGACGCCAGCCGAGCCCTCCTGGGGGCCCCATCCAGCACCCCACGCCCTGGAGAGGCTCCGCCCCAGGACCAGCTTTGGCTTTCAAGGGTCTTTCTTCACTTGACGCCCCACCCCAGCATCTCATCTGCGTAATGAGCTTAGGGGGGACACGTCCACCGCCTGCCCACTGGCCTGGTGGGTATGAGGGCCTCTGAATGTGTCTTCCCTTCCTGCAGCCCTCCTCCAGGCTCAGCTTCTCAGATTGCTGGCTTCCCCGTGTCTCCTGACTCCCCTCGTAGACCCCCCCCGAGGCTTCAGGGGTCCCAGCCTCTGAGCCCCTACATGGCCCAAGCAACTGAGCATGCTGGGATTTCAGCACATGGCCCTGGATTTGCTTGTTTTCCCATGTGGCTGCCTCGTATGCAAAAGAGGGTGGGTCCCTCCCTCCCAGGCCCCTGCTTCTCCATGTCTCTGGGTCCGGGTGGCCAGGGTAGGAAGCTTGCGGGTGGCCGTGGCTTTTCGGAGTTTGTGCGTGGCACAGCCCGTCTGTGAGTGCCGGGTGGTGGGAGGCCGAGACAGATCTGACTTTCCCAAGAGCACTGGGCAAACATGTCTTAAGAACATCCCAGTTCTCGAGTCTCTAGGGGAACGTCCAAACAGATGTCCAGGGATCGGGGCAGGCTTCCGGGCTCAAAAGCCAAGGATGCTTTGCTTCCCAGTGGGCTGAGCAGGGCCCTGATGGTGCGTCACGTGGTCTCAGCTGGACTCACCGGGACTCCATTTCCTGCTCCCGCTGGGGCCCTGGTGACCCTGGGCAGGCTGCTCCACCTCTCCGAGCCTTGGCTTGCTGAGCATAAGAAGGGCATACCCCAGAGGTCTAAGTGAGGTGGCTCTTCAGGCATGCTGATGGCCTCGTGCCCCCGTAAGGCTGGGGATGGGCCCAGCCCTGCTCGGCGTGTCGTGAGCAGACCTGTGGGTGGGCCCGTGAACCCGCAGTGGCCGCCCCGCTGCCGTCTGGACCCTCTGTTGACCTTGACCTTTCCTCCCACACATCCGTGCTTCCTTCCTGCTGGCGTGGCTGTGCCTGAACCCTTGACGTCTCTGGGTGGTAGAGGCGGGCAGAGGAGGGGGTCTGGACAGAGTGTGGAATTTAGGGGTGGAGACGCCGTGTGTGCTTCAGAGGAGCGTGCTCAGCGGGGAGGGAGGACAGGCCCACCACAGCGGCCACCTCGACCCTCGGCCAGGGACGTGGCCCAACAAGCCATAGCACGTCTGTGTGATGGGCCCTCTGAATGGAAAGCAGACCCCGCCCCGGCCCAGTCCCCATTTAAGGGCTTAGGGATCATTAAGCTGGAGCTGTGGGATGGACAAGCTTTGTGACTGGTGATCCATGCAATGAGGGTGACGATGACAGCGATGATGGGGAGGTGGCCATTTCAGCTGCGCTCTACGGATCTACCCGGTTTGCATAGTTTAATCGATTTAATTCCCATGAGAATCCTGAGCTCGGTGCACTTCATTACCTTCATCTTACAGACGAGGGACAGAGGCAGAGAGAGGTTAAGCTAGTTGTCCACAGTCCAAGTGGGGAAGGGGTAGAGCCAGTGCTGGACCTGGGCTTGCCTGAGCACGATGTACCCTGCCCCCTGCCAAACCGGGGTGTCCCGGGGGCAGACTAGGCTCTAGTCCAGTACCGTGAAGTAGAAATATCATGCCAGCCCCATGAGGAAAAAGAAATGGGTGAAATTAATTCAGTAATGTATTTTATTTTGTTGTTTCGACATGTAATCAACATAAAACATTACTACTGAGATTTTTCACACTCTTTCGGCTCGTACTGAGTTTGAAATTCGGCATCTATCTTGTGCTCGCAGTGTATCTCGGTTTGGATGAGCTCTGTTCTGAGTGCGTGGCGGCCACGTGCGCCGCCATGTCAGGCAGGGCAGGACCCCCGTCCTCTGCCCTCTCGTGGCCACAGCCCCACCGTTTCCACTTCCTGTCTCCCACCAGTCCGCTCCGTCTCCAGCGTTCCTGACCTCGCAGCCCCTGCCCGTGGCCTCCAGCCCACCCCTCCAAATAGCTTTCCACCTCCTTTGCAGCCCCCTGGGGTCTTTCTCTCTGAGACCCTTGCAGGAGGGGCTGGATCAGAGCCTCTAGGGATAGAGTGAGTTTTGAAAGGCGGGAGTGGGAGAGTCAGGGAAGCCACAGCGGATGTGCACCTGGTCGTCACTTCTGCGGGGGTCTGGAGGCAGAGCAGCCCAGGGTGGGGGGTTTCTGCCCGACGTCCTTGTAGCTGTCATTACCTGGACGCCTGACACGGGGCACTAAATTCTCACAATACCCTGTCCTGCAGAGGTCATTTCCCTGATTGTTATTAAAAAATTTTTATTTTAGTGATGTAAAATGTCTCCCTTGAGCCACATTCAGATCTATGATTCAGTAGTGTTGCCATTATTATTATTATTATCATCATTATATTTTAAGAGTTACCAGGGATTGAACCCGGGACCTCGCACATGCAAAGCAGGCACTCAGCCACTGAGCTACACCTGCTTCCGCCCTTATTATTTTATCCAGTGTTTTATTGGTAGGAAATTGAAGCACACTGAGGCTACAGTCCCCTTGGCCCATGGGTGGTCACGCTCAGGGCCGTCCGATCCACAGGGCCAGGCCCTTCCCCTGTCGGGCGCTCGGGCTCCCCCTGGGGAATCTGGATGTTATTCTGCAGAGGGCAGGAGAGCTGGAGGTGTGTGAGCAGCAGGTGGCTGGGTGTGGTGGTGACACGTGTGGCCCAGGGGGAGTGGGGCAACAGGCTGGCACGAGATGACACAGTGGAAAATGCCAAGACTGGCTGTCTTTGAGGGGCACCTTGGGATCATTGTGACCACGTGGGCACTTCTGGTCCCATGCCCCCAGGGCTGCAGCCTTTTCCCCAGGAGACACCCCGCCAGGCTCTGAGAAGAGCTGCAGGCAGTGGAGACGTGCAACACGGCCACGAGCCCCTCCCGGCTGTGGGCGGCCTCGATGTGGCTTCTACTAATGAATGATAATTACGGAGAGGACGGGGTAGAGCCTCTGTGGACTGCTGGCTATTGACTTGCTTTGATAAATGGGGTAGATTCCAGGTTCTCCCCACAGTTCCCTTGCTTTCACTTCCTGCCTTTCCATCTTCTTTTTTCTGTGGGGACAGCAGAGATGGCCTCAGAACTGGCCACTGGGAGTCCATTCAATCAGCTGCCTGTGGGTGGCGTCCTGCAGCTAATCATCAGCTGTGCTTTAATGAGAAAAACTGGCTGAGCACAGAAGGCCTTGGACTTCTCCCTGTCCTGTGGGCTCTCATCGGGGCCATTGGGCTCCTTGAAGGACTCCTGCATGTCTCCATGGTCAGACACTATGAGCTTGCGGGGTAGGGGGCTGAGTGCTTCTTCTTTTTCAGAGATTCCTGAGGCTCTGGTGCCCTTGGACTCAGGGAAAACTGCCCTTTGCCCAGCTCAGTAGGAGCCAGTGGTGCCTGGGAGAAAAGGCAGAGTCCTCACGGCCACAGTGTGTGGGCTTCCACGCTTCCCAGCAGGATGTAGGATGCAGTTCCCAGAACCTTCCCCATCGTCTCCTTCCTTTCTGCATCAGTGTGCACAGCCCTGCTTCCTGGCCACGTGACTAGAGCTAATGTTTCTGGACTTCCATTTCCTTACCCACAAATTTGGGGTGAAGACTGAATGCAGCTTTGCTCCATCCTGCTTACCAGCCAGCACCCATTCTGGTTGGTTGGTGTCCTGCTGGGCTGCTGGAACAAATTCTGACCATCATCCTGGATGCAATGGGCAGTGAGCTCACTCCCCCAGCTCTCATCCTTTCTGGTCTGTTCGGTGGCCTTGGCCTCAAATGAGTTTCTCTGCTTCTTGTACTGTTAGTTTTTCCCCTGCTTCTCCCCATTCATCCGCCCCATCCATACAGGGGCAAGGAAGAACCAAGCTCAAGCCCCCATCCCACTTCTCCTCCAAGCCCCCATCTCTCCCTCACACCTTCTGTCAGAGCCAGATGTCTTGATTTACTGCCCTTACTGTCTCCTCAAAGTCATTCTCCTTAACCCCCTTCCTGGGTTTCCCATTCATCAGCCCACTGAAGTTCTCTGAGGGCCTCATCACTGTATGTGGGAAAGGCAGTGACCTGGGGCTGACCCCCCTCAGACCTCCTGCCACAGTAGGGATCTGGTCCTTCCTATTCTCCGTTTCCCTGGAGTGCTCCCTCTCCTGCTTTGGAGATACTTCTCTTCTCCAGGTATCATTCCCTGGACCTTGTCCTCAAGCCCTCATCTTCCTTGCTCTCTAGCTCTTCCTGGACCATTTTGCCCATCCTCGTAGCTTTAGTTATTTCTTCTGTGCTGAGGACTCCCCAAACCACATCATAAACACTGATCTTATTCAGATCCAAGTTTTCAAAAACCCAAATAGAACTCATGGCTCCCTCCCCAAACTCCCTCCTTGTCCTCTATTTCATGGTTCCACTATGACCATCTTCATGCTTCTTGAGATCCATTGTAGACACCTCCCAGTCACCCTGGTCTCCTCCTTCTTCCACACCCCCCATCCGACCATTCAGCAAGACTTGTCCGCTGTGCCCCTGAGAGCCTCTCATCCTTCCTTACCTTCTTTTCCCAGTGCTCCTGGCCTTGGGCTCTGGTTTCTGACTTCTCTTGTCTGGTTGATTGCAGCATCTACTACATCATAGCTGTAGCTCTCTTCAACCCACTTCCCCTGTCCAGCCCTGTTTATGTCTCTCTCCAACTAGAGGGGCTCACTCTTGTCTGAGGAACCTGGTGCAAACCTGTCCTTCCGGCCTTTGAGACTTTTCATGATCTGCTGTTGACTTGTTCTAGCAGGCTCTTCTGACCCTCTCTTCCCAATCTGCTGCCCTGACATCACTCAATGTAATGTTTTCTTTCTTCTGTGATTTTGCTCTTATATCTCCTTTGGTTTTCTATGTCACAAGCCCACCTCGAGCTGCCTTAGTCAAAGGGCAAGAGGTGCTCTGCCCTCCAGGTTGGTTGAACCAGGGGCTCGCATGTGGACAAGGCTTTTGCCAAGGCTTCCCCCATCACCTTTCCTCTTGGTTTCTCTATCGGCATCTTGGATGAGTCCCTCAGCCTTGCTTTCTCCACATGGTAAAGAACGTGGCAACTCTCACCTCCTGAGCTTCTCATTGCAAGCTTTGTCGCTCAAGGGCTACCCTTCTTTACTTAGTTCCAGTTTGGTAAGTCAGGGAAGGATTCTGATTGGCCTGGCCTGGATCACATGCCTTCTCCTGGACTAATAAGCTGTAGCTGGTTTGTGGGGTCAGGGTGCTAGGGATCTGAGTAGAATAAGGAGATATTCCTCCAAACAAGAGCAGGGAGTCATTCCCAGAAGAAGAGAGGAAGAGGGTTATGCTTGGCAGACAGAATGCAATGCCTCTACTGCCTCTTTCTTCTTCTGTTCCCGACTTGTTCCACGATGGTGAGGCATTCTCTAGTGCTTTCAAAACATTTCACAGGTGCCTCTGCTATAGTTTGTAATTTTGCTGCCTGAGGCAGCTATTTCCAGGTCCAACCCCTCCACCAGGCTGCCATCTCCTTGCTCAGTGCTCACACCAGCTCATCTCTGGTCCTCTTGGGACAGCAGAGCGCCCAGTGCCAGGCCAATGCCCATGTATAGATGTTTCTCTCCCTTTTTTTACCTGCTCACATGCTCTTTCTCACATAGGTATTTTCATATTTGTTATCACTTTCTAATTCTTCAACTATATTTCAAGCTCCCCCTCCATTCGCAGCCCCTGCATTGTGCTGTTTACCTGAATCCTGGCTTCGATCTTAGAGGTGCTAAGGAAGGCCTAAAGCACCTGCTCCAGGCCCTACGGCGTGGAGTGTCTAAGCTGCGTTTCACTCCCAGGCCGTCTAGTTCCAAACTTGGGTGCTGCCCTGCAGCTTTCTGCCCCTGGGTCTTGGGTGGGCAGCCAGCCAGCACTTGGGAAGAGCCTGCACCGTGCCAGGAACCATTCTGGGTTCTGGGGAAAGGGTGGAAGAGAAGACGAAGGGGCAGATCAACCAAGCCAATAACTCTAGGAAATAAAGAGGATTCTGAGCAGTGGGGTGGGGCAGACTCACAGGGAGGGGGGGAGCAGGGCTGCCTGGTAGCCCGGGAGGGTCCCTCCAAGGAAGCCACAGTGGAATTGATAACAAAATGCAGGAAGCTCACAATCTGGGCAAGCACTTTCCAAGCAGAGGGAGCAGTGAGTGTGAGATGCCCAGGTGGAAATGAGTGTGCAGTGTCCAGAAAGCAGGAGGGAGAGCCAGTGGTCTTGGGGGTGGTGAATGAGGGGGCTGGAGAGAGGCCGGGGTCACAGCACGCGGGACCATTTAGGCCATGGGCAAAGGACTGGGGTTTTATTCTAAGCTTGCTACGAAGCCACTGGGGCCTTTTTAAGCAGGGGACAGACCTGGGCTGATTCCTCTCTCTGCTGGGTGGGCTCAGGCAGGAGGGCAGACAGGAGCAGGGGGCCCAGCTCGGAGCTGTCAGGATGGTTGAGGGACGAGATGGTGGTGGCTGGGACCAGGGCGGCAGCGGCGGCGACTGGGAGAATTAAGAATTTAGATTTAAGGTATCTTTTGGGTTGAGGTGAGGATTGAAGTGAAGGGGGAACTCAAGGAAGATGCCCAGGATTTCCACTGGGGCTGCTGGGTGGTTGGTGATGTTGATGGAGACGGGAGCCGAGCTGATTGAGGGTTGAGAAGAAGAGTTCCATTTGGGGACAATTTGGTGGCCATGTGGGAGGCCGAGATGGCATTTGGAGCTCCTTGGATAATGTCGCCCCGGGGGGGGGTGGCGCTTGGTGCCTCCTCCTCAAAGTGCAGCCTGATGGGGGCTCCCAGGCGACTGGTTGACCCCGGCCCAGGCCTTGTGGCAGAGTGCATTTACCCATGAGCATGCTCACCCCTTTCCTTCTTCTTGGTCGTGGGACCACAGGGCACTCTGGTCCTGCCTTGTGAAATCTTGATTCTGCCCCAAATGTAATACTTTATGGTTAGTGATGCACTGAATGCCTCCCCCCAGAAGAAACGTCCCAGACCTAAGCCCCCGTCCTGTGAACTTGAGCTTACGTGTAAATAGGCTCCTTGAAGATTGCTGTTAAGCTGAGGCCAAGCTGGACCAGGGTGGGCCCTAAACAGAATGACAAAGACGGCCATGAGATGGAGGCCACGGAGCACCATGGGTAGCCACCCATGGAAGGTAGGGGGAGGCCTGGAATGGACTCTCCTCTTTTAGGGGAAGTGTGACTCTGCCCACACCTTCACCTCTGGCCTCCGGAACTGCGAGACGAGGCATTGCTGCTGCTTAAGCCACTAGGCTGTGGTCCTTGGAGAGAGCAGCCCTGGCAAATCAAGCCGAAGACAGTGGGCAGACCGCGCTCTCCTGGCCGCCCCGGTGTCCAGCCGCTGATTCCAGGAGGAGAGCATGAGCGAGGCATGGGCCCTGCCGCTGCGTGTCTGGGGGACTTGGCCATGCTCCGCAGCAGGCATGGCCTCCCTTGAAGGCCGGGCCCTGCTCTCATTCCCCCAAGTTTCTTCTGCCTCCCACAAGTCCACAGCCTCCCCAGCCACCTCGATAGACCTCCCTGACTGAGCCTCCTTCCTGTGGCTCTCCGTGCCCCCTCTCCTCACTTACATCTGGAGTGATGGAGAGGGTGCAGGAATGGAGGTGAGGGGGACCTTGTGCCAGGGTGTCAGGCTGCCCCCACAGCCCTGGGGAGCTGTGCCAACCCACAGCCCACCGGATCTCTCTTTTCCCGGGTGACAGGGCCTGCGCCGAACTGCTCGTATTTCATCCCTGACCGAGTTTATTGCTGCTGCAATACCTTCACTAAATGCTTGCTGGGGTGCTCATTTCCTTCTAACCTGGAAATCACTCTAACCACAAGGAAAACCCCGACTGCAAGTGTGAGTCTCCATCTCCTGCGAAGTTGGTGAAAAAGACATAAAAGAGCCCATTTTGGTGCCCTGGGCGGAGGCCGCGTGGCTGCTGCTGGGCAGAGGGAGAGCCTGGTGACGTGGCCTGGAGCCCTTGGCCCTGGGGGTGGCATGGTGCCCGGGCTGCTGTGGGGCAGCACCCAACCGTCAGCAAGCCACACAGCTCATGGCGCCGGCCTGGACAGAGGACGGCGAGTGCGGGTTTACTTTTGATTATTGGTTTTCCAGGAAGACGAAGGGGGCTTCCGATAAGGAAGGGCACCTGTGGGCTAGGCACGTCCCCGGGGTCCATGAGGACAAGGGCAGCTAACTTGGACCTGGGCCTTGGCTCTGGCCTCTGCGGGGCTCGGTCTGCCCTCTGGAAAATGGGGATGTAATAGAACTGCCCTCCCGGCTTTGCTGGGCTAAGTGGAAGAGGTGCGGGAGGCGTAGAGCCAAGGAGTGCCTGGCGCGCTCGCCGGGGTCTTCTCCTCCACGGTGGCCCCGCCCATCCACAGCCCTCTCCGGGGCTTCTGTATCAATGCTCCAGGGTCCACCTGGACCTGAACTTCAGACTCCTGACAGAGAACTGGCATTCATTCATTCGCTCATCCATTCATTCACACATTCTCCCCATGCAGCTTTATTGAGCTGCTACTCTGTGACCAGCTGCATACTTGGAGCTTGGGTGTGCCCTGGTCAATGAAACACGCAGGGATGACTGTCCGCCAGGGCCACATCCAGGGACAATAGCCACTGCGGGGATGGGCCGCTCGAGTATTGAGGACTGTCCAATGTCAGATGGAAGCCACAGGCCCCCCCGGATGCCGTGCCGTGGCCCGAAGCCCCTGGGGCTCGAGCAGCAGTTGTGTCTTGTTTTTCCAGGACAGTGGCATGGGGACGGCTGGCCCACCTGGCGCAGCCACTACCACTTGAGTAGTGGAGCTCTGGGACTCAGTTTCCTCCTCTGTAAACAGGGAACAAGCATGCTGCCTTCGCGGGTTGCTGAGAGAAGTCAACACGTGTGCGTGGGGCCAGAAGGAGCTCCGTGACTGGGTGTTTCGCCACCCTGCTTCCCCAGGCCCTGCACCTTGGGCAGGGAGGATGCTGTCCTTGGAGGAGGGACGGCATTGGCGCTGGCAGCCAAATGCCCGTGACGGAGGCATTGATCACGTGTTAGTCCAGTTGTCTGCATCCTCCTTGGAGTTCTGAAGTGGCCCTGGCATTTCCAGGGCCTTCCGGCGGCCAGTGATGGATAGCCCTGTGGTCCAGCCGTGCTGGTGGGTGGGGGACAGGGACGTGATGGATCAGCCCCGAGGATGGTATTTTGGAAGGAAAGTTCAAATTATCTTTCAGAATAATACCCTGCCTCCCCTGGCCCTTGCCTGGCGCCCCAGCTTCAATCTGGCCCGAGAGGTGGTGGCGGGATGTCGCTGACTCGTGATGGATGGTGTGGCCATCCCATTAGGCCTGCGGAACCCAGCAGAGTGATTTCTTAATTAGTATAGATGTGTGTTTAATTTCGTGATTTTGCAGGCTTGCTTTGAAAGCCGGGCTGCACATGGGGCCACGAGGGGCCCGGGAGCACATGTTTGCTCCTGGAGTGGCCTGGCTGCCGCGCTCGGGCTCCAGCCAGGTCAGCCGTCCTGCAGATCTCCTGCCTCTGCCGAACCCCCGCCCAATTATAAACGATGATCTCTGCCATCACCTTGCTTTCCGGTGATCGTGGGAGGTGGGAAGCCGCTGTCCTGGGGCAAAATGGAGAGCAGCGTGGACACCTTTGGGAACCAGCTCACCGCGGCCAGTGGAAGGGGGTTGAGAGGCGGGGGGCGGGTGGAGAGGTGAGGGCGATGGCTTCCGCCTGGGAGCGGCCTCTGCTCTCCTACCCTGGGGCTCACGTGGTTGCTGACCACCCGGATGACGTGAGAGGAGACGAAATGCCGGGGTGTGTAAGAGAAGAGAGAGCATGTGTGCAAATGTGTATACTTGACTGTGAGTGTACACGTGAATGTATGTGTATACGTGTGTGCTGAGCTCCAGTGTCCAGGAGTGTGTGTGAGTGTGCGAGTGTGTGAGTGTGTGGGTGTGAATGTGTGTGAGCGCATCAGCAGTGATAGGCTGCTGAATGTTTAACGACTTGTTCTCCAAAAAATCAAAGGCCCTGATTTGTGGCATTTGCCCCCATCCTGGCTGATTTTGAGTGACGGGGTGCACAGGTGGAGTTGGAAAGAATGTGTGGAACGTGCCATTGTGTGGTCTTTCCACACAGCTATGAAAGACTTAATAGCCTCTAGGGCTTAGGAAGTGGTAAAATGTAGCCAAAGAATTCGGAAGTGATGAGTTCGGAGTCTTTATCCATTTTGCTTTCAACATAATTTGTTTAAGGATAAGTTCATATAATTCAATTTTACAGTGGCTGTGCTTAATAACTGGCTCACAGAATTCCTGACAATTTAGCAATAGGCTTGTGTGAGCTGGTACGAGCTGGCTCTGGCATGCTAGTGTGGGGGAATGAGTGTGCATGAGTGAATGTGAGTATGAGTGTGTGAGTATATGTGTGCAAGCAAGTATGAGTGAACGTGGGTATGTGAATGTGGGTGTGAGACTGAGCTCTGGATATGAGTGTGTGCACGTGAGAGTGAACACAGGTGTGTGAGTGTGGGTGCGAGCTCGGGATATGAGTGTGTGCACGTGAGTGAACACAGGCATGAGCACGAGTGGGTGTGAGTGTGAACATGTGAGTGCATGCAAGTGTGTGTGTGTGTGCGTACGGTAGGTGAATGAGGGGAACCTTCCTGTGTCCGTCCCAGCATCAGGCCTTGGCTGAGCCCCTGTCCCTGGGCCTTGGCCCTCCAGGCCACTCCCTGCAGAACTGCCAGGCTGCTCTTCCAAAGCCAAGCCCTTTCCCCAGCCCAGGGAGCGTCCCTGCGGCCCAGCCTCCTTCAACCTCTCCGTGGTCTGCTGTGCCTTGGGCTCCCGCCTCATCTGCTGGACACCCCTGGGACCCCTCCCTCAGCCTGCTTGCCCTCTGAGGGACGCCCACCCACCTGCCTGCCCCAGGCCAGCTTCGCTTGGCACCGCCCGACCCAGCCCCATTCCCTGAGCAGGGACCCTGCCCTCCTCCCCCGGCACTCCCACGGCCCTCTCAGACAGAGATTTGTCCTGCGACCTCTCCCTCTCCGCTGTGGGGTCTTTGTGGCATGGTGATGTGGTCCAGGATGTGCTCGGGCTGAGCAGGGGGAGGCCTGGCCCTGGGGGCTCTTCTCTGCAGAGGGAACTGAGGGACGGGAGGTGTGGTGGCCACGGTGACCCCCTTCAAAGGCCAGTTTCAGAGGAAACAAATTAAACTGGAATAGAATACCCAGGAGTAGTTAGATTAACTACATAAGTGAAAAAACGTTTGTCAGGAGGTCAAAGGGAAGCCGCTGGGGCCTGGGGCTTCCCTCCTTCCCCCCCAGTTCCTGAATATCAACCAGGCTATCCTCTGGGGGTAGGGCACAGAGGTCCCCCTCCCCTCACACCCAAAGGCAGCCGTCAGCAGGTACCACAAATGGGCCCTGGGTTCCCATGAGGCTTTGGCCTGGGATACTTGCTCCTCTCTTGTCCAGCTGGAAAATGCACCTTCATCCTGCAAGACCCAGCTCCTGGGCTGTACCCCCTGGGGCTTCCTCCCAGCACCCCTGGGCTGCACCCCCTGAGGGCTTCCTCCCAGCACCCCCGTGTAACTCCATTTGCACCTCCCACTGGCGCAGGCCTGCAGGGCTGTGTGCTTCCTGTGAGTCCCTGGAGGGCAGCTCTCCAGCACCCATGACAGGGCACAGCAGGGTTTGGGCAGTGGACTCAGGCTGGGCAGCGAGGTGCCAGTGGGGCAGGTCCCACAGCCTTGCCGTTGGCGGGAGCAAGGAGGCCTGGGCCACATCCCAGGGTCAGGAGTGGTGCCAGTCCAGGTGGCTCTGCAGGAGTGGAGCCATGGGTTGCAGGGTGGCTTCCAAGTCCCCAAACTTGGAGTTGTTTCCAGGAGCGTGGGCTTTTGCTCAGAGTGATAATTTACAGAACTAATGAAGACGCCGCATTTCACGGCATAATGTCAGTTATTAATGCTGATTGCAAATTAACAGCTGCTAATGGCATGCCTCACGTTCTTATCTTCTCACAGTTCTCAAAAGCTGGGCTCCAGCCCTCCACCAGCTGGCTGCACGGTCCTTCTGGAGCTCTTTGCCTGCCCTGGCTGCTGGGTAGACCCGGGGTGGGGTGGGGGGAGGCTGATGCCTTGGCGGAGCAGAGAAGGCAGATCTGGGTTGGAGTCCCTGCTCTTCCACTTGCAGGTGGGTACTCCGAGCCCGTGGCTTCCCTGTGAAATGGGCATCGTCTGGTTATTCCCTAGGAGTGCTCGAGGCTGGGCTGAGGGTGTGAGCAGGTATTTGTCTGCATGTAGTGGGATGCACGGACCTGCTGCCCTCCCCTGCCAGGTGCCTTGGGCTGGTTGGCTGAATGTGGGCAAGTGGCTCTTACTCTGGAGGCACAGGCCTTGGCCTCGAATCCCATGCCTGCTTCTCACCAGCTGGACAACTCTGGCTGTGTGGTTGCATTCTCTGTGTCTGCATATCCTCACTTGCGAAGTGGGGGCAGCATCCTGTTGTCCCTGGGGCTAAAGGAGACCAGTAGGTGAATGCTGACATGGTGCCTGGTCCACAGCCAGGCTTCAGTAAGTGTCTGTGCTCTGAGCCTGTCGTCCTCATCACATGTGGCATTGGCCTTGCGCTCCCATGGGAGAGCGGTTGCCCAGGTGGGTCATTTACAAAAAGCCAAGACAAGGATTGTGGGGCTTCTTGGAAATTCCGATGTGGCTGTTGAGGTGAACATTTGCTTTGGAATCTTCGTTAAATTAGAGGGAAATCCAGGATGACAGCCAGAGCTCTCATCAGGAAACGTGGGCCATTCCTCTTGTCCAGCAGTTGTCGGAGGGACTCAACTGCTCTGCTGTTTACTTTTCCCGTCTGTGACATGGGCTTGGTTGTCCCTCCCTCACAGGTTGTCAAGACGGAGAAAAGCAATGAAGTAGCCTTTTGGTTTCCTGGCTGCTGAAGCAGATGCCGTGCAGTGGGTTGGCTTAAACAACGGGGAGTTTATTGGCTCAGGATTAAGTCTAAAATCAAGGTATCATCAAGGTGATGCTCTCTGCCAGGAGGCTGTGGCGTTCTGGGCTGGCTGCTGGCACTCCCTGGTCCTTGGCTTTTCTGGCACATGGCAGTGCACATGGTGGCCTCTCCTGGCCTCTCCTGCTTCCTCCCTAGGCTTTCTCTCCATCTGAATTTCATTTTGCTTACAAAGACTCCAGTAAAAGGATTAAGACCCACCCTGATTTAGTTGGGCCACACCTTAACCGAAGGAGCCTCATCAAGGTCCTATTTACAATCGCTTCACACTCAGAGGACTGGATTAAGAATGTGTTTTTTTCTGGGGTACGCAGTTCCAAGCCACCACTGCATCGAAGCATCCAGCAGCTCAGGGAGAGGGAATGGCCCCCTACCTGCCGGGAGCTGCGGCCTCTCAGAGGCTGGAGGCTGGGTCTCCGTGGAGGGTCTAAGGATCAGCCTCCCCCTCACCCGGGCTGTTCAGCCGAGGGTCTGGCTCCCTCCCTGTGGGCCATTGGGCAGGGCTGTTGGCACAGGGAAGAAGCCCGTTAGGAAAGGCCATTCCAGTTCCTTATCCTGAAAAGACCTCCTCAAAAGCTAGGGGACTTTGAACCTTGGAGGAAGAACTGCTAAAATCAATACCAAATACCTCGTAAGTGAAAGACGACGGGAACGTCAGACTTGATTTGTGAAAATTCTAAGAATCATTAGCATATTACGTGTTCTTTAAAAATATGATCTTAGTTGGCAAAAGGGAATTGCAAATCAAAGTGACTATTTATTGCAATGGGAATAAGGGACCTGCCAGATTAAAAGAAATATTGAAGGAGCCAGATATTTGAAACATGAAAGATGGCAGTAGATAAACAGCACGGAATTTTATCCAAATACTGGAACCCGACTCGGAACAGAAGTTGGTGAAGAATTATTCGATCAACCCATTTTCATCATAACATGTGTAAAATGCAAATTTTGATCATTATGTAAATTTGTTACTTGGTGTAATTTACTTAGTTCAAAGCATTTAATGCAGCGTGGTATGTTTTTTCCAAAGAGCCAGAGTAGACGTTTATTTTAAATTGTTTTTAATCTCGATCTTCCAGCCTGATTCTTTAAAATCTTTTTCCCTTGTGTCTATTTCTTCAATGGAAAGGAATGGGCTTGATGCAGAGGAAGCATGTTATGAACAACAGATGCCCTCAATGGTGAGGGCTCTGGAGGGGCCGTGGGGATGGCTCCCCCGTGTATACCTGAGCCCGCAAGGACATGTGCACATTTGCACCCTGCAAATGCACCCACCAGGAATTATCCGGCGACAGCTTCTATAGTGGGGCCTGAAACCTGTTGGAGCTGAAGGCTCCTGGCTATTATGGGCCCCTATTATGGGCAGAAATTAGTTTTCTTTCTGAGAGTTTTCAGGGCCAGAGCCACTTGGAAACATTGGAAGTTCCATTATCTTGGAAGGGAGAGCTGACCTTTTTAGGCTTCTATTGTGTCATGCAGTTGTCAGGACGGTGTCTCCTACTTGATGAGCCTCTCAAACAAGAGGGCTGATTTGCTCATCCGGGGGCGCTTTGGGGGCGCTCCTTGTGCTGATGAGTCTCCTGGAAGAGAGCTGGCAGCGCTGAGCATCTCTGGCTCGGTGTCGGCTATAGTACGTGCCCCTCGCCAAGGGTGGCTGTGCTCCTGTGGGGAGGGGGAGCTCCTATGGGGAGGGGGAGCTCCTGTGGGCAGGGGGTACGCCTGTGGGGAGGGGGGGCTCCCATGGGGAGGGGGTGCTCCTGTGGGGAGGAGGAGCTCCTGTGGGGAAAGGGAGCTCCTATGGGGAGGGGGAGCTCCTGTGGGCAGGGGGTGTGCCTGTGGGCAGGGGGTGTGCCTATGGGGAGGAGGTGCTCCCATGGGGAGGGGGAGCTTCTGTAGGCAGGGGATGCTCCCATGGGCAAGTGGTGCGCCTGTGGGGAGGGGGTACTTCTGTGGGGAGGGAGTGTGCCTGTGGAGAGCGGTGCTTCTGTGGGCAGGAGGGGTGCTTGTGGGGAGGGGGTAAAGTGGGGTGCTCCTGTGGGGAAGGGGTGCTCCTGTGGGGAGGGGATGTGCCTGTGGGGAGGAGGTGCGCCTGTGGGGAGGGGCCCGGCTCCACAGTGCAGGTGAAAACCTGGGCTCAAGGGGTGTGAGGGCAGGAGCAGAACCCCTGCCGGGAGTGGAATGCGCAGGTCTGTCCTGCAAGCTCCTGCTGAGTCGGCCTGGCCGGGTCGGGGGAAGCTGCGTCTTCTGGGGGGCAGTGCCACCCTGGGGGACTCCCAGGGCCAGGTAGCCGAGACTCTCCCCAGGCACCTAGGACTGGGCAGGAAGGGCAGGCCGCCTCCCAGGCGAGACCCTCGGTGAGAAGGCTGAGGGCGGGGCGCGGTGCACCTGAGAGTCTCCCTGCCCACCTGCAGCCGGCGCCTGCCTGGGCTGCGGGGGAGGGGTGCATGCTCTGGGGGGCTGCACACCCATGGCAGGGCCTGGCTCCCATGCACCAAGGGTAGGCTCAGGGTGCCACTGCCGGGTGCCCGCTTCTATTGTGTCATGCAGTTGAAGTTGCCTCTCTCCTCCTGGAGTGACTGCAGTGAACCAGAGGGGCACGGCGGGCATCAGGAAAGGGCATGAGAGCCGGCTCCCTGCTTCAGGATCCGTCTTGCCTGAGGACAGAGAGCTCCATGGGGACAGTACTGTGGAGATTTAAAATCCTGTTGCTCTGGGGAAGCGGATGTGGCTCAATCAGTAGGGCTCCCGTTTACCATATGGGAGGCCCCGGGTTCGGTGAAGGCAAGCCGGCCCACGCGGCGTGGTGAGCTGACACAGCAGGACGACCCAGCAAGGGGAGACAAGCAGACACAGAAAAACGCACAGCAAATGGACACAGCGAGCACAAGCAGCAAGGGGGGGATAAATGAATAAATAAATAAAATCTTAAAAAAAAAAAAACAAAAACCTGTTGCTCTGGGGCCCAGCATAGGTCCTGCCTCAGGACAGTGCTCAGGAAATATCTGAGGAAGGAAGGAAGGAGGGAGGGAGGGAGGTGGTAGGGAAGGAAGGGAAGGAGGGGAAAAGAAGGAGGGGGGAGGAAGATGGGAGGGAAAGAAGGAAGGAGGGAGGGGAGGAAGGAGGAGGGGGGTAAGGAGGGAGGGGGAGGAGGTAGAGGAGGAAGGAGAAGAGGAGGTAAGGGAGGAGGAAAGGAGGGAGGGAGGGAGGAGGAAAGGAGGAGGGGAAGAAGGAAGAAAGGAAAGAAGGAGGGGAGAAGGGAAGGCATAGTGGGCAGCTGGGTGTGAAGAGGAGGGTTGATGGCTCCTGGGCAGAGGCAGCGGGCCTTCCTCCCGGCTGGAACCACCTCAGACATCTCCTGAGATGCTTCCTCCCCTGCAGAATGGCCACCGTCTGTCGCCTGCTTCTGCAGCTGCCCATGCCTGTGGCAGAGACGGTGGCATTTTGAGCTGGCGGGGGTGGGGGGAGTGGGCAGTAGAGGTGGAGAGGAGCTTGGGCCGGGTGTTGGGAATGAACTTGAATTTTGGGAAAACTGCATAGGGGAAGAAATTCGAAGCTTACCTTTGGGATCCAGATCAGCAAAAAGTAAGATAAATAAATAAAGCCAATTCTGTAGACTCAAAGTTGGGTCTCGGCCTTTGGAACATTTTCCAATCACGGCCCCACACTCCTGGCTGTGAAACGCCTCTTGGCGTGGGCCGGCAGCTTTCAAGCGTCTGTGTGCCCATTACAGATGGTAAAATATCCCTTACGTGGCAGCCCCGGTGCCGGCGCCCTTCTCGGAAAGTGGAAATGGCAGGGGAAGGTGGGGGAAGCCATTTGAGAAGTGTTCTTTCGTTTCAATTACTTTTCAGAAAGAAAATATTTAAAATACCCAGTGACTCTGATTCTTTTATTTTATTTTTTTCAGGAGTGGGGAGATAGTCACAGCTCTAGCAGTAGATTGTTTTAAAAAAGCTTCGCCTGCCTGTTTAGCCTGGTGGGACGTGGCTCCAGGGGCTGCTGGCCTCACCCTGGCCCTCAGGCTGGTTCTTGTTGGTTCAGTGATGTCGCACACACCTTCCATAGCCCTGACTGTGCAAAGGCACTGGGGCCTGGGGGTCGGGTGGAGAAAAGAGGATGCCCTGGCACCTGCCTGTCATATGTTCCCTCGAGTTATTACACTTCAGGGAGGCATTAGTGAATTCTGCTTGGAAGCATGTGAGCTGGCCTTTAGGAGAGGTGTGGGGGGTGGGGTCTTGATGGAGAGGTGGGGCTTTGTGCATGTCAGATTGGGAGCACCCGGGCGGAAGGGGTATGTGTGTGTGTGGGGTGGGGTTGTCCAGGGCAGGGCAAAGAGCACAGGGTGCCAGGCTGCA
The DNA here is from genome assembly GCA_026826555.1 of Tolypeutes matacus. Lineage (NCBI taxonomy): Eukaryota > Metazoa > Chordata > Mammalia > Cingulata > Chlamyphoridae > Tolypeutes > Tolypeutes matacus. The sequence goes on along the minus strand of JAKSZT010054382.1, from coordinate 4,407,788 downwards.
GGTGGTGGTGAACATGAGAGGCAGCAGCACAAAAACAGAAACGGACAGGGCTGCTGCGGCCAGAGAGCATCTTAGGTGTCAGGCTAGGTGGCCCGGGGAAGGTTTTGTGTACAGTAATAGAGTCTCCAGAAGGCTTCCTGTTTGCTCATGATTGATTGATTTGTGCTTTTCAGGATGCTAATTTCCAGGCAACTTTTAAATAAGCTTGTGCCATTCGTTGAGAGTTAGGGGAGCCTACCTGATGATGAACTTTAGGGGGTGCGGACTGGGAGGCATGGGAAATCACCGCTGGTATCTGGTTAAAACGTTAGTGGTTAGGTGGGTTGGATGCGGGGCTGGGGGCACTTTGAGGAGACTTGGGGAATTCCAGGGAGGAGGTGTTGTTCCTGAACCTGGGAAAGGAGAGTGGAGGTGAATAGGAGAAAAGCTGGGAGGCCCTGGCGCGCCTCAGCCGTGGGGTGCCGTTCTTGGAGCCCGGCTGGCAGCGGAGCAGTGGGCGAGATGCGGGCATGTGCGGGGGAAGCACAGGCTCGGCGGGGGTGCGACTGGGCCGCTTGCGGGGAGCTGCCTCGGTCCCTCTGAGCCGCTGTGACGAGCACCACACGGTGGGTGGGCTCAAGCACCAGAATTCCTCTGCTCATGGTTTCCGGGGCTAGAAGCCCAAGATCAGGGCGTTGGCAAGAGTGCACCCCTCCCGCAAACCCCTGGCACTCTGGCTGGCAGCCGGCAGCTCTCTGCCTCCCGCCACACGGCCGTGTCCTCTCCTCTCTGGCTTCTGCGGCTCCCGGCTCTCTTTACAACAGTGTCAAGCATCCTGCTCTTAAGGGGTCCACAGCCCCAGGATGCGGGCAAGCTTAAGAACAGTCCGCGTCGGGGAACAGAATCCAGTAGCCCGTGGAGCAGAAGGAGCACACATGTCCGGCAGCCACGGAAGGAGAGGGCTGCAAGGAGGGGGCCAGGCTGGCTGCTCCAAGGGCAGGGGGTCCCTAGTTTGTTGACGGGCATGAGCAGCAGAGCAGAGCAGAGAAGAGTCAGACCCGGTGAGGGAGAGGAAGTGGCAGGAGGGTGCCCGGCAAAGCATCTGGGTGCTGTTGGGGGTGGGGAAGGGCAGAGGAGGCCTGAGGCAGGGGCTGGGGCCCATGGGTGGTGGGAGGTGCTGGGCGTCCCCACCCATGGCCTCCTTCCCTGGCAGTTCCACAGCCCAGTCCACTCACCCTCCGTTTCTTGTTCCCACCACAGAGTGAGCAAAGCCTTCTTCATTTGGCCCCAGGGCCTTTGCCTGTCTGTCCCTTCTGTCTGCCGTGCACGACCCCTTCACTGCGAGGTTCCCAGAGCAGGCACCTTCACACTGACGCCCCCACGGTCACCTCCAGCCCCACATAAGTTTTCTCCAGCACCTTATCCCGTTGGGAATGGTCTTGCTTTCCCTCGGCTCCTTTGTCCTGCTCTGTTCTCCAGCCCCTGAGATGTAAGTCCATGCCAGCAGGGACGGGGTAGGCTCACTCAGTTTTGTCTCCTACACCCAGGGGGTGAGTGGCTCCGGGAAGGCTCTTGGCAAGGCTAGAGGAGAGGAGGATGTTGAGTGTGGATAGAATGTGGCTGGAGGCTTTGGCCTCTGGACCCCGGGGAGCCCAGCAGAGGGTGAGCTGGGGAGGCTGAGGCCCGCTCTGTGTGCAGCTGGGCCAGGGGAAAGGACATGCCCACGGCCCCGGGCTCCTTGTCCTGCCTCCTTCCTTGGGGACGAGGACACCCTCCTCTCCTGCTGGTGGCTGGGCCCTTTCCCCAGCTGCATGCCTCTCCCCTGTCACCTCCTCGCTGCCTCAGGGCAGGTGTTGCCCCAGCCAGCTCCCTCCCCGGATGGGGTGAGCAGTTAGGGACGGCCAGGCCAGGTGTTCTGTGCAGGAAGCTGGGGAAGGCCTGGGGAGGGCCAGGAGCTCTGCCACCCGGGGGCAGCCCTGGCTCTGACCCGTGTTCCCGTGTGGGGAGGTCTCCTTCCTGTGGGCTGGGGACAGGATGGCCTTGCAAACCCAGGCTCTGTCAGAGGCTGTGGACAGGCAGCTTCCCTGGCCCCGATCCTTGGGGCCAGGACGGGTGGGTGTGAAGGGCTCTCGCTCTCTCTCGCTCATCAGCTTGGCCCCAGCCCTCCCAACTGCACTGAGCAAGAGCCTCAGAGGGCCGAGGCTGCAGCTGACCTTTTCAGCCAAAGGGCAGATGGCAGTTGGGGCCCCGGGCAGTGGTCCCCGGGAGACCCCCCTCAGCCTGTACCAGGAATTCTGGGCACGTGGTGTGAGGCCGTGACAGGGAGCCGGGGCCCTGACGGCTCAGTCCCCATAGGGCCCCTGATGGCCGCTGGAAACACAGCCATGGAAGCCGAGTGCCACATCCTGGGCCTGCACTTGACCTTGTGGGCACTGCCGGCCGCGGCCTCCTGGTCCCCAGGAAGAGAAGCAGGCGCAGGCTGAGGGGCCAGGCAGGGCCGCCTCGGGGAAGCAGCCAGAGTGGCCTCCACCCCCCAGCCTGAGAGGGCCGGCCCCTGGTGCAGGGCATGAAGGCCTGGAACCCCAGACCCAGGCCTCCTGGCAGACATGCCCGTGTGAGCGCGCAGAGGACACGGCGCAGCAGGCACTTCACCAACTGAAGGCGCAGTTGATGGGAAGTCGGGGAAGAGGATGGGGGGCTCGGGCGGGCTCTGAGCCCACCGATTGCCCAGTTCTGGGGAGGCCCCGAGGCAGCAAGGGCCGTCGGGACCTGTGGACTCGTGGCCTGGGCTGGGCCTGGCCGGCCCTCCAGCCTCTGGGGTCAGTGCCCCAGCGGAGCTGGGAGTGGTTCAGCTCCTACGTTTCCAGTTCCGCACCAGGGGTGAGGCACCCGTTCCCTCGGCTTCACAGTCAGTTCCCACTGAGAAACCAGCCACTCCAAAATGCAGTGGCTTTCGACGACAGCCGCTGAGTGTTCTTTATGAGTCTTGAGGCCAGCTGGGCCGCTCCGCTCTGGGCTCTTGCGTGCGTCTGTGCCTGGCGGGTGCGTGGCTTCAGGTGGCAGGGGGTGGATGCGGTCATCTCCACATGTGGCAGACGTCCTGCCGGCAGGCCAGCCTGTGTGTTCTCAGGGCGTTGCCGGGCCTCAGAGGGGACCTGTGTCCAGGCTGCAGTTGTCCCACTGGTCAAAGCAGGCCCCGTGGCCGTGCCCCGAGTGGGGCCTGCAGGAGACGTGTGTGTGTGGGGGGCAATCCTGGGGCCCTGAAGGCAGCGAATCGCCCCTATTTGGGGATGCGATTTGCACCAGGCAGGGTAAACGGCGGTTCCTTGGGTGGTGCCGTGTATTAGAACTTTCTGTGATGATGGACATTTCTGTTGGCAGCATCCAGTGTCGTAGCTGGACTTTACTTAATTATAGTAATTTCAGTGGCCACACAGCATTGGTGGCCGCTGTACAGGGTAGACCTGAGCTGGGGTGTGGGGAGCCTGGGAGCCCAGCACTGGTTTTGGCCCGGAGCCTGCTGGGCCTGAGGCCTTCCTGGGCCGACCTTGGCGCTTGGAAGGTAAGCTGTGCTCAGGAGGGGAGAGGGTTGAGGCAACAGCTGAACCGAGGTTTTCCAGGTGAGCTCCCTCCCCCGTTGCCTTCTGCACTGGGAAGCTCCTGGGCCCCTCTGCCCTGCCCCTCCCTCTGACCCACCAAGAAGCTCCAAAGAGCCTCTTCACTGATTTTCTTTGAAGAGACTTGGGCTCCCGCTCTCCGGGTGGGTTGATGAGGATGGGCCTCTCTGTGCACCGAGGGGTGTCCATAGCCTAGCACCCAGGGCGTGGGGGTAGGTGTGAGACAATGCGCCGTGGCCCTCAGTCAGTCCTCCATGCCCACTTGGTGGCCTGGGCAGGCCCTGTTCAGGCTACCTCGTCCTGGCCCTGGGCTTGGAGAAGACACTCTGGCTCCCAGGCCCCCCCTTGCTCCTGACTCAGTGGGCAGATCACTGCCGAGACCCTCGTGCGCGGGAGCGCCGGCGGGGTCTGGGTGCTTGGCTGTGCCACAGGGAGCGAGGCTGTTGACTGGTGAGCATGAGGCCGAGGGCATGGCAGGACTTGACCGCAGGTGCCAGGGGCTTGAGTGCCACCTCCAGGAGGGCTCCAGGGTTCTCACTTGGGCACCACCGAACCCCTCGGCCTGGAAGCCTTTAGGAGGTTGCCCCCCACGCATCCCAAGCACAGGCCCCTGGGGCACAGCAGGTGGAAGCCAAAGGACTCGTGGCGCCCCTCAGAGAGGAGCTCCCCCCAGGCTGGGAAAATGGCCGCCGGCGGTTGTATCCCCACTTACCGAGGTGCAGAGGGGCTGCGTGATCTGCCGAGTGTTTAACGATTGTGCCATATCCAGTATCAGGGTGCACGGCAGGCACCCTGACTGGTCCTGAGCTTTCCCCTGTGGTTGGGAGCAGGGGTCCTGCTCACGGCCCACCCCCGAGACCCCCAGTCGTAACTGCCTCGGCACCCTGCTCTCCTCCCTGCCCTTCGTTTGCTTGTCCACAGGCCACTGGACCGGGGTTTCTGGGAGAACCCTCTTCCCTGGCCGGGCTGGGAGCCTGGGTGCTCCCGCAGCCGCCTGCTGGGTCTCGGCATGCGTGGAACCTGGGGTGTTGGTGGAAGGCACACGAAGCCAAAGTGTGGGAACAAAACTGGTTGGAGGAACACAATCTGGCTGAATTGAGAGCGTTCACTGATTGTGATTCTCGGGCACGGGGCGAGCTAGGGCCTGCTCGTGGGCAGTGCTGGGAGCTCCTGTGAGAGGTGTGTGGACCTAGAGCAGCCTGTGGGAGGCCTGTGGGAGGTCTGTGGGAGGCCAGGACACAGCCAGCGAGGGCCTTGCCTTTATAGGTATGTACGTCAGATTAGGGAACCGTCCCAGGCTTTGAACAAACAGCATATTGGCTGAGACTCTGGGGAGCAAGTGACAGAAACCCAACTCAAGTGGGCTCGGGCAAGAAGGGGAACTGACTGGCTGATGGAGCTGAAGGTGCAGGAGGCGCAGGCTTCGGACAGATGCATCCAGAGGCTCAAATGCCGTCCTCAGGGCAGCGTCACTCGGGGACCTGCTTGCTTCTGCATTGGCTCCAATCTCGGTGGGCCACCCTTTTGGGAAGCCAGATGGCTTTATAGGGTTGCTGAGAGAAGATTGGCCACTGGTTCAAAAATATCTCCCATCCCTTGCAAGTAGAGATTTGGGCTCCAGCTCCCTTCTGGATTGCCATCCCTTGGGAATTTATCCCAGCTCCCTCTGCTCCCCTCTTTCTCTCTGGGCTTGTGTCCTGACATCATGGCACCTGCAGGGAAAGAGCAAGCTTCTCCCACAGGTAGTCCAACCACAGTCCTGGGAATTTATCTCAATGGGCTTCTTGGGTCATCTGGTCAACCCTGAGCCACTCAAGCTGTGACGTTCTGAGGGCCAGGCTGGGGTCGCATGGCTTAGGGTAGGACAGTGGGGAGGGGTGTTTATCAAGGACAAAACCAGGGTCCTGAGCCTCAGGGCTGGTTGCAAGGGCACAGGGCCTTCCCACCCCAGCAATATCCTTGGCACATCCCAACTCCTGCCCCCAGCCCGGGCCTCTCATCTCTCCTGCTTTGGAGGAGAGCAGTGCCAGGTTTAGGCAGTGCCCGCCCCAGGTCGGGGAACATGGGACTCAGACGCCCTCCCACGTCCCATCCACTTAAAGATGGATTCTCTTCTCCTCTCCTTCTCCCACTGCTCAGATATCCGCGGGCTCCAAAGCTTCCTGGACCAGGCATCACGGCTGGGTCTGGACGTCTCTTTGCAGAAGGTGGAGAAGAATATCAGCCACGTGTTCACGAGCCTCTTCACCACGATGAAGACCGAGGAGCTGAACCGCTACCGGGACACGCTGCGCCGTGCCATCCTGCTGCTCAGCCCCCAGGGAGCCCACGCCTTCATCAACGAGGTAGGCGGGGGGCACGGCCGGCCGGCCCCGCGTGCTCCGTCGGGGGGTCGGGGGCTGCAGGGCGCCGTCCATTTGTGCTTGCCCAGAGCAGGCCTGCTTGGCCACACGGGGCTGTCGAGGGGCAGGTGCCAAGCACTGCTCTGCTCCTGTGTGGTCCAGACTCTGAGGCTGGGGGGCACCTCGTGGGGAAACCCATTTACAAGTTACTGCCTGAGATTTCTGAGGCAAAATTCGGGCCCTGTATATGTATATACACTTCCTTTTAAAATTTTCCTCTCTATGCTGACAGATGTTAGCCTCTAGGGAAAACATAAGTCCATGGCTGTCTGCTGTAGTCCCTGCTCTGCCCGGGGATTTGTTAGCACCTGGAGAAGGTGTTTGTTGCGTGTGGCCAACGGATGCGTTATGTGCGTGTTCACCTAGTTATTTCTGATTTTTGGTGCCTGACTAATGAGCTGCTTTAACACCTCTCCCAGGGGTTAGGAACTTCTGAGGAAGACCGCACCCGGCAGTTACGCAAAGATCTGTTAATTTGAAAACAGAAAAGTGCGATACACATTATATGAACTGGCTAATAGGAGGCGGCCCCGACAGTCTAATGGCAGAGGGGCGATGAGCTGGGGGCAGGTCTCTGTAGGCCGGGGATGTGGGGGGTGGACGGGGCATGCTGTGCCCGGGGCCAGGGTGGCTCCCAGGGCGGCCGAGTGCTCCCTGCAGTTTTCCCACACAACCCCAGCTCCCTCGTTTGTCCTCTCCAGCAGCAAAACGAAGGCAAAGGCAGAATTGCCCTAACTGCATCTGATGGACTTTGCGTCTTATTCTGCATTTCCCCGGAATGAGTTATTCCTCCCGCAGCCACTTCGTGCCCCTGGAGGCAGCATGGGGTCTGCCGCCAGACACCTTAGTGTTGGGGACAGTTAATTTGGAGTATTGGCTGCCACCCTGGCACGACGGGCGCCTCAGGCCCCGGGCCTGCTGGAGGGCAGCCAGGCGGCGATGTCCTCTGGGCTCTCGGTGTTTTCACCAGAACACGTTTCCCTGGACAAAGTGATTCATTCTGGTAAGGGGCAGCCGAGCAGGAGGCATGCCGGCATGTCCGGCCTTTCTTATCGTGCTCCCGGCGGCGTCCTTGCACATGGCCCCCCACCAGGGTCTGCTCCAGCCACGGGGCCAACTCCTGCCATCCCTCACCTCCTCTCTCAGTCTTCTCCCCTCCTTTCCCTCTCCCTGCTTCTTTCCCTCCTTTCCCCTGCTCTGAGGTTAAGATTGGGAGAGAAAAGAATATCGGCGTTGGTGCTAAACAGATCTGGGGTCCAGACCCAGCACCCCTACTTACGACTTGTGAGACCTGGGGTGACTTTCTCAGCTTCAGTTTCCCCATCTGTAAAAGGGGGATGATGGAGATGGTAGATAGGAAGTGGTGGGCGCTGGCTTCTCCAGAAACAGCTGTTTTCACTGCACATGTGGATCCATTTCCCTGGGAATTCAGCTCCTTCCTCTCTTTCTAGGCCTTGCACAGATTTGACATATAGCCAAGATGGGGAGCCTGAAAATACTACTTCCGAGTGGTTAACTATGTAAACTCCCCCAACGTAGGCTTCTCTCGGCTTCACATGGACCCGGTGCCTTTCTGCTTCCCCAGACCATGCGTAGAAAGCCTTGGCTTGCTGGGTGGCGTGGAGCTGGGGACACGTCTCAGCATCCAGCGAGAGTGGCAGGCTCTGGACTACAGGAATGTGGGACCCTGGGCCTCGGCACGGGGCCAGCTGCCCCTGCGGCCGCCTTCAGCTCTTGCCAGTGAGCGTCTTGGTCCCTGGTCCCTGGCCTTGCCACCAGGCAGGGGGGGAAAGCTGTTGTGTCCTGGGGGCCACCATGCGCCTGCCCTTTAAATGCATCCTCTGATTCTCACGCTGTGCAATGGAGGAAACTGAGACTGAAGAAGTTAGATGACTTGCTGAAGGTCATGCAAAGAGCAATAAGGGGAGCAGGACCTGAGCCCAGATCTGGCCCACATTGGGGCCCCTCTTCCATGCTGCTATGCTGAGAACAGAATGCAGGTTTTTTACAGGTACCACGTTGCATCAAATGGGTGTGCATTTGGGGGATGTTCACTGGGGGAAAAGGGGGGCCCACTCCCAGGGTGTGTCCTGGATTTTGTGAAACTTTACGCAGTGTTTAGGGGAGGTAGGTTGGCTTCCTAACCCCAATGTCGTGAGCTGTTGACGTGCTCTGCAGACGCTGGCCTGGGCTGGGAGGCGGCAGGTGTGGCTAACGGGGCCCCTGGCCTCGTGGGAGGGAGTGTGGGAAATGGCATCTGCTTGGATCCTTTCACCTTTGGTTAAATGCAGATCCGTGGCTGAGGATGGCGCGTTCACCGTTATGAGTCACCAGTTCTGCCTGATGAGCCTCTTAGCTGCCTGGAGCCACTGGGATGTTGATTTGCTGCTCCGGGAGTTGCTTCTGTACACGGCGTCCACAGCGTGTTTAGCCCCCGGTGTTGCTGCCAGCCTGGTGGGCACAGGGTGCACTGCCCCTGGGGACCCCCACTTCATGAGTGGGCCACCCTGCATGGGCCCCTGGATGCAGAGAGCCCGGCCTGGCGGTGGGTGTGGGGCTGCAGCAGGCAGAGGTGCTGGGCTTCTTGAGGACTGTCGGCCACCCTGGGCTCGGGGCGCGGGCGAGAGGATGGCAGTGGCACTCCGTACTCTCCTGGTCCCAGGGCTGCTCCTTCTTCCGCAGGGCCTGCCCTGCTCTGGGCTGGGCTCCAAGTGTGGGAAGGCGGCTCCTTCTCGTCAGCCCTACCGGGGGGCTGAGGTCCTCAGCTGGGCCTTGCCTTCCTCTCTGGCTGCTAAAGGGGGCTCCAGCGGAGAGCACCAGCACCCTGCAAGACCACCCTCCTGCCGGCTGGGCAGCCCGGCTCCCTGGCTGGGGCAGGTGGGAGAGTGGCAGCCTTGTCTCCCTCCAGGGCCCCAGCACCCAGAAGCAATCAGGCCACAGTAGCGGAGAGGGGCTGAGGGCCTGGCTCCTGGGAATCCTGTCCGTGGCTGCCGAAGATTCCCAGAATCTACGGGAAAGAACGTGCATTACCTTCATGGTCAAGGAGGAGCTGGGGAGAGGTTTCTGGAGAGCCCCAGTGTATCAGGGGCCATGAGTTGTGTGGCTGTAGCAGTGGGTGGGCAGGGCAGGGGCAGGTGGAGCCAAGGCTACCATGTCAAAAGGAAGTTGCTCAGGTCAGGAAGCATGAACCTCAGGACTGGTTTATTCTTGGGGTCATTTTTATGGTCTTAGAGGTTATGACCTCGTCCACCACAACTATAGGGTGATTGTGATATATATATATATTGTCAGGCCAGGCTTGATGAGTAGAGCTCCAGTCCACAATAGATTTTGACACTATGGTTCATCTCATCTTCCTGGAGGGGCTTCCTTCCATCTACCCGCATACCTGTCCATTCATCCATCTGTCCATCCATCCATCCACCCACCCACCCACACATCCATCCATCTTCCCACCCACCTGCCCATCTGTCCATCCATCCACCTACTCATCCATCCATCTTCCCACCCCAACCCTGTCCTCCCACCACATCACTCCCCCACACACACAAAGAACAAGAGACACCAATTGGAGGCCTCAGTGATGAGAGCCCTGGGCACAGCCTCTCTGCCAGCTGCTGGGATGTCCAGTAGGACGGTGGCCATGGAGTCCAGCCACAGCTGCCAAAGTCATGGCTTGCCTAGGGGACAACGAATCACCTCTGTGTTCTCACCAGTACTTGACGTGGTTCCTGATCCATAGTAGGCACACATACTTGCTGATTGGCTGGTTGGCTGGCTGGCTGGCTGGATGGATGGATGGATGGATGGATGGATGGACGGACGGACAGGAAGATGGATGGATGAGTGGGTGGGTGGATGGATGGATGGATGGATGGATGGATGGATGGATGGATGGAAGAACGGACAGATGAATGGTTGGGTGGGTGGGAAGATGGATGGATGAGTAGGTGGATGGATGGACAGATGGGCAGGTGGGTGGGAAGATGGATGGATGTGTGGGTGGGTGGGTGGATGGATGGATGGACAGATGGATGAATGGACAGGTATGCGGGTAGATGGAAGGAAGCCCCTCCAGGAAGATGAGATGAACCATAGTGTCAAAATCTATTGTGGACTGGAGCTCTACTCATCCATCCATCTTCCCACCCACCCAACCATTCATCTGTCCGTTCTTCCATCCATCCATCCATCCATCCATCCATCCATCCATCCATCCA
>JAKSZT010054382.1:4374147-4397560 GCA_026826555.1 Tolypeutes matacus | reverse complement strand
TCCATCCATCCATCCATCCATCCATCCATCCATCCATCCATCCACCCACCCACTCATCCATCCATCTTCCTGTCCGTCCGTCCATCCATCCATCCATCCATCCATCCATCCAGCCAGCCAGCCAGCCAACCAGCCAATCAGCAAGTATGTGTGCCTACTATGGATCAGGAACCACGTCAAGTACTGGTGAGAACACAGAGGTGATTCGTTGTCCCCTAGGCAAGCCATGACTTTGGCAGCTGTGGCTGGACTCCATGGCCACCGTCCTACTGGACATCCCAGCAGCTGGCAGAGAGGCTGTGCCCAGGGCTCTCATCACTGAGGCCTCCAATTGGTGTCTCTTGTTCTTTGTGTGTGTGGGGGAGTGATGTGGTGGGAGGACAGGGTTGGGGTGGAGAATCTCTAGGCATTGTGGCGTGATTCCAGGCCTTTCTTCCCATCTCTCATTCATTGTTTCTGTGCCTCTATCTCCAGTGTACTTAGGCCTCCCTCTTTCCTTTCATTTCATCTTTTTTTCCTTTTGCCTCATCTCTTTTGTTTGGCTGGAAAGAATAGGAAAATTAATCTATTTTAAGGCATTTGTATTGTTTATGGGAAAGTGTTGACACTCCTTGCTCATAGTTCATGAGAGAGACAGGAGCAGCCTGCCCGAGCCCAGCTGCCTGAGCACCATTTGTCATTGCAGGTCCCGCTGGCCTTGGACATGTGTTCTCCCACTGGACAGCAGAGCCCTCAAGGGCAGGGACTGTGCTCACTATTTTATCTTCATAGAGCAGCACAGGGACTGGGCCACACTGCGGCTGCTGAGGGGAAAATGAAGGGATAGTTTATATTTCTGACTTCCAGTAGAAAGGGCAGAAGGCTAGGCTTTCCTTGTGTGCCCCTCAGTGGGCTTTCTGGCTGGTCAACGAAGTCCTAGGCCAACCCCTCATTCAGGCGGCTGTGGTCTTAAAACATCTCCTATTGTGAGGGCTTGAGTTGGCTTAAGGATCCTGCCTTAGACCTGCCTGGGTCCAGGGGTGGGGCTGGTGGCATGTCCCTGGAGCCATGTGGCACATGGTAGGGGAGAGCAGGCCACAGAGAGATGAGTTTGTTGGGGAGAGGATTGATGATAAGCAGGTGTGGGATACTGGACACACACACACACACACACACACGCACAATGATACAACCAACCAGCCACCTGCACCAGAACAACCAGACTTTCAGCCTTACACAGTCCAGTCCTGGGCTGGACACACACTTACACAAACACACAGATTGTGCATAAACACACACACACACACACACACAAGCCAGGATAACAGTGCCACTGGTGTCAGAGCAGTCCGGGGATGTCAGTGGGAAAGAAATGGCAGTTCCCAAGGGACAATGCAGCAGATGGCATTTATCTTTGCAGTTAGACATTCTCTTTCTGTACCGGGAAGGGTGGGAGGGAGAATGGTGAGCAGCACAGCCTTCAGTAGAGAAGCTTTCCATCAACCTGAGAGTGGGTGTCGCCTTGAGCCCTGGGTGGAGTAGGTGAAGGGGAAGGACAAAAACTGGGGGGGAGGTTCCCACATTTCCTTCTTGGCTTGGTTCTCCGTGTGGCTGGGTGGAGCAGGCGAAGGGGAAGGGACAAAAGTGGAGGGGATTTCCCACATTTCCAAGTGGCTGGGTGGAGCAGGCGAAGGGGAAGGGACAAAAGTAGAGGGGGGTTTCCCACATTTCTTCCTTGGCTTGGTTCTCCAGCAAGGTATGTGGCTGGAGGCCAATTGAATCCTTAAGAGATGCGCAGCCTGGGTTAACTCCCGGCTTCCAATCAATTGCTTCTCCTAGTATGCTGCAGTGAGTTAGCCTCCCACAATTTGAATACAAAGGCTATGCTTTTTAATACATTTGTAGCAAAGGTAAATTAAGTAATAGCAAATGTTCTTTTGCCCCACTTGATATATGCAAATATTTCTCACTCCAACACTGTAAATCTTTAGCAGATGACTTTATCTCTCAGAGCTAGGATAATTCTGTGCCATTTAAGTATCATTTACCAGGATATTTTAAATTACTAATTAATTATAGGAGATTAATTTTTAAATATGGCCCCGCATTTGCATTTAATTATATCCTACTGTTTACAGATTTTAAAGCCTTAGCACTTTAACAAAAGTGCTGTGTGTCTGAGAAATTACTTTTTTTTTCCTCCTCAGAAATTCTTAGAAATGTGATTACAAGCAAGAGATATTTTCTAGAGTCTGTTCTGGTAGGTTCAGAGCTCAGTGGAGACGAGAGGCAGCCGGAACTCAGGGCCTGTTTGAGATGGGGAGGGAAACAGAGGCAGAAAGCTGTCCTGCCTGGCCTGTGTCCTTACTGCACCTGACCCCTGACCCCTTCTTTCTCAACCACCACAGTCATGCTCGTCCTTCCAAGTCCTGAACCTGGGGGGTGGCCTTCCTGAGCTCCCTCCCTGTTGCTGACCAAATCTTGGCCCTCTTCCCCGTAACAGCTCAGGTCAGGTCCTGTGACGCCTGCTTACACCCCCAACTCTGCCCCATCGCCCCCCATCATGGAACCCTGCCATAGCTCTCACTGCTTGGGTTGGGATGGTCTGCTTGCACTTTTCTCCCATGTGGCCTGGGAGCTCTAGAAGGCAGGAACCGTGGCATGCTCCTCTTTGCTAAGGACCTTTTCGGGGACCTGTGCACTGTGGTTGGCAAACGAATGGGTAAAGGGTGGCATCCCAGGAGCACCAAGCTCCAGCCCTGTGCAAACACGGCTGGAAGCTCCGTGACCCATGGGCAGACTAAATACACTCCTGGTGCTTCAGCAGAGCACGGGCACTGAGTAAAACGTCGTTTTGAGGAACCGGATGTTTGATTTAGGATATTTCAAAACAGTGTCAGTGCACCAATCAAGGGGAAATCCCTGACTCTTGCTGGGCTTTCTGATCATTTTCTGGTGTGGAATTGCCTCTCTTTCCAGTTTCATCTTGAATCGTGCATTGCATTTTCAGAGCACAGGAGCACTTGGGAGGCCTGGGGGTGTGCTTCCTGGGGGCACGGCGGGGGTCAGCATGGGTCTGCAGACACTTGGTACTCTCTCCTTCTTCTGTGGCTCAGTAAATAGCTGAGGAGAGTGTCAGGTCTCCCCTGTGGAGACACTGTGGCTTATTAGCAGGTAGCCCTTCAGCTGGGGAGGCCATGGGCATGAGAAATAGGCATTTAGAAAGAGAAGCAGCCTGCAGCAGCCAGGATGCCTCAACTACCCTTTCTGTTGTCCAGATCACAAAGGGCTTGGGGGCATCCCCTGTGGTGGTGAGTCAGCCTGTTTGTTGATGGAGGGGCCAGGTGGGAAACCCAGTGGGGAAGCAGCAGAATCTCCCTGGTGATTGTGGCAAGACGTGGGGTGTGTGATGAGAGCTAGAGGTGAGGTTTTCCAAATTTGCTTTAACTCATTGTGGAGACAATGTGTGTGGGGGCCAGTCTACCTCTGGTGCCATCCTTTTCTTGTGGTTTGCTCCCAAATTGAGCCCTCACTTGGTGCTGGAAGAAACTGACTATGGCAGGAAATTAACCTTGGTCACCTGCCACCTGCCCAAGCTGCCAGTCTGCTTGGAGAGGAGAAGCCCTCTGTATCAGTTAGCTAGTGCCATGTAACAAACAACTCCAAAACTCAGTGGCTTAAAATAAAAAGCCTTTATTAGTGCTCAGGTGTCTCCCAGTTGACAGCATAGTGCTGCTGATCTGGTGGGGCTTGGTTGATCTCAGCTGGCCTCACCTATGCATCTTTGGTCAGCTGACCATTCACCTGGGGCCAGTGTTTGTGGGAGCTGAAGCTGGGGTGATGGGGTGACTGGGCCGTGAGTATCTCATTACCTGCTCAGCAGCCCACGCTTACTCACACGGCAGCAGCAGGGTCCCACGGGAGCGAATGGAAATGCTTGGAGCCCTCTGAGGCCGAGGCTCAGAAGCTGCACACCGGTATTTCTGCCGCCATCTCTTGGCCCAAGCAAGCCACAAGATCAGCCCTGACTGAGGGGTGGGGAAAGAGGCTTCACCTCGTCTTGAGGGGGAATTGCCAGGCCAATTGTAAAGGGAGCGGATACAGTAAAGGATGGAAGTTTGGAGCCATTTTGGTACCCATCTCCCACAGCTTCAGTGGGCAGATGAGATTCCTGGGTGGCATCCCAGGGAGCAGTGGATTGGCTGGTCTGCGGAGCCATGTGCCTCCTGACTCTTACTCTGTTTCAAGATGGCTCAGCTTTGGGGGGAGCACAGCGAGGAGAAGGATGGGGAAGTGAGGGAGGGGTGGAACAGGCCTCAATTTATTGCTCACCTTATTTATTCTTCATATTTAAAAAAAATTCTATCATGGTAACATACACACACACACATATATGTCACTAAACTTACCATGGTAACCATTCTTAAGTGGGATTAATTATATTCATAGTGTTGTGCTACCATCACCACCATCCGTTACCAAAACGTTGTCATCATCCTAAACAGGAGCTCTGTGCCCACTAAGCACTAAGTCCCCATTTCTCCCTGCTCCCAGCCCCTGGTAACCTCTAATCTACCTTTTGTCTCTATGAACTTGCTTATTCTAGATATTGCATATAAATGGAATCAGGCAATATTGGTCCTTTTCTGGTGGCTTCTACACTCAGCATAAGGTTTTCAAAGTTCAGTCATATTGTGGCATGTGTCAGAATGTTATTCCTTTTGGCGGCTGGACCATATTCTACTGCACGGATATACTACGTCTTGTCACCCATATTCTACTGCACGGATATTCTATGTCTTGTTAGCTGCTCACCTGTGTATAGGCACCTGGTCGACCTGCCTTATCACTCTCATGAGGGCTGGAAGGGCCCAGGCACTGGAGCTTGTGGGGCTTGATGTTTTGCTCATGGTCCCACAGCCACACATTGACAGAGCTGGATGTGAGCTCAGAAGACGGTGGCCCCAGGGCCCAGCTCTTTCCCACTGTGTCTTGTTTAGAGGGCAGACCAACGGGCAGCCCATTTCCTTCTGGAAAAGACAGGAGTGGACTTGGTGAACTTCGCAATGGAGGAGCAGGTAGGATGTGAGCAGGGTGGGATGGAGGGCTGTGAGCACTTGTCTGGGGAAGGGGGTCTGGTGTGCACCCCATGAGGCCCCCCTCTGCCCACACTTCACAGAGTGCTGGGGGATGGGCTGCCTGGGCCTCCCTCTTGGCAACAGAAGAGCTGCGTCCTTGGGACCCTCTTGTCATGGGGTGTCTGAAGGCCATTCTGGGGTGCAAGTCTCATCTCTCAGGTCAGTGGGGACAGAGGAAAGAGCCGAGTTCCCGACAGACCTGCTCAAGCCTCTCCCACATCCTCAACAAGCTCCAGGTTCACTCGCTGCCCATTCTGAAGTTTGGGTCCCCATCTATATGGGGGAGTTAATAATACTTGACTCACAAGGTCACTCTAAGCTTTAAGTACTGGGTGCATTATAGGGTACAGGGCCCCCCTTTCCCCTCTCACAGTGTCTAGTGCAAGGCTGGACACATACTCTTATCACTTTTGTGGGAGTGGGGATGGAGGGGGTCTTAGAAAATGTAAAGCTCTGAGGCCTTGAGGGGAGTGAGGAAGGAGAAAAAAATCTTCCATGACTCAGGTGGAGGGTGATATTCCAAAATTTGAAACGGGCCAATGGGGACGGGATAGCTGACCCAAGGAAAGCTGCGGGTATGGTGGGTGGTGGGTGACAGGTGTGCCGACTCTTCATTTCTCAGCTGTTTGCTGTGCAGGCCGTCACATGGCCTTACCTGCTCCCCAGTGCATTACCTGTGCATCTTCAGTAGCGGTGTACTAGGAAGGCGCAGGAGGGCAGCTGCTGCCTGAGGGACACGGGCCAAGCAAGGAGCAGGGCCGTGGTGATGTGAAAAGACAACCTACGGGGTGGGAGAAAATATTTGGAAATCATGTATCTAATGAGGATTTAATATCCAGAATATGTAAAGAACTCCCACACTCAACTAGAAAAAGACAAACAACCCAATTAAAAAATGGGCCAATGACTTGAACAGACATTTCTCCATAGAAGATATTCAAATGGCCACTAAGCACAAGAAAAAATGCTCAACATCATTATCTGTTAGGGAAACGCAATCAGAACCACAGTGAGATAGCACTGCACACCCCCTCGAATGGCTTCTATTAATAAAAACGGAAGGAGCAAGTGCCGGCGAGGCTGTGGAGAAACGGGAGCGCTCGTGTGCAGTTGGTGGGAAAGTAAGATGGCGCAGCCGTGGTGGAAAACGTTGCTCTGAAAGGTAAGTCTAGAATAACCATCCTGGCATGTGACCTGGCAGGCCAGAAGAATTGAAAGCTGGGTCCTGGACAGATATCTACACCCATGTTCAAAGTTACGATAGCCAAGAGGTAGAAGCAACCTGTGTCCATCCGAAGATGAAAGAAAAAATAACATGAAATGTTTACATACAGTGGAATACTCTTCAGCCATAGCAAAGAATGAAATCCTGATACATGTGACAACATAGATTAACCTGAAGACGTCATGTTGAGTGAAATGTCAGACACAAAAGGACAAATGTATAAATCTCACTGATGAAATAACTAGAATATGCCAATGCTTAGAGAAAGCAGCTTATAGGGTACCAAGGGTGGGGGTGGGACAGGGAATGGGGCATTAATGCTTAAAAGGCACAGAGTTTCTGTTTGGGTGACGGAAAGTTTTGATAATGGATGGTGGTGATGGCAGCCCAGCATTGTGAGTGTGGTTGACAGCACCACATTGTACACTTGAAGGTGATTAAAATGAGAAACGTTCTGTTTTAGATATGTCACCCCAGTAAAAGTTAAAAAAGGAAAAGAGAGGGACAGGCTGGAGGACCTGAGGATCCCCCGGCTCCCCCTCCTCACTCCCCCGCCCCACCTATTCTCTTCTCCATGGAGGACATCTGGGGCTTTTAGGTGCTCCCCTGGGGACGTGATGATGCTCCTTCGGTGGCCTGGCTGTTGGCAGCCCAGTGGAAGAGGTTGACGTCTGGTCAGATCCCAGCTTTGCTGTCGGTGCCATCTTGTTGAGCCAGTTTACTGGTCTGAAAAATGGGATCTTGCTGTGAGAATTGAGATAAAGCTCACGGAGGGCCTTACTCCCAGGTGGTGTTCCGTGACCACAGTTTCCTGATCCTATCTGAGATGGTAGAAACAGCCTGGGAGGTTGGAGTCAAGACTGAAAGCATTGGAGGCTCAGAGAAGGAGTACCGAGGCCAGCTCCTTGCTTGCTCCATGGCAGGAGGCAAGGGGAGGGTTCACCTTGGGAGGTGGGGAGGGGGACAGCGGCTAGCAGAAAACCACAGTGTGCCCCCAGCCTCAGCCAGCGAGCTGGGACTGGGGGGCTGGGCTGTTTTCTTAGTACCCAGCCAGAGAGAACGTTAGAGTCCATGGGGCGTGGGGACAAGAGAGGGCCACTCAGTGCTCCTGGGGCCTCCAGATTCTGGGGGTGGGGTGGGTGCCAGTGCCCACCCTGCTCTGTAGGGGCGGGAGCTCTTAGGGCCCCTCCCACTTGGGCTCTCGCTGCTCTGTCCGAGCAGGTACCTGCACGTGGCTTCTCAGGATTGCAGGTGCCTGGACGGACAGTAGGAAGGACGGGCTGCTGGTGGGTGCTGCCTGGGGGTGGAGGCCCTTGGCAGCCACCGGGCAGCCAGCCCACCACTAAGACAGGATGGGGCCCCCGTGCAAAGTCCCCCTTGCACTGGGTACTTTGGTGAAGAAGGACATGGACTCTGACCCAGAAGAGTTGCCCAGTATTAATTTAAAGGGAGAAAACTCATACTCAGGAGGGATGTCAGCAGGAGAATTGGGTACCCAACAGTGAGCCCCAATCTGAGACAGACCCATGGCCACCAATGCAGGTGGGAAAGGGAGCTGCAGAGCCAGTGCACCCTCTGCAGTGTGATGGTCAAGGGGGCAGCCAGGCCAGGCAACCGCAGGAGCTGCTCTGGGGTCATTCTTCAATCTGGGGCATTTGAAGATAGCCTTTGGGGTTTATTTAGGAGGGGCAGAAGCTGCCCTTGGGGATGACAGTGGCATGGTGCAGGTGCGAATGCCTCCAGCGTCCTAGCAGGGTTAGTGAGGCCGAGCTGGGAGCAGAGGGCACAGCTACGAGTAATTTCAGGTAGCGATAGCCTCCAAGATGAAAACAGAGCGAGGCAGGAGGACAGCGACCGGTAGGGGCGCTGATCGAGAGGTGGCGGTCAGGGAGGAGGTTGGCAGAGGCGCTGGAAGGGTGGCGGAGCCTGGCAAGTGGAATCTGGCTGTGGAGTGTTTGGGGCAGGTGGATGGCCAGTGTGTGGGCCTGAGGCTGGGGTGGGGCAGCATGTTGAGGGGAAGGGGCGTGGCACACGGAGCCAGGGGGGGGGGAGGGGTGGGAGGTGAGTATGGGGAGGGCCATGGCAGGGATGCCATCCAAGGGGAGCCACTGGGATTTTGTGAGCAGGGCAGAGGCATGATCCGGAAAGGTCAGGCTGAGGGGTCATCTCTGCCCTTCTCTGACTCCTTGGGAGGAAACTGGGGCCCCCGAGGGTCTAAGAGGATGGCAGCTCGTGCTTGCTGGGCAGTGGTGAGCCTGTGCCCATGAGCTGCGCAGGGGAGTGCTCTGCTTGCTGGGACCCCAGAAAGGGTGCAGGCTCCAGATGGCCCCCTGCCCGGGCCCTCGGGTGTCCCATTGACTGACCTCCTGCCCTGTAGCAGAGGTGGTGTCTCGCCCAGGGAGCTCATGGGGAGCACTTGGCCCCCTGGCAGCCACCCTTGGTGGTGTCCTGTGAGGTGCGAACTATCGGCCCGAAGTGCTTGGTGCTTTATGATGTGGTGCCAGTGGGCCTGCCTTGCTGTCCGAGGACTTGCGGGAGGGCCCGAGAGGGGCCATGCCCTGAGCAGCGTGCCCTTCCACTTGTGTTCACCAGGAACTCAGGGCAGCAGCCACAGAACTTTCTAGCATCCACCCTGCTTCCTCCATCATTGAAAGAGAATTCAGGCGGGGCCGTTAGCAAGCCCAGCGTAGGCCGCACAGCCCCAGGGTGCTGCAGGCAGCTGGTAAACAAGCCGGAGCTGCTGCTGTGTGTGAGTGCACATGCGTGTTTTCACGTGGATGTGCCCACGCGTGTGTCTGTGTGGGGTGGGACAGGGTTTGCCCTCCTCGTCCACCTGCTTCCGCTCTGTGCTTTTGAACCCATGTGGCTTCCCGCCCCTGCCCACAAGGGCACAGCAGCATGGTCTGTGGAGCTGGCCCAGGGCCCACCCCTCCCTGCCCCTCCCATCTCCTCAGCACCTGGGCGTCCAGGCCTCGGCCATGACCTCTACTCCCTGCGTTTAGGGCTCCCACTTCCCCGGACGACGGGGTGGTCCGAGGTCAGGCCCCTTCTCCTGCTGAACTCTGGGGGACTTCGGTCCTTTCCCCCCCGCTTAGCCCAGACCCCCCAGGGGACTCGCAGTGTTGAGGGGGGTGGCGGGTCTGGCCCCAATGCCTGTGCCCAGCACATTGCGCCATCTGATTCGCTCTGATGCTCTCCGGGTGCTTTCAGCATCTGCCCCATGAAGCTGGGATCCTGTGGCTGAGCCGCCAGAGCAGAGCCCCTGGACTCTGGGCTTCATCGCTGTCCAGGCCCATGGGGTGAGGCTGGGGGCACTAAAGCTGGGACTGGGCTGGGCCTTGCCTTCCACCCTCCTCCATGTGCTCCAGCCCTGGGCAGGGCTGTCAGTGGCTGCAGCCTGGCCCAGGCACGGTGGGAGACCTCAGGGACAAATGAAAATATGCGGGCGGGGGGAGGTCCGTGTAATGGGGAGCACAGTTTGCATGTTCAATTCGGTGGCTAAAAATCTCACGACTTTTTCCCTCCAGGTAGGGCAGTGTCCTTTCAAGTCAGGCTGGTTTTAGCTTCCAAAGGAAGAAAAACCAAGGGCAGTTGGGTAACAACTGGACTCCAGAGCCAGGGACAGGCTGAAGCGGCAGGAGCTTGGCTGTGTGACTGGTGGTGCCTCTTCTTGGTCTCTAGGGTTTCTCCCGAGAGGAAGGAGTATGTGCGGAGATACGCCATTTCCCTGCCCGTGAACTGCTCGGAGTGGATGGGCAGGGTGCACTCCTCCTCTGACAGCTCTGCCCTGGCCCAGCACGGGGGACCCATCCTCGGGTGGGTGGTGGGTGGCAGTGGCTGCTCCCAGGCCCATTTCTTGGGCACAGAGGGTGGGGCCCCGGGTCTCTGGTGGGATATTTAAAAAGGAACTCTCAGCAGGAGCCTGGAGTGTCTGCGCGTGGCATTGCCTTCAGAGGCAGCCCACTCAGGGTGAGAATCCCAGTGCGTCCAAAAGCCGCCCCAAAGCTCTGCTCCTCAACTGTGGGGTAAGGATGGCAGCAGCCCACGTCGTGCGGCTGTAACGAGAGCATAATGAGATGGTGCACTTGAATGCTTGGGACAGTTGCTGGCTCATAGTAGGTGCTCAGTAAACGTCCCTGACATTACTGTGAAGATGACAATGAGGATGGTGAGGATGACAGTGATTCCAATGAGGTAGCTTGTGAGAACCTCCCTGCCTGTGGCATTCCCTTTTCTTCTGTAGAAACTCCAGTGACCTGGAGATCTCAGCTCAGCCACAGAGGGCCCAGAGGTGATTTTCCTTTCATTTCTGGATTGGTGGCTGCAGGAAGGGAGTAACAGGGTGTCATTGCTGCTGTAGGATCAGCCAGGGCCAGGGGACCCCAGCCCCTGTGGTCATGGGGTCTGAATGAATATTGCTAGGATCCTAGGAGATGCTGGAGCCAGGAGAACCAGCCCTGGGGGAGGGAGAGCACTTCCTTCTCCTCCCATCACAGGACCAGGGCCAGGATGGGGAGCTGGAAGGAGGGTCATGGCTGTGCCGCTGAGGTTGGACCTTTGTTCTGGATTTCTACTGCTGCATGATAAATCACCCCAAAGGACAGAGGCTTAAAGTAATCGTCATTCATTATCTCTCTTGTTTTCCTTGGGGCAAACATTTGGGAAGGGCTTAGCCGGGCGATTTTGACTCAGGGTCTGTCATGCAGTTACAGCCAGAGAGTGGCTAGATATGGATGAGCGAAGCCCTGGAGCCGCTGGAGGCTGGCTGGGCGCCTCTCCCTCTTCTTGCACGCTCAGGGCTTCCCCAGGTGGCTTCTCTGCTGATGCTACTTTGGGCTTCCTCACGGCATAGTGGTCTGACAAGTAGGATTTTTCACATGGTAGGATTTTTCGAGTGCTCTGGGCTCCGGTCTGAGCGCTCCAGTGAGCCAGAGAAGTGTGGACCTGTCTGTTCCACGGGGCATGGCCAGATCCCTGGCTGAGAAGGGGGTTAAGGTGGGGGCACTTGTCCTAGATGTTAGCTTTTGTGATTAAGCATTCACAGTCCCACCATTTGGGAGTGACCTGAAGGTGACTGATGGGAAGTGATTTTTAAAAAAATAATGGGCCAGAATGAAATCACCATCACTGTAAGAATGGGCCACTGCAATTTGCTCAGCTTGTGAGATGGCTGGACGAGAGGACGTGGCCAGAACGCTGGCAGCCCAGCGTGGGCCTGCCTGGGTCCTTGCTCCTTGCCGTGGCCCTTATGTCATGTTCTGAAGGGAAATTGAGGTCACGAGGGATGTGTGACTTGGGGACCTCCGAATGGGCCAGAATGGATCCCTTGAGAAACTCCTCTGCCTGAGGTCCTGAGGACAGCCGTCGTGGTCTGCCCTGGGCCTGCGCATGACAGACCCAGCCCAGGGCCGGGGGGAGGCTCGCTGCCTGGAGGACGGTGGCAGCCAGCAAACCGATGTTCTCCTTGGCACCGCTCACTCCATAACAAAGGCGCGTCTCATCAAACACTGGTATTTCTAAGCCCGGTAAACACGGGGTTAGAAAATAGTCACATTCAAGGTGGTATTTAATATTTATGTCCAGAGAGGCAATACTTTGACATTAATTATCCTGTTATAATGAAACCTAGTAATCCATTACATTGCCATATAATGGAATGTGGTCATGGAGGACACCAGTGAGCCTAATATAGTTCTGAAGAGTGGAATTTATCATGGAAATCCCAGGAACAAAAGCCCTGGATTGCTGGCCATGGGTTTTCCCCACCTCTTTTTCCTGGTCATTTACTCATGGTTGTGTAAACATTTGTTGAAACTCATTGGCCCTAGAGATATGAAGATGAGAGCACCGTCCTCAGGGAAAGTAAACGTCCAGCAAACTACAGGACCCCTAGAGCAGGGGCTGCTGGGATGTCTACTGGAGCCAACGCACCCATCCTGGGGGGAGGCCGGCTTCCCACAGGAGGCAAGGTCTGAGCTGGGCCTTGAAGGCCAGGCAAGGGTTAACCAGGGAAGCCCACCGGGGCCAGGGCACCCCAGGCAAGGGGCAGCAAGGGCAGGAGCCTGGAAGGAAACAGGAATTTGCTTGAGTGACAGAGCGGTGGGTATTTCAATATGGCAGCCTCGAGGGAGGCAGGCGAAGGGAGAGCAGGAGGCAAGGCTGGGAAGGACCCTGTTGGCCACGCCAGAGGCTGGAGTCCATCCTGAAGGCCATCACCTCTGCTGCTCAGTGCTCAGCCTGGCTGCGGGGGATGGCTCAGAAGGGGCACCTGGGTCCACGGAGGAAGGTGGTGCCAGTATTTGGGCGAGCCTTAGCCCAGCGCTGTGCTGGGGCCGGGGCCATCGGGGAGGGGGACGCTTTTGAGGGTCTTATGGAAGTATGCTCTCCAGAACTTAGGATGAGGCTCCAGTGCTCTCTCTCCTTTAAATAAACTTCTAATTTGAGAATAGTTTTAGATTTATAGAAAAGCAGTGAAGCTTGTGCAGAGAATTCCACAGACACTCCATACCCAGTTTCCCTGATTATTAACATCTTACACTTGTCTGGTACATTTCTCCCAATTAATGAACCAGTGCTAACACATTATTAGTAACAAAAGTCCACATTTTAGTCATTTGGCCTTAATTGGTACTTACTGTCCATTTGCTCCACTCCAAGATCCCACCCTGGACATCTTAGCCTCTAGGGCTCCTCTGGGCTGAGAGTTCCTCAGGCATTCCTTTGTGAAGACCTTGACAGCCTTGAGAACTGGCCAGGGATTTCGTGGTATGCCCCCCAGTTGTGATTTGCAGGATGTGCTCCTCATGACTGACGGGGTTATGGGGCTTGGGGAGGTAGAGGCAATGTGCCATTCTCATGACATCAGATCAAGGGTGCAAGCCATCAATGTGGCTTATCCCTGCTGATTTGACCTTGACCCTCTGGCTGAGCTGGTGTTTGTGGGGTCTCCCCACTGGACTCTCTGGAAGGAAGCCCCTCATGCAGCCTGCACTTGAGGAGTGGGGAGTTGAGGTCCACCTCCTTGAGGCCAGAATATTCACATGAATTGCTTGGATTTTGGGAGGATGGGGGATTCCAATTCCCTTTTTGAAGGAAAAATGAGTCAGTGGTGGCCTGAGGTGGTGGTGATGATGGAAAGGCTGGCAGGAGAGGGCTCAGTTTCCTTAGGACTCGTCCTTTGGGCCACCTACCCCAGCCTAGTGGCAAGGGGCAGTCCGCTTGGTGGTGGGTCAAGAGCTTCGGCCGGCTCGTGGGCCCCCCATGGAGGTGAGGGGCAGCCTCTCCCTCTCAGCATAGGCCCCGAACCTGGTCCCTCCTGCAGCTTCGGCATGCCTCTCCCCACTAGACGAAATTCACTTCAGTTCAGTTCAGGTCCAACCCCCCTATACTTTTGTGTGCTGAAATCTGCCTGTGGGCCAGACCTGGGGTGACCTCTGGATGCAGGAGGGCGAGGGGACACACCCTCCACCCTGGAGGAGCCCATGGCATTGTGGCGACCACCTGCCGACCACGGCCAGCCTCCAGCCCCTGGGGACTCCGTGGTCGCCTAAATAGTGGTCCCCAAAGAGGACTGAACCCAGGCCCTGAGCGCCAGCTGCCGCTCATGGTGAAAGGGCCTTTGAGGGTGGACCAAGCTCAGGCTCTGGAGATGTGGAGATTATCTCCAGGTGTCTCAGTGGGCCCAGTGTCATCACGAGGTCAGAGAAGGAGGTGTGGCGATGTAGCAGAGGCTAGAGGGGCGCTGGGCCACGTGCCAGGGATGGCAGGTGGCCTTGGACCCCGAGGCCCTAAGTTTGTAAAGTTTGTTTCTGCAGCGACAGGAGCCTGCTACAGCCCTGTGGCAGGACAAGTGGATTTGGCCACGTTTCCAGCCCTGTCCCCTCCAGCCACTTGAGATGGGGACTTCCAGCCCCAAGGCTCCTACCCGAAGACTCCTTTGGGGAGAAGGGGGAGGTGGCTGCTCTGTGGCTGTTTGGGGGTTTACGGGGCAGATTCTCCGGAAGAGGGAAGGGCCGCCAGCACGGGCATGGCTGATGTGACGTTAGAGGCTCAATCCTTTCCGGACACCTCCTTTTCATGCTCTTTTGGTGTGTTTTGGTGGAATAGAATTTTGAGAGCACGTATTGATTCCAGCCAAGAAGATGATGACTGAGTGTGGATGATTTTTCTGCTGTTTGTTCCGGATCTTTGGCTTCTAGGGTTACAGCACGTGGACCCCTTACCACAGGGGGTCAGGATGGGGTGCGCCCGGTGTGGGGGCCGCTGGCTTGGCCAGTTCTTACGGGAGGCTGGTGGGAGGCTTGGGCAGCGGCGCCGCTGGGCATGTAGGCCTGGAGCAGCCCCTGGTTTGAGTTCTGGCCCAGCCGCTCTCTAACTGTGGCCCTTAGGTGGGCACCTTGTGTTTCCCACCTGCATGATGGGGCAGTGGCATCACTGGCCTCCCAGGTGGTTGCACAGGGTAAGTGAATTAACACACATGGAGTGTGTTATTATTTCCAACATAGGCAAGAGCGCCTCTTAGATTTTGGGATGTCATTCATTCATTCGTTCATTCATCTATAATCCAAACATAACTGGTGGTGCCTCAAGACCCAGTCTCTAAGCAGAGGCACATTTGGGGGAAAATAGGAAAAGTAATTACATGCAAAGCAATTCGTTATTGGTATCACTTTTTAAATAACCTTATTTTAAATAAAAAAAAAATGAAAGAACAGGAAAAGGCAGCTCAACAAGTTGTGGAAACATTACTCCTAAAAAGTTCTGCCTAGGCACTTTTAGGTCATCTAATTCCCACAACTAACTCAGTTGTTCCTCCAGTGTTCAGAAAGATGCACAGATGAGCACAGATTAGTTAAATGACATGGTCAAGGTTTCCTTATAATTAAAAAAAGGAAGAAGAGAAAAGAATGCTTAGTCATAGTCATATGTCACAAAACCACTGGAATCATTTGACAGAAGCCAAAGAGGATCCAAATTAATAACCCACAAGGATGCCCCTTGGAATACTCTTTCTCTGTTTGGTTTCTCTCTCTTCCCCTTTGTCCCTTACAAGCTGCTGTCTCCCTGGACTCCCTGGATATGTCATCTTTCACAGCCCATGTGCACTCGTGCTTCTCCCCCACTCTTTCTCTCTGCTCCTGTTTGTTTTATCCCATCCAAACCCAGCGTGATGGTTAATTTCATGTGTCAACTCAGTAGGGTATGGTGTCCTATGTTTGGTCAAGCATTGCCCTGCTTGTTAATGGAAGGGTTATTTTGAGATGATATTTGAATCTACAATCAGTTGATTGCATCTACAATCAACAAAGAAGATGGTCTTCAGCACTGTGGGAATCTCCCCATCCAATCAGTTGGAGTTCTTAGACAGAGCTGAGGATTTCAGAAGAGGATTTCAGCAGTGTTCTTGCCAGAATCTCCAGCCAGCCAGCCTCCCCTGGGGAGTTAGGAGAAAGGACTAGCATCTCCTTTATCAGTTTCCAGCTCATGGTCTGCCCTCTGGAGTCCAGACCCTACGTCGCACAAGCCGGTTCTGTGTGATGGGATATGTAAGTCCTGTTGGTTCTGCTTCTCTGGAGAACCCTGACATATCCTAGAACCCAGCCTGAGGAGCCCCTGAAAGCGTAGGTGCACAGCCAGGGCTGACTCCTGCAGTGGCCGGGGCAGCGGCTCTGGCTTCCGACGTGCTTCTGCCCTGCCACGCGCTCGCACAGCATCTCGATGCCAAGCAGCTCTCGCGTGATCGCCCGTGCCAGGCAGGGAGTCTGGTGTCGAGCCATGCCCTAGAGGAGCCGGCATGGCTGGGAGGACGAGTTCTGTGAGGGCACCTGTTCTGCCAGCTTCTGCCAAACAGGCCCGAGTCAGGTGTCAGAACAGGGGGAGTGAGTGGGGTTCAGACTTGGCTCCCCTGGGAGGTTAAGGGGCCTCCTTTTCTCCGAAGACAGACAGGTGGAAGGAGCGAGGACACTGCAGGGGGCCTGCCTGCTCCACCAGGAGCACAGTGGGTCATGGTGACGAGAAGGCGGCAGTGTCAGCCCCACATGGATTCAGCTCCAGCGTCCCCAAACCCAGAGATGTGGACAGGTTCCCTGAGCCTCGGGTCCCTGGCCCAGGGGGTGGACATCATGGGCCCCCCACACGTGGGAGGCCTGGCTGGCTGCATGGTGAGGCTGAGGTCGGTGGTTCGTGACCGCGGCTTCTCATCCACCCCCTCCAGGCCACAGGCTCGGTCCTGCGGTGACGGCCCCTGCCTCTGTCTGGGGCCCCGCCTAGAACTTCTTGCTTTCACCTTGAAAGGAATCCTCCACTCCACAGCTAACGGCCGGGTGTGTCAGCTGAGCCTGTGGTCTGTCCATCACCACGGCTCTGCCCTGGCACTGTGTGTCCCCATCAGACAGCCAGTCCCTTGGCCGGGCCTGAAAAATAAGACCGAGGCACAGGAAGCCAAAGTGAATGTTGATGACAGCTCGAGGACACAGACCTCAGCAAGGCGCTTGGCTCCCCACCACATGGGCTCCTGCAGGAGCCCCTTCTAGCACACCTCTGGAGATGGGGGGCTCATTCCTTTCATGGGCTGCCCAGCACCGAGCAAGCCCCTGCTTGTGTTAGGCAGATATCTGTCCTCGGGGCTCTGCTCCAGCCATCGTGGCCTGGGACACTGGGGCCACTCGGCAGTTTTACTTTCCTCCCCTGTCATCTAGACCAGCAGGCGTGCGCCTTGTGCTCCTCTTGGGAAACCAAAGCCCACCATGTCCCCCATGGGCCTGAGCATGTCACTCTGTAACGAGTTCCTCCTGCACGTCAGTCACTCTGCTAGGTACTGGGGTACAGTGGGACTAGCACAGGTGAGGGCTCCACACCACTGGGACTCACATACTAGTGAGAGGGGCCAAAGCGAAGAGCAAGAGAGTAGCAAACAACCCTGTAAAGAAGTGGGGTCGAGATGATGGGGTGGGGCTGCTGTGCGGTCAGCACCTGCCTTTGGCCCGAGACCTTTTGGTGGGCATCCACCTGCACAGCGCTTGGCTGTGGTAAGGGAGACCTTTGCCCCTGCCGGGCTCCTGGGAGGGACGTGGCCTGGGTTGGTGGAGGGTCAGGAGGAACCGCCTGTGAAATGGGCTGAATGGAGTGGCGAGAGCTACCGGGAGGTCACGCCGCAGGGGCTCCCTGGCCCTGGCCCGGGGTCCGGGTTTTATTTGGACAACACTGGAAGGTTTCTGCAGGCCAGGGATGTGGTGCTTCACATTTAGAGGGATCCCTCTGGCTGCTGGGGGAGGAGGGGCAGGAAGAGGCAGAGTGAACGCTGTTTCGTGCATGAATCTGCTCCTAGAAGACCAGCTGGGATGAGTCTCAGACACATCAGAGGCTAAAGGTTTATTCTCTTGCAAGGTCTGGCAAGCAGGAGCAGGGTGGAAGAGGGTGTCCGAACTTGGCGCCTCCAAAGCCCAACGTAGAGGGGTGTTTTTGACTCACGTAAAATGTGTGCATCCTTTATTCCCCCCCCCCCAAAAGCCGTTTCATCTGCAGCCCCATGAGGTGCTCCGTTCTCACGATGTGGCGCTGGAAAACGGATCAGTGGAAATTGGTCTTTCATCTCCATCAGCCTTGCTTTCATGTTGCAGGAAGGGTCCGTCCTCATTAGGAGGTGAGACTGGAAGCCTGAGCGCCCACGGCAGACGCCGCACGCGCGCCCCCTCCCCGCCTCTTCGGCCGCGTTTGCCATTCATCTGAGTTTCACTCCTGCTTTCATCCTTCACTTGCTTTTTGTCATTTGTTGAGGAGGAGCCTCTCTGTTAGCACATTTGGAAACCGATTTCATTGCAGAGGAGAAAGGGACAATACAGGTTTTCATCTCAGACTAATTATGCCTCCAGTACACTGATGCTAAATAAAACCAAAGGAAGGTAATTGGAAATTCTTGATGTGACATTCACAGCTTGGAGAGAAACAGATGTTCACTTGAGGAGCTGGAAGACGACACACATCCCCGCGGCTGGCCGTGTTCTTGGTCCGGGGACTGGGGAGCCAGGAGGGCAGGCCTCGTGTCGCCTGCCGAGCCCTCCTGCTCCTCTGGCCTGGCCTGGGGTCCCAGCCCCAGCTCTGTGTCCCTTTCCCCTTGGTGTCCGGCCTGGAGCTCTGTCTTCATTGGGCTGACAGGGCCGACTTCAGCGTTGCGCCATCTGCAGCCATCCAGTGACAGCAGAAGGACGGCCTGCAGCCTTCCTCTGCTCTCACCGGCTGTGGGGCTGTGGGCAGGTAACATGGTCTGGGAGATGCCCCTTTCCTCCTCTGTCAGAGGAGATAACACTTTCCCAGCTCCTGCTGGGGATTGTGGGAGAATTTGATGGGGCCATGTGTGTGCCACACCCAGGTGAGAGCTGGCCCAGCCACGGGTGAGTCTGCCATCATTTTGAATGTTTGCACCTCCTTACGTGGCATGACTGGCTGGCCTAGCCAAACCTGGGCTTTTGTTAGCTTGCTGCTGTGGTTGATTGTACGCGTCTACTTGGCTGGATTATGGCATCCGGTTTTTCATCAAACACTGGCCTAGCTGTGGCTGGGGGGGTACTCTGTAGATGGGATTAGCATCAGTTGACCTTAAGTAAAGGGGTGTACTCTTTAACGAGGGTGGGCCTCATCCACCCAACTGGAGGTCTTAGCAGGGAGAATGGCGGGTGTCCAGAATGAGAAGGAATTCTGCCACGGGCTATGCGTACCTCCACTCCTCCCTGGCCTCTCCTACACCTGGGGCCTCAGGCCTCCACACACTCCCCTGGAAATTCCAGCCTCCGACCTGCTGTAAGGATTTCAGACTTATCAGCACCTGCAAGCACATGAGCCAATTCCTCCTAAAAGTCTCTTTCTCTGGAGGGTCTCTGAGAATCTGGTCAGATGATCTGACCAAGACACGGGCAGATCTGGGGACCTGCAGACACCAGATCCACCTCCTTGTTTTGTATAAACACTATGATCAAATGCAAATGATAGTGGAGAACTTCCATTGCTTCATTAGAATGGAGAGGTCTGAGGTGAGCCCCCTCCCCAGTGTCCCCACTGGGGTAAAGGAGGCAGAGGAATGGGTGGTGAGAGCAGCCATGGAGCACTGAGCCTGGTCCTGGGGGCGTCCCCATGCAATGAACTGGACCTTGGGGTGCTGGGGGCAGAGCCCCCCTCCCCGTCTGCTCTGGGCAATGGCACTTTCCTTCCCAGTGGGTGGTTGCTGTAGTGGGGTGTTCTTCCCACACACAAGGGCAGTCGGTCCGACCCCAGGAGCAGACCCAGGAGGCCCTTCCATGTCCATGTGATGGAGCAGGGAGACACCTGGACCTGGGAGCAGATGGCCCAGGTGGGCTACAGAAGGCCACGCTAAATGCCCCCTGAACGCTTGCTGGTTGCTGGCCTGCGTGTGCCTTTTGTTTTTTACCTGTGCAAAGTGCTGTTCTGATTCTCCCTTTTAGAGCTGCGGCACCTGGTACAGCTGGGATTTGGGGCCCAGCCATCTGCCTCCAGGTTTCACGCTCTTGAAAGCCCAGGGGTTCTCAACCCCACCAACATGGTCATATCATCTGGAGGAGCTTTTGTAAAGCGAGGGCCAGGTCCCCCACTCTTGACCGATAGAACAGGGGCCTCAGGGGTGAGGTTGGTCAACAGCAGTCTTCGCCACCTCCCAGGTGGTCCTGCAGACACCAGGGTCAGGAATGCCTGACCCAGCCGGTGCTGTGTCCCATTGGCTGCTGGGCTGGGGCTGCAGGGCGTCTGGCACCGGGACGCACGGTTGTCTCTCGGTGGGCTCGTGGCGAGGAGGGGGAGCTGGTCCAGGCTTGTGTCCTGGAGGGAGGCTGCTGCACTTGGGCTCGAGGCCCCTGGAGCAGGCAAATGAGGCGTTGGCACTGGCGAGTCCGAGCCCTTGGCTGAAATCTTTTCCTTTGCGCCTTGGATTTGCTCCCTTCTCTCTTCACCCACCAGGTGAGTCACCTGTGAGGCAGAGGGACTCGCCGGCGTTCAGGGGATGGAGGCTTTGACTGACACTGTGGGAAACCTCCTGAAGCACATGCACAGGAAGGCAGACACGGGCTGTGAACTGTGTGCTGGAAGAATGTTGGCTCAGAAAAGGGTTTGGAGAAAAGCAGGGGAAGCAAGGGCGCTGAGCAAGGCGGAGCGGCAGTTTGGATTTCTTTCATGTGGTAGTGGAGAGCACACGGGGAGGCAGCAGCAGGCTGGGTGGCCTGGGGAGGAGCTGGGGCTGTCGGGGGCAGTGGACTGGCATGGGGACCCGCGAGCCCTGAGACGACTCAGGGAAATCCAGCGATGGAAACGCAGCCGCCACCGGAGTCGCAGTCGCAGTCGCTGCCCCTCCAACATGTGGACCTTCTACAAGAAGGAGCTGACGGGACTTTGGCAGCCACCGAGACCTCCCAGCCAGGTGAACACGGGGCAGGCGAATCAGAAGTGGTGCCTGGAGGGGATTGAGGGCCAGGCCTGCTCCGGCCCCAGTGTCAGCGCTGCTGGGAAGAGGGGGCTGGGCACTTCCTGGCATGGAAGTTTCCAGGCCCAGAGGAGGAAACGGGACACCTCAGTGGACAAAGCTCCATTGCAAGCTGGTGGTAATAACACTGGCTCCTGCTTGCTAAGGATCTCCACAGCCAGCTGCTTTTGAACACTTTTTGTGTCTTGTCTCATATAATCCCCTCAATTCCACAAGGCAGCTATCTTTTATTAAGATTTATTTTATTTATTACCCCCCTCCTTGTTTTTCTTGCGCTTGCTGTCTGCTCTCTGTATCTGTTTGTTGTCTGCTCATCTTTTTAGGAAGCACTGGAACTGAACCTGGGACTTCCCATGTGGGAGGCAGGTGCCCAATAGCTTGAGCACCTCTGCTTCCTACTTGTTGTGTCTCTCATTGTGCTTCCTTGTTGTCTCTCTTTTTGCATCATCTTGTTGCATCAGCTCGCTGTGCCAGCCCATTGCATCAGCTCATTGTCTTGCTCAAGACTTTAGGAGACACCGGGAACTGAACCCGAGGCCTCCCATGTGGTTGGCGGGAGCCCAACTGCTTGAGCCACACCCACTCCCAAGGCAGGTATTTTTAAATTTTTCTTTCATTTTTAAAATTTCCTGTTATTTGGGGAAACTGAGATACAAAGAGGTTAAGGCTCCTGGCCCAGCCAGGATTTTTGCTGCTGACAGCAGTGCCACCTGTATTTGCACAGCTTCAGGGGCCACACCTCAGATCCTGGTCATCAGGCGGAGGCGGTCGAGGTCTTGAGCAGGGCAGCCATCTGGACTGGGGTGGGCTGCAGGCTCTGGTCCACTGAGGGTTCACGCCGGACACCAGCTGAGCTGAGCACAGGCGAGACCCAGGCAGGATGTGGTGGGTGGCTGGCCCCAGGCCTCCAGGGAGCTCATGGAGGGCTGCCTGGAGGAGGGAGTGCGTGCCTGGCAGGCAGGGGGGTACTCAGTAGGAGGGGGGCTTCAGGCCCTGGCTCTGGCAGCACCAGGGGCAGTGGACGGTGCCAGCTAAGGCCGTGATACTGATGGCAGGGAGCCGTCACCAGGTGTAACATCACGCTCCAGGCCCTGACATTCCAGCTGTGCCCGCCCTGGCGGAAGCACGTTCCCGGCCTGCCATGCATCACCCGTTGGTGCACTTGAGGCCCCCATGGGGGTTGGCCCCAGCCCCATAGAGCTGGGGTCGGGACCCACTCTGGCCTCAAGCCCCTTCCAGGCTCTAGAAGCCCTCTGTCCTGGGACCTCACCTCTCTCAGCCTCCCTCTGGCCATCGCCAGGCCATTGTCCTCCTCACCTCTCAGCTCCTTTACTGTCTCATCCCCGTCCCCCATCCCATTTTAGGCACCGACTCCTCCGGCCTCGGCCCAGAGGCTGCCCGGCCCTAAATGTGCCACCTCCAAACTCTGCCACTCATACCTGCCACGCTGCCCCCTGCCTTCCCTGATGTGCCCTCTGACCTCACAAGACCCCCTTCCCTCCTCTCATCCATGAGCAAGAATCAGAGAGGCAGGTGGCTAGGCCCAAGTGTGCAGCCACAGCAGAGCTTAAGCTGGACCCTAGGTAGCCTCTGCCCAGCCCCACACCTGCACCCAGGTGTCCTCCGCCAGCCCCAAGACTTGTTTTTCTTATTTTAAAAGCATTGTGATAACATCCGGAAGAATTTCATAACCCATGGCTTGGCCCAGCCACTCTTCCTGTTTCTCATTTACTCTCTTCTCCTCTGACCACATGGTCACCGATTTTATGTGGAGGTACTCGTAATCGAGACGCAAATTTGTGCCCTGCTTTCTTACCTAACATCCTGGCATAAACATTTCCTGTGTTGCTGCAAAGCTCCTAATGATCATTTTTAATGATCACATCGAGATGAAGAATTGATGTTCCATAACCCACTAAATGTTTCCTGTTATTGGACATGGTGGCTGTTTCCAACTCTTCAGGCTTTTTTATTTTTTTTTGACAGTGCTTCAGTGAAAATCTTCATACATAGAGCATTTTTTTCTCCTTGATTATCTTTGATGGGAAATTTCCAGGAGCAGGTCCAAGGGGTCCGGGAAGGAGCTGACGCTAATTGAGTCTTGGTCTTGCCTCCCACCCTGGACGGTGGGCCTCACCTCCCTCCTTCTGCGGGTGGGAGGACTGGTGGGAATTGCTGTTCACTGGTGGGGGCAGAGTGTGGGCAGAGTCTTCTTCTGCCCAGCCTCTGCTTGGTCCCCATGCTCCAGAAGACAAAAAGCGGGACACTGGGTGCCTTCAGCCCAGTGGGGCCTTGGGGAAGAACTTCTGAGAGTGTCTGAATTGAGGGTGGAAGGAGAATTCAGGATTAGACAGGTTAGAAAATGTGAGCAGGGCACTGGGGGCTGAGGAGACAGCATGAGTAAAGGCCTGTGGCGTGAAGCACATGATGACAGCAATGGTGACAATGGTGGCGGTGGTGGTGGTGGAGGTGGTGGTGATGGAGGTGGAGGCAGTGGTGATGGAGGTGGAGGCAGTGGTGGTGATGGAGGCAGTGGAGGTAATGGTGGTGGTGATGGAGATGGAGGCGGTGCTGGAGGTGGAGGCGGTG
>JAKSZT010054382.1:4277874-4374137 GCA_026826555.1 Tolypeutes matacus | reverse complement strand
GGTGGTGATGGAGATGGAGGCGGTGCTGGAGGTGGAGGCGGTGGTGGCGGCGGTGGAGGTGGGGGCAGTGGTGTGTTGGTGTTGCTGATAGTGGTGGTGATGGTGATGGCGACAGTGCTGTTGGTGTTGGTAGCAGCAGTGTTTGGTGATGGTGGCAGAATGACAATGGTGGTGGTGCTGGTGGCAATGGCGGTGTTGGTGGTGATGCTGGCAATGTTGTTGGTGTTGTTGGTGGCAGTGTAATGGCCATGGCACGGGTGGTGGTGTCACAAATACAAGCACTTTGGAGCTGCTGGAACAAGATGGCGGAGGAGACAACAGCCAGAGGGTGTCCAGTGGTCTTGACAGGGATCAGTCAGGGCTGTGAGGGGCTCATGTGCCTTGCTGGCCTCTGGGTAGGAGGGTGGCATCCCTCTCCTTGCAGAGGCCAGGTCAGAATTCCAGGGGTTGTTGAGGATGCACCCCCCCCCGCCCCTCATTTTCTCTGTCATGACCTGTGCTACTCTTTCCTCCTCATCCCGCCATACCTGTCCTTTCTCTCCTCCAGCCCCTTGTCCAAGCCACACGGAGGGCCGGAGCTTCCTAAGGGTCCCTCTGCAGTTGGCCCGTTTGCCTGTCAGCCTGGGTGATGTTCTGAAAGCACATCTCTTGTTCTCCTCTCCCCACGACTCTTCCATGGCTTCCCACGAGTGCCCTGTTTTGGTCTCTGTTTTCCAACGTGCTCCCTGCAGGGCTTCCTGGCTATGGCCTTCCTCTCCAGCATCACTCCAGGCTGTGCTGTGCCTTGCCCCCAGAATGGGCTCCAGCCCCAGCAGCCTCCATTCAGCCCTCTAAGGCACGAGGCTGGCTCCCTCTGGGTCCTTTCCCGAGGCAGGCACCACCCTGTGCCCCTGCCACCTCCCTAACTCCTACTCACCCTTCCCTCCTCGGTCCAGCCTTTCCAGTGACTGCCTCCACTAGGCCTGGGAGACACTCCACGACACCCTGTACTTCTTTGGAGCACCATTGCACACTGCGACTATGCCTTCCATCGTGCCACCATCGAAGAATGTGTTGTCCCCCAGACTCTAGTCTGTGACAAAGAGGGCGCAGGTCTGCCTCCTCTCATCCCCAGTGCAGCCAGTGGCTCCCCCAGGGTCTCCAGAAGTGCTAGCTGAAGGTGGATGGGCACTTACTGTACCCGAGAAGCCCCTGGCAAGGGCAGCTGGCCCCTGGAGCTCTGCATTCCTTGAAGAAAACATTCCCTGTGTGATCAAGATGCGAATCGTGGGAGGCGACAGCTCAAACCTGAGAACTGAGCGCCTCGCCACACATCAGCAGTGAGCACACGTGAGATGTGCTTGGGAGCCTGGCAGGGCCCCCAGCAACGCGCTGCCCAGACCCTGTGGTCAGCATCAGGCACAGAGGCTCGGGCTCCGGCTTTTTCCCTGTGCAGGGCACACGTGGCACCATCGCTGCCTTGGGGATGGCCTTCCCTGACACCACTGTCCCCGAGGCTACCCTGGGGCCAGTCTTCTCAGGTATTTGGGGTCACACTTCTTGTGCAAACACAACCCATCAAAGCGAAAGGGCCCCTGCAGCTTTCTGGGGAAGAAGGTGGCATCAACTTGATGCAGGTGTTTGAAGCAGCTGTACATCATGCCTTTAAAAAAATTTAACTCAGGTGTAATTAGGTGAGTAAGCTATGGAGTCAGAAATGGGTAGGCTCGACCTGTCAGGTGAATTGATCTCAGCAGCAGGAGGAGGTGCGCGGGCAGGCAGGCGCGCTGTCACCGCTGGTGCTTGTGGGACACCTTGCCTGCTTCCCACCCTCCTCTCCTCACACTCCCGGCCCTGTTCCAGTGTGCTGCCTGGCCGCCAGCTATGCAGGAAAGGCCCCACGTCCTTCTTGGGTTCTGGAAGGTCAGAGAGCAAGGCACTGGGCCTGGATCACAGAGCTGGAGTGTGGGGGCGTCTAAAACGGGGGACGGAGGCAGGGCCCCGCTCCCTGGTTTCTAGCTAGGAGGACCAGGCAGCTGGGTCTGCCCCCGGTGGCAGAAGTGGACAGCTCCCTGCCCCCTTGCCCTGCCACCCTCCCCTACCGCAGCCATGCAAGGGGCTGCCGTGCGTGGGTGGCGGGTTTCCAGCTCCTTCCGTTTGCCTTCCACCCCCTTTGTTCTACTGTTCTCCTGGCCCTTGCAGGGGGAGCCCAGCTCCTTTGTCGGGGCCCTCAGCAGCTCCCCTGGGGAGAGCCTTCCTGTAGGGGTGTGTGTTTGTGCTGTGGGGTGCAGTGGGGATTTCTCCTGGGGAGAATGCTGGCTTCTCTCTCTGACCTAAGGCAGGTGGTGTGGGGTGAAGAAGTTGGGCCTCGGGATTCCAGAACTGGCTCCACCCTCCCAGTGGCCACGGGCAGATGTGCCATCCTCCTAAGCCTGGGTGGCCTCCATAAAATGGGGCAGCCATCCCCTCTTCAGGTGCTCACGGCGAGCACCCCGGGGTGGGTTCGGTGCTTCTTCCTCTCGCCCTCACAATTCATCCATTGGTCAGCTCTGCCTCTGTATCTCTGGACTCCAGTGACCTCCACCCCCCTCGGCCCTCCAGTGCCTGTCGCTCTGGCCTGGCCACCACTGTTCTCAGTGGCCACCGCGGTAGCCTCCTTTCTGCTGTCATCGCTCCCTGCAGCTATTGTCATGGCGTGGCCAGAGCCATCGTGGGAAGAGGTCAGTCACCCTGGCCATTCCTCTGCCCACATGCTTGGCCCAAGTGGGGAGCTGCTTCCCGGGTGCCTGGGATGGGCCCCTTTACACCACGTGGCCAAGAGTAATTACGAGCACGTTTCGGTTCGGCATCGTTCTGGTCAGTGGTGCACGAGGGATTTTATCCACAGCAGCCCCCAACTGGAAACACATCCAGTGCCCTTCAGCCGGTAAAGGTGTACACACTGGACACATACACCCTAGGAATATGAGTCGACATCGAAAAGGAACCCACTGCTGACACGGCGGTCTGGGAGGATTCTCAGAGCATTGTGCTGCGTGAGAGAAGCCATTCTCAGGAGGCCCCATGCTCCCTGTGTCCAAGTTCTGGAACAGGCACAACTGTAAGCGCAGAGATTGGATCCGTGGCTTGCCAGGCACCAGGGGCAGGGGGAGTTGATGATAAAGGGGTGATAGAACTGCTCTATGTTTGAGTGTGGTACTGATGATATGACTGCCTAAGGGTACCAGAGCGCAGACAACTGTGCCCAGAAAAGAATGCATCTTACTACATGTAAATTATCCCTCAATTGTTACAAAGTGTCCTGGTACAGATGGTAAATGACACCATCACCCTGCCTGTAAAGTCTTACCAGAAGCAGCTTTTCCCCTTTTGGCTTCATCTCCGCCTTGTTTTCTCCCTTTTCACCTTCCTTGTTCCCCCTCAAATGTGCCAGATGGGCCCTCATACAGCTATCCAGGCTTGCTCTACTTTCCCCCACAGTCACCAACCTCCTTCTTTCACTCCCTCAAAGAAGAGGGTCTTTCCCTAAAAGCCCCTCTATCAATCACCAGTGACCACATAATGCTGCGTAACAAACAACCCCAAGCCTCGGTGGCATCCAGCATCTCATACACCACTGCAGGTTGGCTGGGGTGGTTGCCCAGCTGTACTTGCCGGGTTCCACTTCCGGCTGTGGACTTCTGTCCTGGGGCGGAGCCTGGAGGAGCAGCGGCTGCCCAAGGGAAGCTCTCTTTTGACAACGATTGGAGCACACGCAAGTTCCACTGCCCAAGCACATTTCCAGCCTTTGCTTGAGTCATGTCTGTTAACACCCTGTTGGCTAAAGCCAGGGGAGCAGGCAGTCCTTCTGTGCCCACAGGGAGGGGAGAGAATATTACCTCAACCATTACCCAAATTGTCCCAGCCGTCTTCTCGGTGCACCTTCCCTGGCCAACTTCCTAAAACTTCAGCCCTCAGCCTGACATCTTCAACCCTCCTTCCTGCTTTGTGTTTTCCTTAATACTCCTGACCCTGAATATACATTTTCCTTAACTATCTTGTTATTTCCTACCTTCCTCACTGGAAGGTAAGTCTCACGAGAGCGGGATATTTGTTTGTTTCACTACCTTGTCTTGAGCATCTAGAAAAACACTCACCAGATATTTGGCCAAATGAATGAAGAGGGTTATGCTAAGAATTTACTGAGATGATATACAAAGTATGGCTAAAATCCAGGGCCCGTGCACAGAGTGGCCAGTAGTGGGGGGCGCTCATTCCCCCACAGCCTGGGTGGTGTTGGGGAGTTGGTTAGGTTTACGGCAGGAATTTGCACGCTCAGCCTTGGAAGCAGGGTCTGCTTTTAACCCGTGACTGGAGAGGCTGAGTGACTTGCCTGGAGGCCCCCAGTGAGCGGGGCCCTCCTTGACGTGGAGCTCCTGCCTCTCCACTGGGCCTAGCTGCCTCTGCACCTCCCTGCTCACAGCTGCCAGGTGCTGGCCCCGCTTCCTGCAGCAGAGCCCCTGTGCGGATGGGACAATTCTGGGGTGCAGAAGCCCTCGGCTCTCAGGGGCAGTGTGCGGCTGTGGGGATACCACCGGCTGCCCTGAGCCACCGCCAGTGGTCGCCAGAGGGGCGGCTCTCTGCAGATTTTAAAGCCGTCAGATTTGGAGGGCGGGTGTTCGGGCCTCTGAACGGATCGTGTTCAGTAAAGATTCCGGCTCCTTCCAAGGAGGGGACAGTCAGGGAGGAAGGCAGGGCTTGATGGATTGGGGCTCGGGAAAGTTTCCTGGAGTTGTTCTGGTGACCCCTCATGGATGACGTTGGCCTGGAGGAGCCAGACAGTGCTCCAGTATGAGACTTCAGAAAGACTGATTTGAGCCTGGGTGGTGGATCCTGCCCGGGTGAAGGTTCAAGGGGCCCGGGGCATGCCAGCCCAGTGCCTTGTATGTGCTGCCACGGGGCCTGGCCACAGTGCTTTGCAGTTAGTTATCTGCCTCTTTTCCCCGCCAGACTCTGAATTTGCTATCACTGCATTCCCAGTGCCCACCCAGCAGGACGTTTGACACCAAAGGCGTTGGCAAGTTGTTTGTGAAGTGAGCAATTCATGGGGCGGTTCCTATGGGCCAGGCCCCGTGCTGACAGCCATGATCTCATCCAACCCTTTGCCTGCCCTGGTAGGAAAGTGCTGGTTTTTCACCTGTGGGGCTTCGAATGGTCCCTGCTCACCTAATGTCGTGCAGGTGGTGAGAGCAGAGGTGATCTATGGGCCGTGACCATAACCACTGCGCT
This sequence comes from Tolypeutes matacus, assembly GCA_026826555.1. Lineage (NCBI taxonomy): Eukaryota > Metazoa > Chordata > Mammalia > Cingulata > Chlamyphoridae > Tolypeutes > Tolypeutes matacus. Next base: position 4,368,890 of record JAKSZT010054382.1, on the reverse strand, counting down.
GCCCTGCCTCTTGCACTTGAAGAACGTGTTCTAGTGCCATCCCAGCTATTTAGTGACCCTGGAAAAGCCAGTGTAGTCACTTTGGACCCCCGCTTTCTTTTCTGCAAAATGGGTGTTGCGGATCCTGTTCTGATAGGACGGCTGTGAACATCGAGCCGGAGTGTGCTTGTGTTAATTGCTCTCTAGACCTAATATTTCATTACTGTTATTATTTTCAGGGGCACCCATGGCAGTCAACACCTGTGGGAACTTCAGCAGAGGTATGGCAGGGCAGAGGGCTCAGAGAAATCTCAGTAGGAGACTGATCATTCCCTAGTAGTTAATTGTGCAAAGGACCAGAACAGACAGTTAACTAGAGGAAATGCAGCTGGTTGTCAAACACGTGGAAAACCACTAAAACCTCGTGGAAATCAAAGCAATGCATGTTAAAACAGGATGCCGTCACCCACAACCTGCCTACCCAGTGCCAGCAAGGCTCCGGTGAATGAACACGTGCCTCTAATACTGTACCGGGTGGAGGCTTCCTGACCGGTCATTTCGTGATGAGCGGCTGGAACCAGAAAATGGTTTAAACTCTGGTAATTCCATTTCTTAGGACTCTCCGCTGTGCAGAGCATCCCAGTTACACAGACAGCTTTCTGCATGAAGTAGTTCAAAATGCCTGAATAAAAATCGGTGCTAATCTGAGGAGCCAGTGTGTGGAGGGTGTGATTAAGGAAACTATGCATAGCTCAAAGACTGAGTGTCCACAACTGTTGGCCAAAGAGCTTGGGAGGAACATGTAGACTATAAGGTAAAAGCAAGATACAGATTGCACATATCATTTTATTACACTGATGTAAACTACCCCAAGGATCTTTGCACAGAACTGAAGGTGGGAAAACAGAAATGTTAGCATGGTTGTATGAGGCCAGAATGGATATGGGTGATGTAAAATCATAACTCCTCCTTTTCCTTGTTAAATGTGCATTGCTTTCATGTTGGAATGATAGTGTGGTAACTGCATTGACACGAGGGGCAAGAGGAGACTTGGAGGGTGCTGGAAAAGGGAGCAGGGCCAAGGAGATGCTTATCTTGTGTAGAATTTCATGGAAAATTCATTTTATGGAGAATGGAGGGATGATTTCTGATGATAAGCCCTGCTGGAAAACAACCAATTGACTGCATTTTCTTCAGTCTGGAATTCTTTTGGTTTCATATTTAGTGCTTTATTACTCTCTCTTTTTCTGAACAAATAAGCTGAATGTTTTCCTTTTGACTGCAAACCTCAGAGAAAGTCGTATAAACTCCCACCACGGCCCATCCCTATGCAACTGGATGTGACCGTGGCCTGCTCTCCCACCATTCAGGGTTGACTAGGACCAGGGTGCCCACCTTTCCCCGCATGCAGCGTGTCGGCATTGTTTACTATTTTAAAAAAAATTGTGTCATGGCATGCATTTGCTCTCTCCTGTTTTTCTTTAGTGGCATATCTTGGCTGCTTTTCCGTCAGTTTTCCAGAAGTGGTAGGCCAATGCTCACTTTCCCACACTGTTGGCAAGAGTGTAGATCGGTACACATGTTTTGGGTGACCATTTATCAATATCTCTTACAATTAAAATTTGTCATGCCTGTTGAATCGGCCTTTCCACTCCCGAGGACGTGTTCTCCAGAAAAGCTCCCACAGGGAGAGCGCTGCTGCAGTGACCATCCGTTCGTGTTTGCCAAGCCCCGACGTGGCCCTTTGCTTCTGAAGAGGGCCCCTGGCCAACCACGGCCAGCTTTGCCCGAGCCTGTTCAGCCCCATGACGTTAGAAGTTAGAAGTGAGGAGGTACGGCATGTGTGCTGAGTGCCCCCCATGCCCTGGCAGTGTCCTGTCCAAGAGCATCGACCCCGGGGCCGAGGGAGCCGGGCTCCACCTGAAGGCCTGGGCGAGTTGCTTACCACCTCTGAGCTATGGGAATGACAGGGCTCCATCCATAGGTGGTGAAGGCCATATAGCACCGGGCCTGTCCCAGAGGAAGTGATGAGTCAAGGTCATCACCATCATCATCACCAATGAATCCGCGCGTTCACCTTCTGAAGCAGGTAGCCATTAGCTCTAGTTTGCACATGAGGAAATAGAGGAGTTATACCATTTCCGCAAGGCCCTACACCTGGCCCCGGTGGCAGAGAAATGCATACACGTGGCGGTTTTTCTCCAGAGCCTTTGCTCTTTGCACCCCACCCCACCGTACTGCCCCCTGCAAAAGGGATGGAAGTTAGGAGTAGATCTTCTGTTTTCAAAGTGTGTTTCTTGTAATCTAAAAGGAGTTTGTATGGCAGTAGAGTTCTTTGGCCAGTAAAAAGTTAAATGGTTCTATAGATTCTTTGTGGTAGGACTTCTCAGTGCCTTAAATATGCTAATGTCTTCTATCACTTGCCAGGAAGGGCGTGCAGAATACGATGGTTCCCAATCTAATTCGGCCCTTGGGCCTTTTCGCCCAGGGTGTCTTGCACCTTCGGGTCCCGAGCACACCCTGGGCTAGAGGCCTGCTTGCTGCCCATTCAGCTTGGCATGTTTGGGTCTCTGGCCTTGAAGATCCTTCCAGAATGACCAGCCTCACAGCCATTGTCCTGCCAGTGGGTTCACGTGCCACAGCTGTGCCTCCTGGAACTGAGTCATTCTGCTCTTGCCCTCCTCTCAGGGCAGCGAGCTGGGATGGGCAGCATTGTGACAGCTATTAGGCTGCCCTGGGGCATCTCCTTTGCCCTCTGGGCGCCTCGGAGAAGTGGTCTCCTGGGGGGCAGTCCTGTCACATTCTCCCTCATGCCGTGAACCATGTGGGCTCAGGAACGGCACTGGTCGGGGACTCATGCGAGTGGCCTGTGGAGATGCTGCCTGGCACTCTGGATGCTGGGATTTCCTGTGCCCTCAACTACATTTGTAAGAACTTTCAGATTCTGAGATGATTATAGATTGACATACAGTTGTAAGGAACAGTGCAGAGGAATCTACTGTGGCCTCCATCCAGTTCTCCCCAGTGTAATTTCTTGCAAAGTTGTAGTGTGACCACAACCAGGACACTCGTTGACACTCACATGGTCAAGGGCTGGGACAGCTCCATCCCCATTTCTCTCCTGCCCCACCTCCTCCTTAACCCCTGGAGGCCACTAATCTCTTCTCCATTCCTATAATTTTGTCATTTCAGGGACGTTATATAACTGGAATCCTATGGTGTGCAGCCTTTCAGTATAGCTCTTTGGAGAGTCTCCAGGCTGTTTGTACCTGCACATGCTGGCATCAGCACATGTGTGCCCCAGTTCCTTCCCTTTTTATTGCTGAGTAGTAGTCGGTGGTATGGGTGTACCAGAGTTTAACTAGTCCCCCAGAAGGGCATCTGGGTTTTTCTAGTTTCTGACTATTATGAATAATGCTGCTATAAACAGGTTTCTTTGTGAACATAAGTATCTTCATTTCTTTGAGATAAATGCCCAAGAGGACAATTGCCAGGCCATGTGGTATTAAGAACATGCCAAACTGTTTTCCAGGGTGGCTGGAACATTTTATATTCCCACCAGCAATTTAGGATGGATCCTGTTTCTCTGCTAGTTTGCTAGCATTTGGTATTGTCACTCTTTTTTTTACTTTAGCTATTCTGATAGGTGTGTAGTACGGTCTTGTGGTTTTAATTTGTATTTCCCTAATGGCTAATGATGTTGAACATCATTTCATGTGTTTATTTGCCACCTGTATATTCTCTTTAGTGAAATATCTCATCATGTCTTTTGCCTATTTTCTAATTGGATTTTTTTTTTTTTCACTGCTGAGTTTTGAGGTTTCTTTATATTTTAGGTACTAAGACTTCATCAGATATGTGGTTTGCTAATATTTTCTCCCAGTCTGTTGCTTGTCTTTTTGTTGTCATGACAGGGTCTTTCACAGAGCACAAGCCTTTCATTTTGATGAAGTCCAATTTATCAATTTTTCCTTTTCTGAATCGTGCGTTTGGTGTCAAATCTAAGAACTCTTTACCTAGCCTTAGATCCTGAGGATTTTCTCCTTTTATTCTGAAAAGTATAGTTTCAAGTTTTCCATCTAAGCCCACGATCTGTTTTGAGTTAGTTTTTGTATATGGCGTGTGTCTTAGGTCGAGGTTGGTGCATATGTATATTTGCCTTCTAGTCCATGAACACAGTACGTCTCTCCATTCATTTAGAGCTTCTTTAAGTTTTCCACCAGTGTTTTGTTGTCTTTGGTATACGAGCCCTGTGCTTGCTTTGTTAATTTATCCTTAAGCATTTCATTTTTTTGCAATTGCATATGATATTGTATTTTTAATTTCAGTGTCCATATGTTCATTTCTAGTTTATAACAATACAATTGAATTTTGCATCTATATCCTATTTTTGTGGCCTTGCTCAACTCACTTATTATTTCTAAGAGGTTTTTATTTTTATTTTTTAATAGATTCCTTGGGATTTCCTATATAGACAATCATGTCATCTGCCAATAGGGGCAGTTTTATTTCTTCCTTTCTGATATATATGCCTTTTATTTCCTTTTCTTGACTTACTGCACTGGCTAAAATTTCCAGTACTATATTGAATAAGAGTGGTGAGAGAACACATTTTTGTACTGGTCAAGCCTTTTACCAGTACGTATGGTAGCAGGTCTCTGTCATTGTTCCTTCCAAGTCGAAGAAGCCCCCTCTCTCCTTTTCCTGAGAGTTTTTTATCATGAATGGATGTTGAAATTTGACAAAATATTTTTCTGCATTGATGGGTATAATAATTTGATTTTTCTTTCCATTAGCCTATTAATGTGAAGGATTACAATGACTTGATTTTAAATATTGAATTCTCCTTGCCTTCCTGGAATAAAGCCCGTTTGGTCATGGAGTCTAATTTCTTTTATGTATTGCTGAATCCTATTTGTTAATATTTTGTTAGGAATGTTTGCATCTATATTTACCAGGGATTGGTCTGCAGTTTTCTTTTTTTTTTTTACTGTCTTTGTCTGGTTTTTGTTCCAGGGTAATTCTCACTTCAAAATGATTTGGAAAGCGTTTCCTCCTCTTCTATTTTACGGAGGAGATTGTGTAGAATTGGTGTTAATTCTTCTTTAAATATTCGGTAGAATTCTGCAGTGAAATCATCTGAGCCTGGAGATTTATTTTTAGGGAGTTTTAAAATTTTAAATTCAATTTCCTCAATAGTTTTAGAGTTATTCAGATTAGCTATTTAATATTGGGAAAGATGTGGTAGTTAGTGCTTTTTTTCTTTCTTTCTTTTTTTATTTTTAGAGAAATTGGTCCATTTCATCTAAGTTGTCAAATTTAGATGTGTGGAGTTGTTTTTAGTATTCCTTTATTATCTTTTTGATGTCTACAGGGTCTATATTGAAATTCTCTATTTCATTCCTGATATTGATCATTTGTGTCTTCTCTTTTTTTTTCTTGTCAGTATTATTAGAAGTTCATCACTTTTATCAGTCTTTTCAAAGGACTATTGCTCTTTCTTAATCTTTTGTATTGTTTGTTTTTCTTTCAATTTCATTGATTTCTGCTCAACTTTATTATTTTTCTGCTTCTTTTTGTCTTGTGTTTACTTTGCTATTTTTCCCTAACTTCTTGAGGTGGGAGCTTAGATGATTGATTTGAGTCTTTTCTTCTTTTCTAATGTATGCATTTAGTGTTATAAATTCCCCTCTCAGTACTGCTTTAGCTGTGACCCCAAAATTCTGATATATTGTATTTTCATTTTCTTTCAGTTAAATACATGTTTTGGTTTCCCTTGAGACTTCTCTTTAGCCCATGGATTAGTTTACAGTGTGCTGTTTAATTTCCAAGGCTTTGCTGCTGTCCTTCTGTCACTGGTTTCTCGTTTGATTCCATCGTGATGAGAGTGTGTTACTCTGTATGATTTCAGTTCTTTTAAATTTGTCAAGGTTTGTTTTATGGTATATCTTGGTTTATGTTGTTTGGGCACTTGAAAAGAATGTGCATTTTGCTCTTGGTGGGTGGAATGTCATTGTTGAAAATCTTGCTGACAGATCTAAGTTCTGTCAATTGTTGAGAGAGGTATATTGAAGTGTAATCTTATAATGGTGGATTTGTTTATTTATCCTTTAAGTTCTATCAGCTTTGCTTCACATATTTTGCAGCTCTATGCAGCTTTGATGTATAAGCATTTAGGATTGCAATGTTTTCTTGACAGACTGACCCTTTTACCATTATATAATATTCTTTTCCATCTCTGGTGATTTTCTTTGCTCGCAAGTTTACTTTATTTGATATTATGTAGCCACTCCTGTTTTCTTTTGATTAGTGTTCGCATGCTATAATTTTTCCATCTTTTTACTTTCAACCTGTATGTTTTTTAAAATCCACTCTGTTGATCTCTGTTTTAATTGGTGTATTTGGGCCATTTACACTTAACATAATTATTGATATGTTAGGGCATACACCTGCCATTTTATTTTTTGTTTTCTGTTTGATCTGTTGTTTCTGTTTTCCTTTTTTTCTATCTTCCTCTGTGTTACTGGAAGATATTTTAGCATTTCATTTCGGTTTATCTATGCCAATTTTTAGTGTATCTCTCTGCCTAGCCTTTTTAGTGGCTGCACTAAATGTATGCATATTTGTATGTGTGTGTGTATGTGTGTTTTCTCATTACAGTGTACTGGTGTTGGTGTTTTACCAGTGTGAATGAAGTATAGAAATCTTACCTCCTTTCACATTTCTTTACTCTTCCCCATTTGTAATATAATTTTTACTCTATGTACATATAGAACCACCTTACATATTGTTATAATTTTTGTTTCAACCATTGAACATAATTCAAAAAACTTAAGAGAAGGAAAATCTACTGTATTTACTCATATTTTTGCTTCCATAATCTTTCTTCCTTCATTTTTTTTGTGACTTCCTTTCTGTTTAGAAAACTTCATTTAACCATTCTTTTGGGGAGGGCTTCTGGCAACAAAATTCTCTTAGTGTTTCTTCATTGTGAGAATGTCTTGATTTCTTCTTTATTCAAAAGGATATTTTCACTGGATGTAGGATTCTAGATGGATACTTCTTTTTTTTCAGCTCTTAAAAATGTTGTGACCTATGGCCTCCATTGTTCTGATGAGAAATTTGCTGTTATTGAGATTGTTTTTCCCTCTTGCTGCTTTCAAGATCTTTTTCCTTTGTCTTTAGTTTTCAAATATGATGTATTATCATGTGGATCTCTTTTTTTTCCTGTTTTGGATTCACTCAGCTTCTTGAATCTGTAGGTTTACGTCTTTTGCCAAATTTGGGAAGTTTTTAGCCATTGTGTCTCTAAGTACTTTTTCAGCCCCACCCTCTTTCTCCTCTCCTGCTGAGACTCCAATTGCTCAAATGTTAGATCTTTTCTTTATAATTGTACAGATCCCCGAGACTGTTCTTTTTTAAATCTATTTTCTCTCTGTTGTTTGAGATTGGGTAATTTCTATTAATTTATATTCCAGTTCACTGGTTCTTTTCTCTATCCTCTCCATTCTGATATTGAACCCATCAGCCAAATGTTTTGACCATTGTACTTTTCAGTTCTAAAATTTCCATTTGGTTCTTATTTAAACCTTCTGTTTCTTTACTGAAGACTATATATGTTTTAGTGTATTCATAATTGCTCATTGAGGCATTTTTTATCACGGCTCCTTTATAATCTCTGTTAGGATAAGTGATTTCAATTGAAACCTGGACATCTTGAACATTGTGAATGAGACTCTGGATCTTATTTAAACCTCCCATTTTAGCTGGCTTCCTCTAGCACCACTCTGGCAGGGAAGGAGGGCACTGCCTTGTTACTTCCAGGTGGGAGTTGAAGTCCAATTTCCCCCCTTGGCCTTCTGACCTCCAAAGTGGGGGTTCTTTGCTACTGCTGGCTCCCCACTAGGCTTCCACTGACCCCACCCTGCCTGGGAGGGATAGGATTGCCTTGTTACTGCTTCCCATGCGGTCTCCACTTACACTGTGGGTCAGGGGTGACCTCTTTGCTGCTTGGTGGTGGTGAAAATACCGACTCTCTACCAGGCCTCCTATTCCCCATTCATCATGGGGAAAGGGACAACTTATTTCAGCCTGGCGAGGGTGGAATTCTAGGTTCCCAGTCAGCCTTTCTCGTGTAGGTGGGGGGTGGCCAGCCACACATTCTCCTGTGGTGTTTGGTTGGAGTAGACCAATTCTTGTCAACTGAGCTGTCTTTCTAGACTGTCCCTTTCCCAGCTCTTCAGCTAGAGAGAGCAGACTTTTGGTGGGACCTTTTATTGGTCTGTCCTTGTTGCTGGATGATGACTTCTCTGGTTCTAAGTGTGGGGTAAAAAGAAAAACCGGGGAACTCCCACCACGTTGTTCCTTGGATCCTGAGGTCCCTGGATAGTCTACCTTCTTCTCTCCACCTTCTAGAGTCTTCTTCTGTATAACGTTCAGGGTTTCAGTTGTGCTTAGCAAGAGGAATATAGAGAAAGATGTCTAACTCTCTTTTCCTGGAAGCAGAATTCCTTGTTCTGGTCTGCCCTCAACTATCAATGCCCCTTTATGTTGAGCCAAAGGTCTTCTCAGCCATCCCAGATTTGCCCTGGAGAAGCGGCGTCACTGCTTTTGATCTGGGATTCTGGTGCTCTCTGGGACATGTCAGCTGTTGTTTAAGTAAGGAAATAAAAAGTCTTCAAAATGCAGTTACTCATTTTTCAGATATGTTTAAGGATAGAATCCATTTGCAAGCTAAACAAGTATTTCTGGATTCTAAGAAAGTATTTAAGGAGCTTCTCGTGGAGGATATTTATTTAGTTCTGAATTAACGGTTGTGATCTCTCTCTTTCCCCCTTTTCCTTTTTATTTGCCTTTTATCCCCTTGTTGTCTTTTAATTAAACAATTCTTTCACAGGATGTTCTTTCATTGAGAATTATTAAAGATGTAAGCCTTCCTTTATCAAACCATGGTCTGTCTAGTTGTATACATTTTACATTTGGCTCTGGGGAAATTTGAGAATTACAGGAGAGAAGGTGCTTCATTAATTGGCTGAGCAAGATTGTGACTTCAATAGAAACAAAGTCACGGAAGCGTTTGTGCAGGCCGGAACAATCCGCGGTTGTTGCGAGGACAGAGGCAGCCAGTGTTGGGAGCCCTGCAGACAGTTCCTTCTGTGCTGACCGCTGGACGTGCCTGGCATGGCAGATGGCGGCAGGGGCCGGGGGAGGGACCGGGCCTCCCAGACCTCGGCAAGCCCAGGCTGCCTTTTCATGGCCCAAGGGGGCTGGGGGTGGGGCTGGCCGCGCGGGGGTGTGGCGTGGCTGTGGGAGTGGGGTGTCTCCGTCTTGCCGTCTGGCATGGCTGTGCATCGCTGTGATGCTGGGTGACCGGTGGACAGGGACATGTTGCAAGGGTGAGTGTGGCGCTCGCCTGCTGTTAATTAACAAATGAGTCGGCTGTGCTACTAGATACCCAGGGAGACTGGTCTCTGACCTGTCAGCAGTTGACAGTCCAGAAGGGGGGTCAGGAGACACACGTTCACACATGCACATATTCACTCACTCAGACACACCTCATGCAGGTGCACACACAAGCACAGATGTCTCCAGAGTCCCACACAGACCTGTGGAGTGGAGCCACATCCAGCACCTGGGGCCCAGGGACACACACAGGTGCACCTTCATGGACACATGCGCGCCTTCTCCCCCATACCCACGCACGCATGAATTCCTTTCCTTTGCTCTTCTACAACCCTCTGTGGCTCGGTGGCACCTGTCTTCCTGGGCTTACCCTTGTCCTACTTGGGCCCACCTTCCTTGTCCTACCTGGGCTCGTTGCCCTCGCCCTACCTGAGCTCACCCTCCTCGCCCTACCTGGGCTCGCCTTTGTCTTACCTGTGCTTGCTCTCCTCATCCTATCTGGGCTCACCCACCTCATCCTACCTGGGCTCACCCTCCTCGCCATACCTGGGCTCACCCTTGTCTTACCTGGGCTCACCCACTTCGCCCTAACTGGCTTGCCCTCCTTACCCTAACTGGGCTCACCGTCTTCGCCCTACCTGGGCTTGCCCTCATCCTACCTGGGCTCACCCTCCTTGCCGTAGCTGAGCCCGCCCTTGCCCTTCCTGGCCTCACCCTCCTTGCCCTGCCTGGGCTCGCCGTCCTCGCCCTACCTGGGCTTGCCCTTGTCTTACCTGGGCTCCCACTCCCTGCCCTACCTGGGGTCACCCTCCCTGCCCTACCTGGGCTTGCCCTTGTCTTACCTGGGCTCCCTCTTCCTGCTCTACCTGGGGTCACCCTCCTCGCCCTACCTGGGCTAGCCCTCCTCGTCCTACTGCAAAGTGATTGTCTGATGGCTTCCACTGGGTAGAGTCTTGGTGGAGAACACTCCGGCGTTCATTTGTCCAGTTCCAAATATTTTTGACTCATCGGTGGCAGGTACTGGCCCAGAGGGGAGGAGTGAACAGCAGCCCTCGGGAGGCTAGGCAGAGAATGGCACCACCACGGAAACACATCAACAGTGTCAAGTGGGGTGATAGCTGTGGAGAGTGGGGGCTCTGGTCGGGAGGGAGCAGGTGGGCATGGCAGAGATGAAGGAGGCAAGTGAGCTGGCCGGGGGCTGTCTGGGGGCAGCACCCCTGGGGGGGACGGGATGGCCATGGCAACGACCTTGGGGCTCGGGGATAGAATGCAGCCCTGGGGCTAGCGTGCTGAGAGATGGAGGGAGCCTGGGCTGGGGGTCAGTCAGCGCTGTGGGCAGCGCCCCCGAGCATGGCGCCTTGGCGGTGGGAGAGCGCCCGGTTTCTGTTCAGAGGCGTAGGCGCTGGGGCACCGTCAGGACTGGCCCGTGCCCAGCCTGCCCCTGGCACAGCTCCAGATGAGACGTGAACGGCAGAGCCGGGCCCGACGTCCTTCCTGTCCCTCCAGTCCTGTGCTCCCCGAGACCCAGAGACCGTGGCTGCTCCAGGGCAGCTGCCGTCGGCCTTCCTGGGGCTTGGGCAGTGACGCAGACCTTTCTGACGCTCCATTTGGTTCTGCGCCAGGCTCAGCTTTATTCGCTTTGCTCGGGGGAAGGGAGTGGATTGGCTGTAGAAGGCCTCGCCAAGAGGGGCCAGACCATCTCCCACTGCCTGTCCCCAGAGCCCCGGGATGCCTGGAGGGCGTAACTCAGGAGGGTTGGGTGGGTGAGCCCTGCACTCTTCGTTGCTGGTCCCAAACCTCCTGTCCTCTCCTGGCCATGTTGGGCGTTTGTGCTCCTCCCCTTGCCTGCATCTGCTGACCCCGTCGTGACTTCTAGCCCTTGGGTGAGCCCATGCTGCTCCTGGGTGGCTGCCCTGTGCAAGGGGCAGCTGGCAGGGCAGAGCCCTCAGGGTGCAGGCAGATGGGGGTGGGCCAGGGCCGGGCTCAGAGCAGGGCCAAGCCCAAGGGCCCAGGAGGACAAACTGAGGCACCCCTAGGGGCCCGTTGACCCCCCAGTCTCTAGGCTGCCTCCCCGGCCACCCCAGTGCACTCCAAGATCCCTGAGAGCAGTGACAGTGGTCGACCACAGCTCTTTTCCTAAAGTCTTCTCCCCTGGACATTCCTCGGCATCTTATAAGACACATACAGCTGTCACCTCTTCCAGGAAGTTTTCCTTGCTGCTCCCAGCCTGGCCAGGTGCCCATCCTCCTACCTCCCTCAGCCCCCGGGGCTTTCTCCCATTACGTTTATGTGCCTACATGTCTGCGAGCATGTAGACGGCACACACTGGGGACTCTTAGTGCCGCCCCCCTCCCCTGACAGGGCCTGACCCACTGTAGGCACCCAGGAAATCCTTGTGGGGTGGCTGATGCACAGCACCCAAAGCCAAGCTGGGCCCAGGGTCTTCTCCCCTGCTGCTGGCCTGAGCATGCCTGGCACCACCTCAGAAACCAGCGCTGGCGGGTGCAGGGTCCGGTGGCTGGAGAAACAGAAGCACAGCTTAGCTTGAGCTGAACAGTGAAGTTCTGCGGCCCCGGAGGACGAGAGCTGAGAGGGTGAAGATAACGACTCCACTTACACTCTGTGACTCAGTGGCAGCCCCTCCCCTTCTCAGGACGGCCAGGGGACTTGGATCTGAAGGCAGGATGGCCTTGTACTGTCCTTTGAAAAGGAATGCAAGTTGTCACTATCCTTACCACCTGCGGGAATTTCTGCTTCTGAAACTAGATGGAAGGAGCCGACTTCTTGCAGGAATTGTCCCACAGGGCAAGGAAGAGGGTTGACGGGCAGCAATTGGGCACCTCCTGTATGTAGGTTTTGTATAGTAGAACCCCCATGTAGTAAAGCTTCAGCAAAACTGTGTAAAACCTTCTGGACACTTGACCTAACCTTTTCAAACAACCCAAGAGTCAGGCCTTGCCTGGCACGCGAAGGCGGCACGGCAGTGCAGAGCCCCCAAGCTGCCCAAGACCTCTGTGCCGTTCCCGCCCCCCACCCCGGTCCCCTGTGCCTTTCTCAGAGAGGGTGGCCCCACCAAATGTGCTGGGATTTGAACCCTGTGGCCTGCCACCCCTTCCCCTTCCCGGAGCCACTGCCAGAGGCAGCTATGCAGTCGGGGGTGGCTTCCCGCCCTCCGTCTTGCGCCCTCACTTCCCGATCCAATGGATACCTTCTTCCCTCACCTCCGTGCCCTGAGCTGGTGATCTGGCTGCACTGTGGTCTGTGCCCCAGAGCCCCCCAGAGCCCCGGGGACTCGGCAGCTCTTTTCTCCAGTGGCCGGAGGTGCTCGGCCTCTGTCCGTGAGAACAAGGCCGACTTCAGAACTGTGTTCCCAGCGCCATCAGCTCCATCTGGGCTGTTTGCTCCAAGGGGGCTGAGCTAGTTTGCCAGGCTGCCCAGACCCTTGCCCATGCATCGGCGGGTGCTGCTGAGGCTGGCAATGTGGCTTCCTGGGAGAGGGGCTGAGGCCCCCTGTGCACCTTGCTGAAACGCTGCCACCTGGGAGCACGAGGTGCTCTGTGCCAAGGGGACGCTGCTCAATGGCCTGGTGACAGTGTTGAACCACAGAGGACCCGTGGTTGGGTTGCTGGGCGCTGGGGTGCTATCGGGGGCAGGCGTGGCCTCGTGTGCTGCTTTCCCACAGCGCAGCCCCGTAAGTCATCTCCGCTTATACCTGCTTCCCCTCTGGGTTCAGGGAGGCCATCAGTCCCATTTGCACAATCAAGGCATGCCTTCACGGTCCCCAGGGCTTGGGCACGGTGAGACGGCAGGCACAGGGCTGGGGATTCAGCCTGCAAAGCCAAAGGGGGCCGGGGCCTGGGTCCTGTCGAGAAGACTGGCATGGCAAGTGTCCCCGCCTCTCTGGAGTCCATGGGTATGGCTCCCATGGTACAGTCAGCCCCAGGTCCTGCGTTGTGACCGGGGCTCCATGGAAGTAAAAGGGGAAGGTATGGAAAGCAGGGTCGCAGGGCCCCATTGATCCCACATCTTATTCCTTGTTTGGGGAAGATAGAGGACATGAGACAAGGCTTTTAAGAACATAAAGGCTTTGAGAAAGAAGGTCGGTGCCCTATCGATGCGAGAGAGCTGGGGAGAGGGCAGCGGAGCCCCCCGCCATAGCTCAGGGTCTTCCGCATGACCTCCTGTGTCTGCCCGGGGCCGCCAGCTGCTGGCTGCCCCTGAGAGGGCATTTCTCATGTCCAGATGTGACGCTTTGGGATCTTTGCAATGAAGAAGCGACCATGCATTTTAGCAGGAAACTAGAAGGAGGCAAAGAGCACATGGAGTAAAGGATCAGTTGAGTTGCCCAGTTGTTTCAGGGCTTTGCCAAGCATGCCCATGGTGCTGTCAGCGTTTCCTGGCCTTTGGGAAAGATCAGCTGTGCATCCACAGCACTTTTTGAGCTGTGGAGTTGGAAAGCAATCCCTGCCCATCTCCTTGGACACGGCCTGTGGGTGCCCAGTGCCAGACTGGTCAAGGGGGCGGTGAGTGCTGGCCCAAGGTTTCCTGGAGAACCCTTGAGTTTGCTTGCAGCCGAGCTGCCCTAGGGTCAGGGGTCTGTTTCCTGCAGCCCCTTGAGCAGCCCTCACAGGAGCCTCCCAGTGACTTTGGAAGCAAAGCTCCCGGAGCTGGCCTGGCAGGCCAGGCCAGATGAAGAGCTGGCTTGGCTTCAGGGACATTCATGTCCACGTGCTGGGTCATGCCAAGCTGGGTGGGGCCTGTGGGGCCAGCTGCCATGTGTCTGCTTCCACCCATTCACTCACCAGCCTCCGTCCGTCTTCCAGCACATGTTCTCGGAGATCATCTCCGGGTTGAGCCTCTCAAGGTGGGGATGGCTTGGCAAGCTGTCAGCGTTGGTGGGCAGAGGCTTCTGCTTGTTGGAGGCTGGGACAGAGGGAAGCAGCGCAGGCTAAAAACCAGAGGGCATGAGGACTCCTGTAGAGGTCCAAGGAGCAAGAAAGGGGAAGGAATGGGAGGTGTGGAGCCCTGGAGGCCGCGGACCTGGGGGCAGAGGCTGGGAGTGATCAGGTGGGAAGAGACCAGGCTTTGGAAACTGGGGCAAGGCATGCAGGCTTGTTCTCTCTACGGTGGGGGGAGGGAGGTGTCAGCGAAAGAGCCACTTCTCTTGGAGGAGAGCTTGGAGAGGACTGGCCGAGAGGTCAGGGGAGCAGTGAGGGGCCTTGCCAGGGGTCCCTGGTAGTGCCCCCCAGGTTTGGCCAGGCTGCTCTGGGGGTCACACCAGCCACCAGCAGCAGAGCTCAGTGGCCCCAGCCCACGTTTGCCAAATCTCCACACCTGTTAACTACTCAGCACTTGTCTTCAAGGCAGTTCACTTTCTCAATGTGGCTTGATAACCAGTAGTGAATGTCTTTCCAATTAAAAAGAACTAAAATGAATCCGTCAGCATTGACAGGTTTACCTGGACTAGCCAATGCCATGGCCCCTTCAACCTGCACAGGATAACCTGTGAAGCCTAGCCTGCGTCTTTCCTGGGAACTAGGAGCCATTTGGGTCCTTGCTTCCTTCTCTCTTCAAAACTTTATTGAGCACCTACTGAACACCAGCCCCGGGGCAGGGGCTGGGGACACAAAGATGAGTCTTGGCCCCAGCTGGCTGGGCTCAGTGGGGAGAACAGGCTGATTTGCAGCTGCCTGGTGGTCTCCTTCGCCGTCCAGGTCCCCTAAAGTTTCCCACATACCTGGCCCAGTCCGCCGTGCAGTTTTCCTCCTTTGCTTGCCAGCTGAGCAGAGGGGTTGGCCGTGCTCTCCCTGGGGAGATGCCCCGTGCCACTCCCTCCCCTGGATGCTCCCACCTCCTGTAGGTGCACCGGTTGAGGTGTGTGAGGGAGCATCTGTGAGCACCTGGGCGTGAGGGCTGGGGGGAGTGGACCTGGGACCCCTGCTCCATGGAAGTCGTTGGCTGATTTCCCCACTCATTCATTTTGTTCATCAGTTTATGCAGCAAACAATATTCAGTTACTCACCCATTCACTCCGTTCCCACGATGATTCATTTGTTAAGATATTTTGTCACTCCATTCATTCCTTCACGCTGTTCATTCATTCATGCACCAGGAGGCTCTTCAGGCAGCCCCACCTTGCCTCCCAGCTCATACCAGCTCCCTTCCAGTGTCTGTTCACTTTTGGTCCTGTACCATCTCCTGCCAGGAGCCCAGGCCAGGTATCAGCAACTCACCCGCCCTCCCCTCAGGGCCTGTGCCAGGCCTCCCACGGTGGGCAGGGTCAGTTCTCTCCACTGCTTCATGACTCTTGAACTGTTGAGCTATTGCCCAGGCTCCCAAGTGGTGTGGTTTTCCAAGATCCAAGAAAAAGAATGGTTTGGTGAGGCCCCAGACCCAGTGAAAATCTGGTTTCTCGGCCACTCTCGCCCTGAAGAGCAGGGCTGCCCCTGTCCCCTCCCACCTACCACCTGCCGGAGAGGAGGGCTGGTCCTGCTCTGCAGACTGGCCCTGGGGACAGGGCACGGCCTCTCCCTCCCCTGGACGGTTCCCGCTGGAGGCCAGAAAGTGTCACCAGAAGCAGACGCTGTTTCCAGGCTCCCTCACCACATCCTGGTGAGACCCAAAGGCAGAGAGACCCAAAGGCAGAGTTGTGAGGTCGTGTGGACAGAGGGAAAGAATGTCCCACGCCAAAGGCCGTGGCCCCGGGGGCTCCTGTCTGATGGTTGCTCTCCAGGACACTGGCAAGGTCCTGCTCTAGGTGCAAGGTGCCGTAGCTGCTGGCTCCTGGCTGCGCTGGAGAGGGCGCCCAGCGGGGCGCTCTGATGAGCAGGGAGCACAGGCCCTAGAATGTTTAGGTGTTCACAGAGGCTCCACTTTGCTTTAATCAGCATTTGTTTCACTGGCTGGAGTATCTGGGCGTGTCACTATCTCCTTTTACATTCCTTCAACAAACAAAGGCCCTAAGATATAACCTGGCCTCTGCTGGAGGCCTCAGTGGAGTCTCTTGCTATCTATTTATTCCTTCTTCTCAAGACTCACAAAGCCACACATCTGGGTAAGAAGGGAACAGTCTAGCAGTTGGCTCAGTGTTTTCAAATATTGTGACTTGGGCCTTGGGTGGATGATGTAACAGAATTCCTCCCTCCCTCCCTCCCTCCCTCCCCCCCCCCTTCATCTGTGTGTCCTGTATGGGATGCTATGTGTTTCACAGTCCTGTGAAAACGTGGGTGAGGAGAGGCCAAGTAAGTCACTTGTTCTCATACACCAGCGAGTGGGTTAGAACCCACTCTAAACATCCCTGTGTACATTGAGGCCCGAGACCACAAAAAAGTAAGGAATAGATTGACGAAAACACATTAAAAAGAAAGAAACCCACTCTGCTGATCAAATCTGAGCCCCTTTGCTTTGGGTATGACTCCTCATGTTGGCACATGGTTTGGGTTTTATTTGGTTGATTTCTGGACTTGGTTGATTTCTTTGACTCACTTTGAAAACTTACTTAGGTTTATCATTGCAAAAGACATTTTTTTTTTTTTTTTTAAACAAAAGGCAATTTTGATCTTTTTTTTGACATTTTATTTTCTATTTTCTGGTTTCTTGTTGCATCTTCTGTTTTGTATTTTTGATACGTGATTTTGGCATCTTTAAGTAATTGTTTTCCCGATAATTTGACGTGATTTCTTCTGATTTCATTTCTATGGAGTTGCCTTTAATGACCTGTGCTCCTTATATTTCCTCAAACATGCCTATATTTTGTTCCCAACAGAATAAACAAGTGAGAGAGTAACTACCAACTCCTCTGGGTAAAGGGAGGAAATAGTTGTGACTGTGGGAAAAAAAATCTACTGGCCTGAAGAACTGGCTGAGGGGCCTTGCCCAGGAGTCATCTTTTAACTCCGTGGGTGTGGCACACGCAGAAGCTTCTCCTGGTGCCTGACCCTTGGCTAGTGTCAGTCCCGGCTTACCATTTTCATCTTGTCGGAGTCATGGGCAGTTGGCTGAGGCATGGGTTGTTGCTGGACATGGTTTTATGTTTGACAGTCTAAAGTGTGAAACTTATCGCGTCACTCCCCTGCGTAAAATCCTCTCACCTTCTCCCTACCTGCCAGAAATATTACATGACTCACGGCTCTGTCCACCCTCTCGCTTCCCTTTGGCTCGCTATTCCTTCGCGTGCTGCATCGTCCAGCTGGGGTGCTTCCTCCCTTGGGAAGCTGTCCCTCCTCCCCTCTTTCGCAGGTTGGGGAGGCTGCCCTTGTAGAAATCGGGGCTTACCTCTCTTTGACCGGCGACTGTCTTATATTGACCCTGTGCATCCTTTGTGGGACCATCCATCTCCCTAACTGGAGCATGAACTTCTCCAGGGCAGGGACCTTTTTATTCTCCCTACCCCACCTGCCACCCACCTCCCACCACACCTGTAGCACGTAAGGGGTGCTCACCAAATGCTGGTCATACTGAGCTGATGTGATGTGTGAACAGAGAGGAGCTCAGCGTGCTTATCAGAAGGAAGGTGTGTGAGTGTAGCAGAGAAGAGGAAAGGCTTGGGTGCGAGGAAGTGCTGCTCTTACAGGTCGCTGAGTGGCCATTTGTGGAGCACCTTACCACGACCGTCCCGATGCTCCCCAGAGGGGGATATTGTGGATCCAGTGTGATGAGTGAGGGACCTGAGACCCAGAAGGCTGAGTGACCTGCCCGAGCCCCTCGTGTGGCTGGCAGGGCTGGGACTTGAGTCCTGGACCCCCAGCTCAGCTGTCTTGTACTTTAGTCACGGGTGGCCTGACACTCTGAGTGCTACTAGGACCCCCTGCTCATCCTTTCTGGGACATCGAGCCCATTTCTCTAAGGACCCCAGGGAGGTCTCTCAGAACAGGCTGGCCTGTCCCATCCGCCTTCATCCCGTGGCAAGTCCTCTGGCTGGAATTTTAGAGTCAGTGCCAGCAGTTACTAATGTCCATGCGAGCGAACTCGATCGGCCAAGCCGAGGGCCACACCGCCGGAGCCCACCCCGAGGTTTCCGGCTCCCCTGCAAGGGCCGCCGTGGAGGGAGGCGCAGACCCTGCCCCATGGCTGCTGCCAGGGCTGCCGGTGATGGCTTTAGGGGACCGGAGGGCAGGCGCCGCTCTTCCTGCGGCGTCGCTTGGCAGCGCCCTCTCTGCCTCCCATGTGGACCACGGTGCTGCATCCTCCTCGTGCTGCATCACCTGCACCTGGTCGGTGCCTGGCATACCTCCTGTGGCTGCTCGCAGGTGACCCCCACCCAGGTCTTGGGGGCCCGGCCTCCTGCTCTGGGGTTCATGCCGTGCCTGCTGGTGAGAGAAGGGACTGGGGCTCTGTGGGGTCCCCTTCTCCCTCTCTGATGCAGACCCTGATGGGGTGCCGTGGGAGAAGGGAGTGGAGGTCAGAGGTCGGGCTCTGGGGTCCATGCCCGTCCCAATCTGGGCGGGTGCGTTGGAGATTGTTACCTTGATAAAGCACCTGGTTTAACCGAGCACGGAGGGCTAGGCCAGGAGGAAAGAGCCCCCCTTGTGTTTTCTTCTAGAAGGAGAGTCTGGGTAGAAGTGGGCGGGAGTGAAGTGTATGGACCTTGGGGCCCAGCTCCCCCTGTCAGTGGGGCCAAACTCTGGTTTCCACGGCTTCCAAGATGCTGGCCGGGACCACTCCCAAACCCCCAACACTTTCATCTACACAAGAGAGCTGAGGTTTCCAGAGCTTTCCTGAACTTTGAAGGGCCACAGCAGGGAGCGAAGCATGAGGTCAAGAAGCAGGAATGCAAACGGTCCTTCCCGGGCTCACTGCTTCCCACTCCTCCTGCCGCTGAGGGACTGTTCCCCGAGCGCCAGGGTCCAGGGGGCTGGCCCAGCCACGGCACCCCCTCCCCGGGCTCCCTGCTCCCCTCCACGGGCTTCTCTCCCTCCACCTGGGAGGTCACTCTCGGGCATACTTGTCTCCCCAAGGTCAAGAGCAGGGGCCCTGCTCCCCCTTGGGAGCCCTTGCGTCTTCTCTGTGGGTCACACCAGAATGACCTCATCCCCCCACAACCTCAGCTGGCCCCGGAGGAGCGCACTGGCCAACAGGACATGAGAATGCTGCCCAGCTAATGTGCCTTCTAACTTCCTGGGATGTGGGGAGGGAGCCCTGTCCATGGCAGCCCTCTCCCAGCCCAGCTCCGTGGTCCTGAGCAGGTCCACTCACATCGAGGCCATGGCCACACGTGGCAGGCATGGCTGCAGTCCTGGCCTGGGCGAGCGAAGCGCTCCGACCTGTGAGCCCCTCCTGCCTGCAGCTCTCACCAGAGAGGCCACAGGCCCCTGTGGACCCAGCCTTCTGGTTCCCCTTCCCCAGTCCTCCACGGCCCAAGCCCCCCCAGCTGTCAGCCTTCCTGCCGCTTCTGCAGGAAGTTGTCGGATCAGATCAAAGGCATGGGCTGTTGCAACCAGGGCTTGATGGATACTCGGTGGAGGGAACCGGGAGAGGGGGGTACCCAGATGTCCAGACCGGGAACAGGGGCTCCCCCCACGCCTGCTCACAGGCATGCGGGCAGGATCGGCACCTGCGCAAGGCAGCACACTTCACTGTGGCCTCCTTTCCTCTGGGGTTAGGCCACCTGCTTCTGGTGACACCATCTGCTGAGCAGTTGTGTCTCCCAGGATGCTCACCGCAGAGCAGGTTTTAATTAAGCTGGAGCCTGGGTGACAGCCACGGAAAGCGCTGCTGCTGGCAGGAAGCTTCCGTTACCTTTATGGAAACTGTCCAGCTCCTTTAGGCAGGGAGAACCCCCCAAGTGGGACATTGGCCTCAGTCCATTGATCGACGAAGCATTCATCCTAAATGAAAATGGAGACTGGATTTTGCAGCTGAGAATCAGGCGGTGGAAGCCATGTGCTTCCTGCCAGGCAATCTGTACGATCCAGGGGGCGAGCCGGAAGGGGTGGAAGGGCGATTGGAGCTCCTCAGCCTGGGGCTCTTCACATCCTCCTTCCAGAAAGGTTCCCCCAGCCTCCAGCCTCTTGTCAGAGCTGTATCTTGATTAAGCTTCGTCCTCTCTTCTTCGAACTTCGTACAGCTTCTAGCAAACATGGAAGTCACGGGGCGTCCTAGAAACCTAACTCGTCCTGACTTCACTTCAACCAGACCCTTTGCCAGTTGGGATCCACGCGGCCCTGGGCAGGTCACCTTTCCTTTCAGTGCTTCGGGTCCTGGATCTGTGAGGCTCGCTGCTGTGCCACGCCTCAGAAGTTAGCGCAGGCGAGTTATGGAGCTAGTGTGTGTAAATGCCTAGCTGCCTGGCATGCAGCGGTGCCCCTCTCCTCCTGGCTTTCCTGTGAGTCCTGGAAGCAGAGCCTGGCATCGTTTCCGTGGCTTCCAGAGGGTGAGCTGTCAGGAGAAATCCTGAAGGGCTTGAGGGAAGCAGGAGGGGCGGGGAAAAGCTAGACCATGCTGTCTGGCCTCAGTCTGACCCCAGGTGGAGCTCTGGGCATCAGCGACACCACAGAGTTATCCCAAAGTGAGGCTGGAGGGCTGGGGGCTTCTGTATCCCCTGCCCGTGGCTCCTGGGTTGTGGACCACCCGCAGGGGCAGCTGTGCCCTCCCGGGCACTCCTGGGTGAGGCGGCACCCGCGGCCCAGGTTGCCTCTCCAGGCCCACGCTGCCAGCAGCCGGGGAACGGGTGCCAGGGTGGCGGCAGGATCAGGAGGAGGCCAGCAGCATCCACTGCCTTCTCCTTGCCTGTGTCGAAGCATCAGCTTTCAGTGCAAGTCTGCTCAAGGAGTTTGAACTGCGTTCCCAAATAAGGACGCCTCAGAGGTTGTCTGTGGAACGTGGGGCCTTGGCATCTTTCCCTGGCCTTCTGGCTGCGCTCTCTGGAGCATTCCCTGCTCATGCCCTCCCTGGGCGCTCAGCTCAGGGCTGACCAGCCGGGGAGAAAACCCGGGCTTGGGCAGCTCCAGGCACTGGGCATCCCATGGCCCCTCTGGGAAGTAGCTCCAGACATTGCTCCCCGTTTAATTGGCCAGCCCTCCAGCATGTGCTTGGAGCGCCTCTGACCAGCATTGCCAAGGCTTATTAACACCTTTTGTCTGCCTGGGAAGCCTGCTCCTCACTCGCATTATCTCACCCCAGGAAACCTGGAAGCATTAGATGGGAAGCCATGCTGCACGCTTTAGCTGCTCCAAGCTGCCGCCAGGCCTCAGGGGGAAGCCAGCACCCCCGGCATGCAAGGGGGTGACCCACAGGCCCTTCCTATCAGGAGGCTGCAGCGCCAGGCCAGGCGGGGCTGGGTGAGGCCAGCTCCCAAGGACATTGGGGCCGGGGCGCCCCTGGCTCTGAGCCTGCTGCCCTCCGTGCTCACGGCCAAGCGCATCAGCAGGAGTGGCCGCCAACGGGAGGGACAGAAGGGCTCTGGCATTAGGCAGGCTTGGGTTTGGCCCCAGCTCTGCCCTGGAAGCTGCTTTCCTCAACCTCACCTGGAAGGTGAGGCTAATTGCTCCCCACTCCCTCCAGGGATGATGGAAATGATAACCCCCTGCTCAGCACAGCCTCCTGCAGAGTCAGGATGCTACCAGCCGCTCCACTGTCAGTTACGACTTCTCGTTATTGCTGGGATTCTCGGCAGACCCAGCCATGGAGGAAGGTTTCAGAGTCCTTCTCTGGGGCTGGGGTGAGAGGGGACGATGAGCAACCTGCCTTCTGGTTCTTAGGTTTCCTGCCGTGTGTGGGAAATGGCACCATACTAGTACTGCTCCCCCCACCTTCATCTGCCTTTTCAGAATGTTCTTCCAATTAGAAAATGCTTGTCAGCTAAGTGGCTGTTCGGGAAAACAACCTACACGACTTCTCTAGCACTTGAAGAATTTAAAATAATGGCAGGGATTAACTTGCAGGGGCAGGCAGCCTGGGGAGGAAGGGCTGCCGCTCAGAGCTGCCTCTCGGCTGTGTGGTTTCATTAATAACAGCTTTCATCCCGTAGCCCCTGCCCCGGAAGGATCGGGAGTGGTTACCAGGTGCTGCGAATGGGCCTCACTTCACCTTCTGAGTCGCCGCCTCTGCTAGAGCCGCAGGCATTTGTTTCCAGCCATGCTTGTCGTGCCAGGGCCTTGCTGGGGCCAAGCTGTGTTACTCGCGTGTCCCCAAATTAGGGGTCCTGCATGATCACCCAGAGATGTAGTGCAGTTCTGTGGAAGTTACTGGGCCCTGACTAGGGGCCAGGCCCTCTGCTAAGTACTCAGCTCGCAGGGTTCTCCCAGGGCAGGGAGACTGAGGTGGACAGCTGTGACCACCGGCCAGGGGAGTGTGTTCAACAGAAAGGCAAGGACGCGGTCAGCGGGGCCAGCTTTTTAGAAAGAGACAGTGCCTGTGGGCACCAGGCCCCGCTTTACACTAGAAGGAGGCAATGCCCGTGGTCACCAGGCCCAGCTTTAGACTGGAAGGAGGTAGTGCCTGCGGCCACCAGGTCCAGCTTTAGACTAGAAGGAGGTAGTACCCGCGGCCGCCAGGCCCCGCTTTAGAAAAAGGAAGTGCCCCCAATCACCAGGGCACTGTCCAGCTTGAGGAAAGAAGGGCTGGGTGGGGGTGCAGGAGGCTTTAGGGTGACTGCCCTGGAAAGCTCCTTAGGACACAGTGTCTGCCCCGCCCCCAGAGTTCCTGAGTCAGGAGTGCTGGAATGGGTCCCGGGAATTTCCCTCTCAGGGATGTCTCCTGGGGAAGCTGAGGCTGCTGTGCCAGGACCACCCTTTGAAAGCTGCTGTGCTGGGGGTCAAGAGCAGGGCCTGCCGTCTCAGAGTCCCCAGAGGCCAGCGAGGGAGGCTCTGATCCCCATGCAAGGAGAGCAGCTGTGATGCCCCAACCCCCCGTGGGAGCCACGTGGGGAAGTGGGACGAGTGTTACTAGATCTGCTTTGTCTGCAAAGACTGGGATCCTCAAACTTTTTATATAAAATCTCCAAATTTTTCCAGCCCCACATAGGTCTGAGAAAACGCCTCTGCAGGCTGCGCATGGCCCTGCTTTAGTTAACTACCTTTCTTTTGAAGAATGAATGGGAATTTGCCAGGTGGCCAGGTACGGAAGGGCTTTTCCTGCAAGGAGAGCCACAGGTGCGAAAAGCAGAAGCAGGAAGGATGTGGAGTGGGATGTGCTGGGCAGCCTGAGTGGCTGCGTGGTGAGGGGAGCTGGGGGGCTGGAGGAGAAGGGGGAGGCAGGCAGGGACCCTGCTGGAGCCTGGGGAAGGTTGAGATTTGCGATCTGACCCTGCTGCCTTCAGGTTCTCTATGACCTGGGATGGAGGGAGGAGTTCGATGGCCATGGCAGGTGGCCCTGCAGGATGGTGCAGGCTCTCAGGGACTCGGCAATGCCTCAAGGATGCTGTCCCTCCTCCGGAAGGGCTGTTTGTCCCTAGCTTCTCAGGGAGAGAGACAGACCTGGCTAAGGGTCTTGTGCACCCCTCGTGCCTGACTTAGGGCAAGTTGCTAAAACGCCCTCAGGCTCTGCTCCTCAGCTGTGAAATGGGGGACTTCATGGTGAACATTCATGGAATTGTTTTTAATGCAAATATGCTAATAGATGGTTTTGCTAGCTATGGGCTTTTTTAATGAATTGTTCATTATCATAGCACAAAACTGAAATTATATAAATAAGCATAAGGAAGAAAACAAAATTAAAACCACCCAACTTCCCACAACCTTGAAATAAATATCCTTAACATTTTGGCAGATATTCTTCTAGCCCAGTTATCATTCAACTTTGTTTTCTGGGGCCAGGAAGTAAATATTTTGGGTTTGCAGCACATACGGTCCCTGTAGCTTGACTCAGCTCTACCCTGAAAGCAGCCATAGACGATACAGAAATGAACAGGCATGGGTGTGTTCCAATAAAGCTTTATTTACAAAAACAGGCCCACTCATTGTAGTGTGCTGAGTCCTGTTCTAGACGTTCCTCTATACAAAGAGACACGTGTATCGTATGCTTTGTGAACATGGAATCATTCACACCTTTTTTTCTTCACAGTATATCACGGAAGGCTTTCATATAAATAGATACTCATTTATATTTTCATTCCTAAGAACTGAAATGTATTCCTTACAATAGCTGACTGGTTAAATGAATTATGGCACACTCATGGTTTATTGAACCAGCCTGGTACTGTTGCATTCTTTTCCAATTCCTTCCTATTAAAAATTGATACCAAGAAGCAGATGTATATCACACCTTTGCACATTTGCCCAGTTTTGAAATCAGCTCTTCGTGTCTGGGTGCTGTAGCATTACTTGCTCTCCAGCGGTCTCTCACACATATCAGCTCTGCATTCTCCTTGGTCTGCTCACTGTGAAACCCTGGCAGGTATTTTCTAGAAACCCTTTGCCAATCAGGTGGAAACCACAGACCCCTTCTCAGAATGTAGCGGCTGAGAGTTTTATGACACTCAACGTGGGAGGTCAGAGAAAATAGAGGTAAGAAGTTGATTTTTTTCAATTCAAACTGACAAACCCCCTGAAATCCTTGGTCTGTGGACCCCTGATTAAGAACCCCTGTTGGTTTTGGGCTGTGGCTCCCAGACTTTGCCCATTGCAGGTAAATCGCATGCCCTTGTGATTTCCACATGTGCACAAACAGGTGGCCTTCAATCTTTATTTCTTCCTTGCTTTTGAAGAGTCTATTCTAGTGCAGTTGCCTCAGTTTCCCTGTCTGGCAAACACAGGTGGTCTTGCCGCCCTCATGCCCGAAGAGAGGTGAGGCCTGTGCTGGGCGCAGGGGAGGTTGCCAGCCGTGCACTCTTCCAGGGCTGTGTGACCCCCCACCCCCAGCACTGGACTCCTGGACCCATCCCAGCTCTCAGGTTCTGGGACGAAGGCCCAGGAGAGAGGAGAGCGAGGTGTCCACCCTTCTCCAGTGGGCAAGGGTGAAGCAGAGCCTTGAAGGCCCTGGAGAAGAGGTCGGGACGTGAAGCTCCCACCCCAGGACCGAGACCAGACCCTGTCTAGGCACTGCCAGGTGTGGAAGCCGCTACTTCCTCCTTCAGGGCACTCCTTGCCTGGAAGGGGCTGGATGGCAACCGCCCCTGCGAGGGTGCATGTTTGTGGCGGGCCCCGTGCCCTGAATTTTGCGTGCCTAAGTTGGTTTTCTCTCCAAGTCTGCAGGGCATGTGCTTGTCTTAGGGAAGGTTCCCTGGAAATGGGGCTCGGGTCCAAGTGATTTCCTAGGAAGTGCTCTCAGGAGAGCCAGTGATGGAGGGGGAAGCCGCAAGGGCGGGGTCTCAGGAGTGGCACGGCTGGTCACTTAACCCCACGGGGGAGCCCCCAAGGGTCAGTTACACTGGGCCTTGTCCTGGGCACCCTAAGGCCTCCTCCTCCCCTGCCTGGACTGCTCTTCTCCCCGTTGTAGGATGGAGAGACCCAGGTGCAGAAAGCTGTAGCAGGAGAGCCATGGCACTTCGCAGCCTGTGGGTTTACTCTCCAGGACCCAGTCCTCTAGGAATTCTGGGAGCATCTAGGCTTCTTCTTGGGCTGGGATGGGGACACTCAGGGATGGCTTCCTAGAGGTGCGTGACGGGGTGGCAGGAAGCCTCGTCCTATATGGTGGCTGGTGAGCAGCCCAATCTGCAACGACGGTGGTGTGCTTGGGCTCCCCTGGCTAAGCAGACAAGCGGCCGCGGCCATGTGCGATGGGGAACGTGGCTGAGCTTTGAGGAATAGGAGCCTGGCAGTGGTGACCAGGACAGACTGGAGAGGGGCGTGCCAGCTGATAGGGCCCCATCTTGTAGGCTGGGGTCAAACATGAGGTGGGGAGGAGCTGGCCATGGGCCTCCTTCTTGGGGAAGGGTCAGTGAGTGGGAGGAGGGAGCGGCATCTCCACGGCTCCCAGGCTGGGAGGACCTGTGCATGGCTGTGCGGAGGGTCCTGGTTGGTGGGCGAGGAGATGGGGAGCCACCTTCGGGACCTGTGCAGATGAAGATGTGCAGGTGGCCGCAGGCTTCAGAAAGCAGGCCCTGAGCTCTGCGCCGTAGGTGTGGGTGGTAAACGAGTCCACATTTCAGAGAAGGGGGAGAGAGAAGACACCGACAGGGTGGAAGGGAGTAGCAGGGTGCCGGGAGGGCCCAGTGCGAGGAGGGCCCCTAGAAGGCTGGCGCAGGCCTCAAGGCAGCTGTGGGGGCCCTAAAGTGGGAGGCTGCTCTATCCCTTCCCCCAGAGGCTGTGGGAAAGGGGTGTACCATGGAGCCCACTGACACCCTCATGGCTGGGAGGTGGGAGTTGAGTGCTGTGGGGAGGTGGGTGCACAGAGGGCCTTGGAATTGGTCAGGGAAGGAGCTGCCAGTGGACGGGGGCAGGCTCAGAAGCCATGTCGCTGGGGTCACAAGGACTCGTGGGGCTTCCTGGGCATGGGCCAGTGGCCTGTGGCCTGGGAGTCTTGAGCCTGGACTAGGGACTGAGAGAGCACCCAGCCTGGTGGCTCTGTTTGCCACGACCCCAGAACATGCGTCCTGTGGCAGAATGGGAGGGTGGACTGTCACGATAGGACCGGTTGTAGTGGAGCTGGCCGACACCCCAGGGCCCCCAGCCTGCTCGTGGGCACGTTGGGCCCCCATGCCAGGGGTGTCCTTCAGCCAGGCCCCCTCTATGGCCTCTCTGGATCCAGAGCCCCATCAGAAAAATGGGGGCACATTACCCCCCAAGTTGGAGTATGCCTATCGGGTGCTCCGAATGGTGGGTCCAGACCCTCTGGTGGGTAGAATTAGGTGGGCTTTCTCCTCGACCCCCCACAGCTGGTTCCCATCATTGCTGGAATACAGAACAGCTCCTGATAAAATTTTTTTTTTTTTTTTTTTTTCATTTTTCAGATGGGAAGATCATATTTAGGGTTGGGGCCCACCTTGAGTTGAATACATAAACTCTTGGGGAGGTGGATGAAGAGCCGGCTGTCTCTTTATAGCATTCAATTTGTTAATTTTGTTACACATACTTATTTAAACTCACGTGATGTAAAATATGATGCTAATTTAGAAATACTGCTTCTTCCCCCTCTTGCATTTTAGGGAGCAGTTTTATCCAGCGCCTTCCGGCCTCTTGGGCAGCTGTGTTTCTGTCGTCCCCAGGGCTACTTTGTGCAGCTTCTGACCCAGTTCCCGGGGCGCATAATCTCCACTTCTGCCGTGGCTGCTCATATCCAGTGCCAATCCGCTTGGACTCATTTACATAACATTGGGCAGGTTTTTTTTTTTTTTTTTTTTTTTTCTGTCGTGTTCTGCTGGTGTCTATTCACAATTTCTACAATGTAACTACTTAGGATATTGCTTTTCAAAGTGATTGGTAAAAGGCTTGTTTGGAATAACATCCCCAACTTGCAGCTCACAGGTCAAAGTTAGGGATAATGAGTAAGTGGGAGTTAAACATCTTTGTCTTCTTTAGCAATTTCACCAGGCGGCCTCAACAAGCATCCCAAACTGGCAGCAACTGAGGTCATTTCAGGCTAATGTCTTTTCCCCAAACGGTACTTGGTTGGTTAAAATGAAGTAAATGAGAGAACTGCTCTTTACTAGGTGTTCATCAGGAATTTGAATATACATTTGTTCACTCCTTTTAGAGGGATGATTTTGGGAAAAATTTTACTTTGCATTTTATGTGGTCAGAGAGAGCAGCAGGAGCTCAGCAGACATTTGCTGAGTTGCCTGGCCGGTTCCCAGGGCTTCATAAGCACCTGCTCATGGCAGAATGTCTGGCACCCAGCAGGAGCCGGGTAGAGGTGGATTCTCCCCGCCCCCAGCCCGAGTCCCACCACATCTTTCCCTCCTCTCCACTTAAGGGGTGACTGCAGTCACGTTTGTCCGCCTTCGCTCACCCCAGGTGTCGCTAGGCCCCCAGAAGAGGATCCCCCTCCCGTAGAGAGGGACTCAAGACCCACCTGATGGGCCACACCTGTGCCTCTTACCTGCCTGGCCTCAGGCTGCTCCGCTCCCTGGCCCTTCCATAAAGGCCTCCACACCTGCTGTTCCCTCAGCTGGAAATCCTTGTCCCGCCCTGTCCTCATAACTCTGGGTCCAGCTCTGGCAGCCGTTCCTCAGGGAGGCCTCCCCGGCCCCCAGGGGAGGGCAGCCCCCCCCCCCCGCCAGGTTATGCTCTCATAGAGCTGAGAACCCTCCCTCCCAGTGCCCGACCGGTGGCAATGAAACGTGTGCCTGGGTAGGTATCTGAGGGATTGTGAACTCCTGGAGAGCAGGGGCCTGGCTGTCTGCAGAGCTGCACTTCCCCGGCTCTGGGAAACATTTGCTGGAAGCGTGCTGAGCAAGTCATGCTGCAGGTGGAGACGGAGCTTGGAGGACGAGTAGCACTCGTGAAACTCTCCGCCTGCCTTCTGGTCTCCACTCTCCACAGGGCTCTGGCAGATGCTGGCTTCTGTTGTTTCACGCACACGTGACGTGTTCAGGAACTGAGGGCATGGATGCTGGAAGCCTGCAGCTGAGGGGCTTCATCTCTGTACAAGGGGCCGCTTCTCTCTCAGGAGAGATAGGCTGGAGCTTTCAGCATAACAAGCTGGTCTGGGTGTTCCAGGGAGCTGGGGCTGGGGGCTGAGAGTTACCTAAAATGTTTCCTGTCCTGGAGGAGCTGGAATGGGGCCTAATGGGCACTGGTAGGAGTGAAAACAGAAGGTTTGGGCCTGGCAGTACCCATGCTGGCTTCCCTAGAACCTGGGGCTGGAGTTAGCATGAATCAAGTTGAAGGCCAAGCGGGAGTGGCTGCTTCCTCCTCTGCCCTCCCTGCTCCATCATACATTCAGGAGTTGCTTCCTCCTCTGTTCTCCCTGCTCCGTCATCCACTCAGGCTCTGCATCAGCCTCTGTCCTCCCTGCTCCATCATCCAATCAGGTGTTGCATCATCCTTTGTCCTCCCTTCTCCATCATCCACTTAGGCTCTGCATCAGCCTCTGTCCTCCCTGATCCATCATCCACTCAGGTGTTGCATCATCCTCTGCCCTCCCTGCTCTATCATCCACTCAAGTGCTGCTTCCTCTGTCCTCCCTGCTCCATCATACACTCAGGTGCTGCTTCAGCTTCTGTCCTCCCTGCTCCATCATCCACTCAGGCTCTGCATCAGCCTCTGTCCTCCCTGCTCCGTCATCCACTCAGGATCTGCATCAGCCTCTGTCCTCCTTGCTCTGTCATCCACTCAGGTGTTGCATCATCCTCTTTCCTCCCTCCTCCATCATCTACTCAGGCTCTGCACTCAGCCTCTGCCTTTCTCTTCCTCTTCCCTCCTCACCCCAGCCCTCTAGTTCAGGGAGGCTACAATCCATGACTCATTTGTGCACCTTGCTTTGTTCCCATCCTCCATCCCCCCCTCCCTGGCTCTCTTCCCCACTCCCCTGTCAGTTATTCTTTGATCTATTTCCCAACATCTTGTCCTAACATCTGCTTCTGACAAAACCCAACCCTTTAACACTTTAGATCCTGCATTCCCCAGAAACTCCTAGTTAGATCTTGCAGTTCTCAGTCACTCACTTGTCCATTCATTCAGCAGGTGTTTGCTGAGCACATTCTGTGTGCCTGGCCCTGTGTTAGATACTGAGCATGCCAATGCAAGCAAGAACAGGGGTGGATTCTCATGGAGTTTAATGACTAGTGGCAGATTCAGACAGATATAAAAGTACTCAATGAGAATAGGATTTCAAGATGAATTAAAATGCTGTCAATGACTTTTAATCTGAGGATGCTGACTTATCCTGCATGATCAGGGGAATCTCCACTGGGGCCCTGACCCTTGAGCCAAGAGCTGAATGAGGAGCCAACAGTGTGCGCCCACCGGGGCAGGGGTGTGCTCCGAGTTCCGAGGAGAAAAAGGGAAGAAGCTGTGATGCCTGTAGCCCAGTGAGCCAGGGCAAGAGGCTGAGAGAGTCAGAGAAGGTCAACTTGGCAGCATCTCATGGCCTAAATTTACGACCGTAATCTTCCTTTTAGGACTCAAGGACAGCCCCTGCTTGGTTCTAAACAGCAGAGGGACCGTAAACAGGATGAGGCTTCAAGCCAATGTGCTGGGCCATCAGAGGAGAAAGCAAGCCAGAAGCGGAGAGCAGCACAACAAGGGGGTTGAGATTTGGGTAACTAGGAGGCAACGTTCTCTTCCATCTCATGCTGGAGACTTCCTGGGCAAGCCCTGGAGAGGCACGTGAAGGCCCAGCTCCCATGTCATGTCCTCTGAGAAGTTTTCCTTATGGCCCCTCCCTCCCTGTCTCCCTCTAAACCAGAATCAGTTGCCCCCTGTGTACTCCTGCACCTCTGTAAAATCCCCTGTTAAGACCTCTCAGAACTGGACTGGGGACTCCTAGAGGGCCCCGCCTTGTCCACCGGAGCCCCTCGAGCCCCAGAGACAGTCAGCTTGGATGGGAAGGAATTTCACCTCTGTAACAGTCCCGCCAGCCTGAAGGTAGGGGCCAGGCCCCAGCTCTGTGGGAAGCCCACGCATGCTCTGAGTGTCCCAAATGAGGGTCCGTCTTTGCACAGCAAGTGGGCCCTGCGCCCTGGGGGCCCCTCACTCCCTGTGTGGTTTGCAAGGCTTGCAGGCAGCTGGCAGGCTGCCATATGCATGGTGCCAGCCAGGCTTCCTCCATGAGCTTCAGCCTCGGCAGGAGAACCAGCATGTGGCCCCAGGGCACGGCAAGGATGTCGGGGACTTCATTCCTGCAGGGCACAGGGTGCCGCCACCTGCGCAGCGCTGGCAGGCCCAAGCGGCCTCACTTCCTTGGCTGCCCAGTCCCTGTTCTACCACCCTAGTCCCGCCAGCTGTCCAAGCCGCCTTGATTGCTGGGCTCCTCAGGCCGATCCGTGAAGTTTGAAGAAGGAGGCAGGTCGGGCTGGAACTCCTAAGCAGCTCCTAGGAGTCCTGGGACTCAAGCCTGGGACGCTGAGGCACTGGGGCTGATCAGTTCAGTGTGGAAAAGTGAGCCCTTCGCTGGGGAAGGAGACCACCGTTTCCATCTTTTCTTTGCCTTTATGCATAGAGTGATCTGGAATGTTCGGATTGTCTGATCTTCAGTTTTCTCATCTGTGTAACCACGGGGTTAGGGCTAATGTGATCCAGGTCTATTTCCAGCTTTGGAATTTCTTGTGCCTACGAAGTTCATGATTCCAGGAAGCCTCGAGGCAGAGGGCAGCCCCTGGGTATGGATGAGAAGTTCCCTGCAAGTTGAGTCCTTTTGCTCCAGTCACAACCCCGAGGCTGGGCAGGAAGCACTGGGCTGTTAAGAGCAGAGGCTTTGGACTGTCCCCCGTCACCTCCTGCCTATGAGGTCTCGGGCAAGTTTCTGCTCTACCCAGTTGAGTTTGGAAAGAATAATTGTGCCTACTTGTATCAGCTCGCTATTGCCACAATAACACAGCGTAACAAACTCTCCCCAGACGTGGAGGCTCAAAACAGCCACCACTTACTGTTTCTCTGAGTCTGTGGTTGACTGGGTGGCCACACAGGTCCGAGCTGGCCTTGGTGGGTGTTGGGTGGGCTTGTGCCAGTGGCCAGCTGCAGTGTTGGCTGTGGGTTGGCTGGTCAGGCATGGCCCTTGCTGCCATGGCTCCTCTCCATGTGGACAGTCGTCCACCAGCCCAGGCTTGTTCTCGTGGAAGGGGCAGGATTCCAAGGGAAGGAGTGGAAGTGTGCCCAGGCTCTTGAGACCTGGGCTTTGAATCGGCCCTCCTTCACTCCTGCCTCATTCTAATCGGCCAAAGAAAGTCACCATATCTGCCCAGTGACCAGGGATAAAATAGAGACTCTACCTCTTGACAGTAGGGGAGTCAGTCAAGGACATGGCTGCAGGGAGGAGAGGAGAAGTGGGGCCATTTTGGCATGGCGTCTACACTGCCTCGCTGCCTTGCGGGTAGACTCCAGTAAGACTACTAGCACAGTGGCTGGTGAAGAGGGGGAGCACGTTGAGTGACAGCTGCCATCACGTTATGGTTAGATTGATGACCTTTCCCACCTAGGCACAGGGTCGGCCACTTCATGCAGCAAGAGGCCTGAGGGAGAAGCACATCTGGCCTCGGCTGCAGCAGGGCACAGAGCTCCCTGATTCACAGGGAGGGATGCTGTGGCCCAGGGAGGGGCTGTTGGCAGGGGCTGCCCTTGACCTTCTCCTAGAGCCAGAGCCTGGGCGTCCAGCAGCAACATGTCCTTGGCGGGAGATGGGGCTGGGCGCTTTCTCAGAGACCCACCCACGCTGTGCCTGGCACCTCCCAGAGGGAAGGGCCTCTGAGCCCCTCTCTCGGTATCTCGGGGTACCCTCCGGCCCTGTCCTGCCTACTCCCTGCCTCCCGCCGAGCCTGCTGAGCTCCACTTCGGCCTCCCCCACGCTAGTGCTTCTGCCTGGGATTAGAGCCCTTTCCCCTCATTTTCCGAGTTCAGAGAGGGCATTTTCACTGTGGTTGTGAGCTCAGTGGCTCCTAGGTGCCCAGACTAGGCATAAGGACAGACTTACATGGGGTGGTAGAGGATTCCCATGTTGTTTTCATCTGTAGAACTCTTCGTGAAAAATGCCACTTTGGGGAGAAAGTCTATTTTTGAAGCATGAAGTGGAGCTACTCTGGCTGAGTGTGTGCGTGTGTGTGCGTGGAGGACACGCACATGCAGGGATGGGAGGAGTGGGCTGGGAGCAGGCCCTCACACACTTTCCATCCCTCTTGCCCTCAGCAGCCCCCGAGGAAGCTTTTGGGTTTCAACAGAACACAATTTAAAGATTGTTGGAGTTGAGAATCCAGATGTCCTTTAGGGTAGCTTTCTCGGCTATCAATCAACCTAGGTGGGCTTTTTCTTTCTCTTTTCATCTCTTTTTAATAACTTTTATTGTTTTTTTTTATTACACGAGTAATACATATTCATTGTAGAAAAATTAGAAGATATTAATATACAAAAAGAATAAAATAAAAGCCATCCATAATCCCACTCCCAGAGCTAACTGCAGTGACTATTTTGGTTTGGAGCTCTACAGTGAAGGACAGGCATCTTTTGGTATCACTAATCCTTCTGCAGCGTAAATCAGGTCACTGCACGGTGTTGCATTGCAGGGGCACCAGGGTTTCCCTGCTTCATCGTCTCCAGCGAGTGTTTGTGAGGTACAGCCTTGGTCTTAACTCTTTGCCACGTTCCTAATCGTTTCCTTCAAAAAGCTTTCTAGGTGGAATCTTGCTGGGGACAAAGGGCGTTGCCCATTAAAATATTTTGAATTATGAGATATGTATATATTCCTCTACCCGTCTGTAATCGATACAAAGAGTTTATAATTGTGCGATAGTGTCTATTTCCTATGCTCTATTCCTTCACCCTCTCATTAGTTGCATCTGGCTCCTCTGTTTTCACCTACAGATTTTTTCGCATCTTCTCCTTTCCCATCTCCCTTCTATTTCTTTTATGCTCTCTCTCTCTGTAGTTCTGGATTTCATTTTGTTTTTGTGGCTTCTTTGATCCATTTTATTACCATTTATTTCCCTTTTTAAAAAAATAGATTGATGTATTTATTTAATGTTTGAAGAGGCTGTGCCTTCACAAGGTTCAAAAATTAGTAGAGTGGAGATTCCCCTGCACTTTGTTCTGCTCTTCCCCTCTGCACCCTTGGAGGTGACCTTCCATTTCTTTATGAATTATAAGCAGATATGAATGTGGATCCACATCCCCCCACCTTTTTATGCAGAGGTGGACAGACTGTGTACACATATTCTGTGCTGTTTTCACTCAACTCGTCTTAAAGATATTTCCGTATTAGTGTATGAAGTACTTTCTGATTCATTTTCACAGCTCTGTAGTATTTTATTATAGGGCTATGCTATGATGGATTTCACTGGTTCCCTGACACAGCATTTAGATCCTCTCTAATCTGTTGCTATTAAGAACAGCTCTGCAAAAAATAATCTTGTAATTAGGTCAGGTAGCATTTTTGCAAGTATATCTGTAAGATAAAGTTCTAAAAGTGGAATTGCAAAGTAAAATGATTTTTGCATTTAAATTTTGATAGATACTTCCAAATCCTCTTCCAGAGGGGTTGTGCCCATTTATACACTCACCAGTAGTAGACAAGTGTGACTGTTTTCCCATAGTTTTGTCAACAGAATACATGATCAAACTTTGGTCTTTTGCAAATCGGATGGATAAAAATAGTATGAGAGCATAATTTTAATTTGTAGTTCTCTTTTGAGTGAGAGTGAACATCTTCTTATATGCTCGGGAGCCATTTGTATTTCATTTCCTGTGAACCATGAAATGGTTCTTTGTCTATTTTTCTATCAGGTTGTCAATTTTTTCCTATTGATTTCTAGGAGCTCTTTATATAAGGGATTTTGTCCCTTTAACTTTGGAATGAGTTGCTATTGAACCCAATCTGCCATTGTTTTTTACTTTGCTGTTCTTTTTTTCTTACGGAAGTTTTTCTTTATTTAGAGTAAAACTCATTAATCTTTTCTTTTATGTCTTCTGAATTTTAGTTCAGTGTTAGGAAAATATTCACCATTACAAAGTTACTCAGGATTTCTTCCATTTTCTTACAAGTACATTTATGGCTCCATTTTAAACTTCAAAATCTATGATTCATTTAGAATTTTTCTTGGTGAGTATTTGTCTCAATACCATTTATTGAAAATTCTGTTTTTTCCTCCTTGGTTTAAGATGCCACCTTTATAATATACTAGAATCCTGTATGCACTTGAGTCTATTTCAAGAATTTCTGTTCTGTTTAATTAGTTTTTTTGCTGGTCTTTCACATCTTGGTACCACACTGTTTTACTTATTGAAGCTTTATTTTATGTATATTTTAATACCTGGTCAGACCAGCTCTTCTCTTCCTACTTCCTGCTACTCTTTTTTTTTAGGGTTTCCATTGGTCCTCTCATTGTTTAGTTTTCTTTTTGAACTTTAACATCATTTTGTCTAGGGATTGCTTTAAATGTATAGGTGAATTTAGGGAGAATCAAAATCTTTGTGACAGTGAGTCCTATACAAGAAAATATGTCTTCCTGTGTTTTTCCAAATCTTCCTTTGCTTCTTTTAGTAGTATTTAAAAGCGTTCTTTATCTAGATTTATGTACTTCTTGTTTAGTTTATTATGAGATATTTTATCTTGCGACTCTTTCTTCCTTCGATTAAATCTTTAAACTAGTTTTTTGTGTATATAAAGGCTGCAGACCTTTTTATATTGATTTTGTACCCCACTACTTTTCTGAAATTTCTTTTTTCCTCTTTTTTTTTTTTTTGCTAGCCAGAAGTAGGTCAGCGTTTCTTCAGAATTCTTAAACAAGGCCAGCCATGTTTTCACATTTAAAAACTTTTCCATCCGTGATCAAATAAATGAATGTTCAAAAATGCACAGATTTCCTTAATTAAGTGCTAATGCACACACAGGTCTTAAAATGGTTGTGAGTGTTGGAAATTCTAAATTGATTTTACCAACTGGGGATCCTGTGCCTTGTTTTTAAAAACGTAAGTAAATAAAGCCCAGAGACACAGGCCTTTCGTGTAAAGCTTCTGCCAGCCTGGCACACACCTCACCCTCCTCAATCTGCTCTCTTGGCTGTCTAGGATCCCTGAACCCCTGCCCTTGGGGAAATCACTCCTGATGAGCCTCGTGGGAAGGTCCCCGGACTTTTGTGGGCACAGGGCCTCTGTGGTTTCCTCGCGGCCTGCCAGGTCCTGACAGCGCTGGCCGAGCAGACCCTCCGAGAAGGAGCTCTGTGGCCATCAAGCCGTGTGGCATCGTGTCCTGAGTGAATGGGGTTTTAGAAGCCAGCTATGTTGGGGGCAACGGGGACCCCGTGTTAAAGAAAACCTGATCACAGCTTTACAGCCTTAAGCTGTGTCAAGGAGTAGGGGAAGGGTTGAGCTGCGGGGTGGGCAGATTTTCATTTCTCAGGGGCTGGGCCTTGTGGGATGGAATCTCGACCCAGTGGTAACCAAGCCGAGCGACACAGCCGGGGTGCCTGGGTCCCCGACTCCCATGGGGGTCCTCATGGCTCTGGAACAGTTGCGTTTTGTCAGAGCCGGTGAGAGGCAGCCTGCCTGGTGGGGAGGCTACGTGTGTGGCCTAAGCCCTGCCCTCTGGCTCCGCGCCCCCATCTCACTCCAGGCCACTCTGGTCACGAGGCCATAGCCCCTTCTCCACCAGTCTTCCTCAGTCAGGAAAGGGCCCCTTTACGAAGGAATCCTATGGGTCAAAAAAAAAAAAAAAAAAAAAAAAAATCCGGATTACGAGAATGTGGGGTCAAATGTAATAGGATTGTGGAGCGGGTGTAGCTCCCGGGTTCAATCCCCAGTACCTAAAATGGGATGTGGACCAATGGTCTAGCAGGTTGGCAGGGGTGCGGGTGGCGAGCCGTGACGGCCACTTGCCAGCCTGCCAGGCCTTCTAGGCGTCACTCATGGACTCAGCATGGCATGCTGCGATTGCCCCTGGGACTTATCAGCCCCCGAGTTGACTTCTCAGCCCGCCACTTGTGAGGTGGTTGCATCTGGGCCACATTGCTCGGCCTCCCTCATCTGTGAGACAGGATCCATGATAGACACAAGCGGACGGAAGGGGCTAGACGAGGCAGCGTCTGTAAGGGGCTTGCTGTGACGCGCGGCATAGAAGAGCGCTCTGTTTCAACTCTTGCAGCAATTCTGAGAGTGCGGTAAATTATTATTTCCATTTTACACAGAAGGAAACTGAGCCTCAGTAATGGGGAAGGGACTAAAGGAGCGTGCCCAGGTCTGCAAAGAGGTGACCCTGATGGCATGCCCAGCAGTGAACTTCCCAGCGTGTCCAGCTGTGTCCCCTAATAATATGGTTTTCTCTTTGACATGGTGAACAAGGTGGCATCCGGCCTGGTGTGTGATGAATCAAAAGCTAATGTGGCTCTCAGCTGCCTGGAGCCACAATTCTGAGCCCCTTTCCTTTTAAATGGCATTTCCAGATACAGGCCCTGGCCCAGGCTCCTGGCACGGGCAGGAGAGGCCTTTAGCAGCAGCTGTGCTTTCTATACTGGATTCCATGCGAAGTCTGGTGCTCAGGCCCTTGTCATTTCTCTTGAGGTGGTTTTATCTTGCGGTTGCTGCACGTCCCTCCCTCTGGGCCTGGAGAGGCCACTGCCGCCCAGCCTGGCAGGGCTCGCTGACACGGCAAATTCAGTTGCCGGAGTCGGGCTACTGGTGCCTATGCCCTCGGAGGCCCCTGGGCACCTCCCTGGCCACCAGCTTTGCCCCCTCCAGGGGCCGTGATTGCACGAGTTGACTGTCAAGGTGTGGGAACAGTGTCCTCCATAGTGGTGTCCTGCTTTTGCTAACCCAGGCACTGCAACGATCCTTCAGACGTCAAAGGTGTCAGCACTGCTGTTTTTTAAAGAAAACACTGCACTCTGCTCCATAGGCCTGCGCACCTGAGATGAAATGGATTCAGATTAGAGCCCCTGACTGCCGACCTTGATCGCGGAGCCTTGAAAGAGTGTGGCCTCTGGGGTTTGTCAGGATGGTCAGCTTGAGAGCAAAATGCAGAAGCCGTCAGAGGGACGGCAGCCACCGTGCCCTCCCTCTTGGGAGGGTCGGGTCAGCCACAGGCTGTGGTCAGCACGGCTCATGCTCAGTCCACCAGCCTTGGGAGCAGAGGCTCAGTGTTGCACCGAGCTCCCCAGCTTGCGGTTTTGTGGCCGTTTCTAACTAATTGCACATGTAATTCCATCTCCCACCCTTGATTAAAAGTCATTTTTCTCCTGGGAATCCACATCTCCGGTGTCTGCCTGGAGGCGTGGAGGGCCTCGCGTGGATGAAAGGCCGCCAGGGCTTGGCCCACCGAGACTACGCAGAGCCCCCTTCCCGCCGCTGTTCTGGCTGCTCAGTAACCCAGACCAGCTTGGATTTCCTCCGCCCTGAGCTTGATGCCCTGACAATCTGAAGGTGAGGAGAGTGGCAGGCTTGGGAGCTGTGTTTAGGCTGGGCGATGTTGCAGCGCTCCCCCTGAAAGCCCTAATTACCCGTGAAACTGTACACACCACCCTGGTAGGAGCAAGTCTCCACGTCCCCTTTGCTGGCAGCCATTGCATCATTTCCCAGGAAAGGACCAATGTCACCCATCAGCTGATGCAGGATCAGGGATTTCCAGCTTCACTCCTGCCAAGGCGGGTCCCTGCCTGTGGCTTAACTCCCCTCTCCCACCAAAGCCCAGGGAGCTGGGCTGGGTGGGGTAATTGGGAGCAGAGGGTTTCCTGCTGAGCGGCCCGCTTTGATGCTGAGCTCAGGGTTAGGTACTTTCAGTCGCTGAGGCTGAGGCTGCTTCTGTGAGCTTAACTACAGGCATTGGTTTTGAGTAGGGGCAGCTAATTAGTTTCAAGGCCATCATTTGTTCTGATGGCCTTGAAACTAATTACCTTCACCTCTCTGAGTCTGGGTTTCTCACTAGCGAAATGTGCTTAACAATTTGCAGCAATATTGCCGGCATTCAACACACTTACTCATATAAATAGGCTGCAGGTAAGTGATCAATATTAATTGGGAGTTTTATGGTGATAATTGTCCAGAGATGAGCAAATGGCATTTCCTTCCTTGACAAGATAATAATCCCTCCTTCTCCTCTGCTGGCATGGAAAGACCAATCCAGGCAGCTCAAGGTGTGCTGAGGACTGTTACATACCATCTTTATCAAACCCACTCTTTGAGAAGAGAGGGAAGGGAGACAATCTTAATTGCTTTCCTGATGGGCTATGCTGGCAATAAACCAGAACTCAGCCACAGGGCACTTGGTGCCTGGAACCTCGATGAAACTTCCCTGAAATCCCCTGCCCAAGTCCATGGCCAGTGGGAGTCCAAAGCTTACCCAGATATAGCCGTGAATCTCCAAGGGATTTGTACTCTGCTGGCCTTTTTTTCCCTCTGAGCTTGGTTTCAGTCTCTAGCCTGTACCAGGGATCCCCTGATAAGAAACTTAGCCCCCTCTGGTTCCAACAACCACTACCCTCCTACCAATCCTGCATGAAATTGGTAGACTTCCCTCAAGACCTGCTGGGATGGTCTCCCACCACTTGGTACCCAGCCTCCCCTCCACCGTCTTGTTCTCCCTCCACTGGGCACCCAGCCTTCCTTCTGCCATCTTGTTCTCTCTTCTCTCTCCTTCCATCTCTGCTCCTCATCCTTTCCCTCCCTCACTGTCCCTGGAACCCACAGGCTTCTCCTCTGGTATAGAGGCTGCTTCCTCTGAAGGTTTGAGATCAGCCAACACTTCTCCTTATGTGGCTCATGTTTCCCTAAGCCATTGCCAGTTCTATCCCTGAGACATCTCAGAACCAGCTGTCAAGGTGATTTCCCCACCTCATCGCACTATCGACCTCCATACTGTACACACCTTGCTCTGCTGTCCCTGCCGTGTGGACCTGGTGCTCAGTCCCTCCAGACTTCTGCCCTATCAAGTTGCTGTTGTCGTTGTCGGTAAGGGCTCTGGAGGCAGCCCTGCCATGAAGAGTTGTGCAGCCTCAGGCAGGTTACCTCTCTAAGCCTCAGTGTCCTTGTCTGGAAGAATGGAGATGATCGGAGGCTCTACCGTTGTGGGTTGTTTCGTGGACTAAATGGGTTGATACAAGTAGAGTTCCTAGACCTGACACTCCCTGTGTAAATAATTTCTACTGGATTGTAAGCTTCATGAGAGAGGGCATTTGTTGGTCTCATATCCCTGTGTTGAGAGCAGAGCCTGGCACATAGCAAGTGCCCAGTAAACGTCTGTGGGATGAACGTGGGGTGAGCTCGTGTGATTCTGATGCCGACGCAGCATTCAAGGGTGCCCCTGCCCTGGACCTGCTCTCTTTGGGCCCTGCCATCCCTGACACGTGGCACCAGTGACAGCATCCATATCGCAGTTCATGCAGAAGGTGCCTTTGATCTGTACAAGATAACTTGTCAAATGAGCTGCCAAATGCTATTCCAGAACAAAGGGTTTTTGCTTCTCATTTAGCAGGGAAGTGCGTGATTTCCACGAGGCTCTTTGAAAATCTGGAAATAACTAATGTAGCTTTTCTTCCCAGTGCCACAGCACTTTTGCATATGCCAGGGGGCTGGGAATTCCACGGGGACCCTGTAATAGCACCTTCTCGATAGGATTAGATTTTCCTCCTTCGAGGAAGGTTTGCTCTGGGAGGTGAGGTCTCGGGGGCCCTGGGACAGCAGAGCAGGCTGCAGTTCAGACTCGGTGGACCTGCGGTAGGCAGGAGCAGCGTGGAACGGTTTGGCTGTGTTTCCAAGCAAATCATCGTGCATCTTCCACAGAGCAGCTTCAGGGCCTCTGGCTTTGCAGAAGGACTGGCAGTGAGACTATCACTCAGTGAAAGCCCCTCAGTGGCAGGTCAGAAACGGCAAGGCCACAGTTGATGTACAAATGTACTCACTGTGATTAGCGAGTGGGGAGAGCAAGTAGGTTGTGTGGGTCTTTGCCTGGGATTTTAAAAATAAACAGTGCCACGGAATGCCATTAATTCCTTTACCCCTTCATTCAGCAAACATTTATACAGCACATCTTATGTGCTTGGCACTGGCCAGGCACTGGAAATAGAGAGCTTAATGCGACGTGGCTCAGGTCCTAGACTTGAAAATCCTCCTCTCTTGAACAGTATTTTTGAATTGGAGCTTGGTAAAACATCTAACATTTCTTTAGTGGACTATTGAAAATAAACATAAAATTGGTATTATGTAATAATGCATTATTTGCTTCCTTAAGATTGAGTACATGTTCTATGTGATATCCATTTAGTCTTTCAATAAACATATTAAAACAATTTTATTTCCATTTTCTAGAAGCATGCATTAAACATCATTGAAACATAAAAAGCTCATTGGCCTGCACCACACAGGGGAAAATTGACCTTGTGGGTGAAAGATCCAGTTATGTAAACTTCTAGGAAGTGAAAGTTCTTGTAGATGGGTGAAATTTAGTGCCAACGCTGATGTGGGAAATAGAAATGGAGCGTCTGAGAAGAGATTGTTTTTGTACGAGTGGTTGAAAACTGGGTAGTCAGGTTATTTAGGATACAGAGCAGTTCTGAAGGGGGTTTTATTGAATTTGGTGGAGCTGTGAATTTGCCAGAGATCAAATTCTAGCTCCAGCTGGATCTGGAGCTGAGGTAGGTCACTTAGAGCCTGTGGCTGGCCCACCTGCGTCCTTTCTGCACCCATCCCCTCCCCCATCTGTCCAGCTGGGAATGAGGGCAGGGGTCACTGGCCACCGGCAAAGGGGCTTTCAGGACACGCCCCCAGGGATGCTGCCCTGGGCTGCCAGCCCCTCCCTGCATGGCCCCAGCTCCCCTGCCAGTCCTGCCGATGCTGGCTTTAACTCCGTCCCGATGGGGAGGAACCTGTTCTGCTCTTTAGTCCTTAGATTCCTCTGAGGTGGAAGGGCTCAGGGTGCAAAGAGAGAGTGAGCCTGAGAGCGAGGCCTGGGCTGGGGCCTGGGGTGCGGGGTGGCGAGGGAGGGACTTCCTGGGTGGGACCTCCAGGTGTGCTTGTGTATGGACGTGGCTCTCACTGAGGACTATACATTTGCTGGACTCTCAGGACGTCTCCTCTCTTTTCTGGACCAGGAAGTGGCACAGACATGGCTTGTCCAGGGCAGAAGGGACAGCCCCCATGTCCACTTTGCAAGTCCCTTGCTGCCCACGGAGATCTTGGGGGGCAGCCCTGGACATCTTGAGGTTACCAATCGCCTGCTCTCCAGGGTTGGCAGCCACCCCTGTTGCTTTCAAGCCTCCAGGTCCCTAGATGTCCCCTGGACCACGGGAACACCTTGCAGCTGAAGCCTCTGCTCACCGCTGGGTCCAGAGCTGCTGGACAGACGAGGGTTGTCTCTCTCCTGGCTGGCCCCTTCCCTTTCTCCACTCCCTGCAGGCACTGGTGACCCCACTCTGCCTCTCAGGGAGGCGCCCTCCTCCCCTGAAGCAGCTGTGTGGCCTGAGAGCCTGAGTCTGATCGTCCAGAGGCCCGGCTGCCCAGGCCGGGTATCTGCTGTCCCCTGGCCAAGTGCACAGACAAACCTCTGTCTTCCCAGAGGGGCCCGAGATGGCCACCTGGCAGGCAGGGGCGAGGACTAGTAAAAACCCCGGGTTTGCACGCTTGGTTAGGACTGGGCTGCGGGCCTCACCAGGCACCTGTGGCTACCTCCAGTTTCCCCGTTGCGAGGGCTGGAGTTGTTTGGGTAGCTGACAGGCCTGGTCCCATTTCCCACAGAGCCTGCTTAGTGAGGCAGAGGGAGGGGCTGCATCCCAGCAGGAGGGCTGGCTTGGCTTGAGCCCCAGGACTGGGCTGGGACCTCGAGGGCAGGGCTCACCACGTGGTGGGAAGACCCAAGAGGCTGGTCCCCTAGTGACAGGCTGCACAAGGCCAGCTGTCTGCCATGAGGGCCGACGTGCTGACATCTGGGCGAAAAGTGGCAGAAGTAGATTCGGGGTTCACTGAGGCCTCGGGAGGCAGCTCTGCCTTTGCCCTCTCTGCCAGATGACAAAGCTGCTGACGGCAAGGGCTTTACCGAGAGACTCTCGAGCAGTGTGTCTCCAAGGAGCTTTATGTTCATGCTCTCTGTTGAACTGTGTTATAGCTCTGATTTTATAGATTTTACAGATTTGGAAACCGAGGCTCATTGTGGTCAAGGGACCTGCCCTAGGTTATGCAGCTAGGACAAAGGGCAGCTGGGCTTTGAGCCCAGGCCGTGGGGCCCTGGAGCCCAGGCTCTTTGGAGAGGCCAGGCTGTCTACCTGGGCTCCTCTCCCTGCCCGGGAGGGTTCAGCCAGAGGAAGCAGGCAGCAACTCCTCCCTGGGCTGTGGGGCAGAAGGCGGCTCACAGCCGGCAGCCTCAAGGCCCTGCCTGACCACTGACACAGGAAGCAGATTTCAGCAGACTTGCCCTTCGTGCTGCAGATTCAGGCATTCTGGGCAGTCTACACGTGGATGAGTGGGGGAAGGGCTGTGCCCCCCACCTGGGTGGTGGTTGGCAGGGGAGCTGTGGGTATCCGTCTCACAGCTCTCAGCAGGTGAGCACAAGAGGAGGAGTGAGCCAGGGGAGGGGTCCAGGGAAGCGAGCAGTGGAGGCAGAGATGCCGAGACAAGATGGGCATCTTGGCTCTGCCATGATGGCCACACCCTGACCGGCCTTGCAGGGGACACAGATCCTGTTGTCCAGAGAGCATCACAAACTCTGTTCCCAAGCGCTCAGTCCCAAAAGTTGTTGCTGCAGCGTTGTGACAGGGTGGGCACTCAGTGCCCCCCAGTCAGTGATGCAAAGGCCGGCCCTGCCCTTGAGGGGTGCACAGTCTTGGGGGAGAGGGACAGGTCCGCGGATAAGTCCCACCAGTGTGAGGCCGCAGTGAGGCCAGGCTGTTGATGCCACCGGGTTCTGGCTCGAGGGGCTAAGTCTTCATACTCAAAGTCTTCTGTGAGATCTGGACCAATTAAATATATGAAAAGTCAGGGAGGGATAAAAGTATCTGTTATTGGTGGATTAAAGTCCTGCTCGGGAGCTGAGGCCAAGGTGGGTTTTCTGCTATTTCCCTCCAAGTGCATTGCTTGGGTCCTGTGAGTGGAGACAGTGGTAGTTCCCCAGTCACCTGCTCGGGGGAACCTGGCCTGAACCTCAGCTCTCACCCTTCTACTCACCCCTATCACCAGATGTCAAACTCTTGCCCTCTCCCCAATCAGGGTAAACCTTCCTCTTCCCAAAGTCAGGAGCCAATAAAAGGAAGGAAGGACATTTTTCTTTAAATATGCCCAAGGAATGGAATCTCTTCTTTAAAATCTGGGATGCAGGGGGAAAGGGCTTAAGTGGTTCTTCCTAAAGATGTATTGACATTGTCTAGAAAAACTCAGAGAGGGGTTTTGAAGGGTGAAGAGGAGTTGTCCAGGTAGTCAGATGGGGATAGGGAAGGGAATTTCAAGTATATGCAAAAGACACAGAGTTGTGAACCAGCATGGGGTCTACCGTATCACCCAGCCTTAGCAGAGTTGAGGATAGGGGCTGGGGAGACAGGGGATGACCTTGGAGATGCTGGGAGTGGGGAGTGACAAGGTCAAGGCTTCATTTTGAATTCGCTTTCTAGTTGAGTGGAGGAGGGTGG
This sequence comes from Tolypeutes matacus, assembly GCA_026826555.1. Taxonomy (NCBI): domain Eukaryota; kingdom Metazoa; phylum Chordata; class Mammalia; order Cingulata; family Chlamyphoridae; genus Tolypeutes; species Tolypeutes matacus. Next base: position 4,324,447 of record JAKSZT010054382.1, on the reverse strand, counting down.
AAGGGAGGAGCGAGGTTCAAGAAGAGCCATCAGCTAGGAGGCAATCGAACAGTCTTGGTGGAAGATGATGAAAACCGAAGGGAAAGAAGTGAAGGGTGGGGTGAAGAGCAGGGATGGAGCTCAGAAATATTCAGAAAGCAAAACAGATAGGGATGCTGGTTTGCCACCGTGGGATGGCAATGGTTTGGAGCAGGATTACTAATTAGCATGCTTAGTTAGTAAGGCTAACTTTAGTTAGTCAGGGCTGTTGTGAAGTGACCCCCCTCTTCCCAAGAACTAGAAATAAGACCATCTTCTGAGAGGTACAGCGTTCAGCAACGACCTGAGTGGATATGCAGAGTTATGTCAAAGAGAAAGGAGTGGTGTCAGGACAAATGGAATATTCAGGAATACTGAGGCGTGGAGAGAGCTGCAGAGCCCAGTGTTCTCCATGTGTCTCATGTCAGCTCATGGGGCCGGAGGCAGCTGGGCCGGTGGACTTGCAGGTCGTGAAACAGGTGCTCGGGGGCTTCCCGGCCCCCCCCCCCCCCCCCCCCGCAAGACCATCAGCAGGGCAGACACCTGTGCATTTGGCTGCTCTTCTTGTCCTATTAGTGACCTGTCTGATTCAGCATCCCAGGAGGTTTGCCTTCAAAAAAAGGAGGGCAGGTCTTTCCTGAGGACGTAAGACTTCCACCTCAGGCTCGGGTGTTAGCTGGTGGTAAGCTGGAGCCGGCTTGTGCCTGCTCTCCTCCCAACTCCACTGCGTTGGGACATCGCGTTGGTAGCCTGAATCGGCCGTGGTGGGGTATCCGCAGCGCAGGCGTCGGTAAGCTCTGCCCATGTTGGGGCTCACCCCCACGCCCCTGGGAGCCAATTGTTAGAGCTCACCAGCACGCCGCCCACCATTGCCCCTGCTGCCAGCTCCTCACGGCATTTTCTCGTGCCTGTCCGTCCCTGTAAGTTTGGTTAGTCCTCTGAGAGAAACCGTTTTGGAATTTCCAAACCACTGAGGCTAAGAATGGGCCCTGGACCATCCCTGGAGGGAAGGATGTGGCCGTGGAGCTCCTAGGTGCCCTGTGCAGGGCTTCCTGAGATGCGCCCTCTCAAGCCTTCCAAGGGAAGTACATCTTGGGATGAGAGGAGCACTTTTACTGACCTTTTTGTTGAGGGACCAGGCCTTGGCCTAAGCCCTTTGCGTGAAGTGGCACATCAGTCCCCGCCCTGCGCTGTAGGTGTTATCGTCGTCATGTCGTCCGCTCAGGCTCAGCTCATGGGTGGCCACTGAGGGGTCCAGCTGGGCGGCCTGGCCCAGCACTGCCTCCTGAGCCCTCCACCCCGCCACACTGTCTAAGTGACTACTTGTTGCTGGCTCTGTCCAGAGCCCACGCACTGCTCCTCCACAGCCTTCGCTTCCTTTCCAAGCAGTCGTACTCCTTCCAGGATGAAAATGTAAATCTTTGCAGACACCTTTGTGGCTCAAGGTTCAGCTGGTGAGGTAGATGATGTTTCCAGCCACCCCGCATCCCCTGCTCCATCCCTCAAAGTGGAATGAAAGAAGGAGGCACCTTTAGAGCCCACTCTGATTGCATAATACTTTTAATAACACATCTGTAATTTGCGACATATATTCTCCAAGCAAAATATAGGAAGCCATGCTTCAGGGAACATACTGTGCTGTGGTACTAATTAATTCGTCAAGTTGTGGCTAATTATAAAATGCAGCGTTGTTTATTTTGATCTGCCACGTAGCCTACATTGTTTTAGCCACTAAATGGGTAGGTGGGGGCAGGGCCAGCGGAGCACTCCCTCTCAGCAACAGAGGCCGTGGGCGCGGGCATCTCGGGCCGCGAGCGTGTATGCTGCCCCGGAAGGCCACAAGTCCTTGGCAGATGGTGCTGCCCTCTTCCATCAGGCTGGCAGTGGAGGGGTTCCCTCTGTTGGTCCCCCGCCATCAGGCTGGCAGTGGAGGGGCCTTTTGGCTCCAGGGTGCTCCTGCCTGGGTGGCAGGTTTTAGAAGACAGAGGCTCAGTGGGTGGTCCTGAAGCCCTCGGTTTCCAAGCCCGCCGGGGGACTGGGAGGCAGGACGGGGCTGGCGTGGCTCTCCAGGGGAACTGGCTCTGGACCTCCAGCCAGTCTTGTTGGGGCTGGTGGTGCAGGCTCACAGAGAACAAGGGCATGGTCAGAGCGCCAGCGGCCACTTTCAAGACTCCCCAGGCGACATGTTCTTCGGGAGATTCACTGAAGTGCAAGGCTGGCCTTTGGATGGACAGTTCAGAAGCTCAGCTTTGTTAGCACCTTTATAGGGAATCACTTCCCAGGGACAAATTCTCAGCCACCAGCCAAGGAAACCGTGTGTGTACAGGCCAGACCACTCTCTCCCCTCCCCATGGACTGCCCACCCAGGCCCACCATCTCAGAGCCGACCGTTCCTTGTCTGTGCCGTGTAGACCTGTCCTCCCGAGGGCCGGCGAGCTCGAGCCTGTGGCCTGGGCACCGTCCCCTGACGACACTCGCATAGGTGTGCCGGCATTTGTCTCTGGCTTCTCTCTCCATGTTCAGGAGTGTTGGTGGCTCTCCAGTGCTCCAGCCGTGCCCGCAGCCTGAGTTTCCCACCTTAGTGTCAGTTTCCAGGCCTGCTGTCCCAAAGAGCCCCAGGCTAGCTGGCCTAAATCACAGGCAGTGTGGGGGGCAACCTTGGCACTCCCTGGCTTGTGGCATAGCTCAGTTCTGCCTCTGCTGTCACACGGCTATCCTCTGTCTGTCTGTCTGTCTCTTCTCTCCCCTTCTTATCAGGCACTGGCCATATTGGATTCAGGGCCCGCCCTGCTCAAGTGTGATCAGGGCTCCTTTTAATTTGCCCAGTTCTGCCTGTAACAGCCTCTTTTCAAATAAGACCCCATTCTGAGGTTCTGGGGAGAAGGACTTACGTCTTTTTTGAGGATGCCTGACTGTATTCCTACATTTTACCACCCCTATGTTATTCTCTCATAGCACCTGCTGCTTTCCCTGGAAGCTTGTATCTCAACATAGAAGTACATGCCTATGAACATTTACATGCTTATACACTGCGTCGTGTTACGTCGTAGTACACATGTGTGTATTCCGGGCTCACTATCTGGCTCCCTCCTAGACCTCATCTGTCTTGTTCACCAGGCCCTACTGAGTGCCTAGTCCAAGGCCTGCTGCACACACGGGGCTCCCACTGGAGCATCTGTTGAAAGAACAAAAGGTTTCGCCTGAGAGGGAGCACCTGGGAATCCCGTGGAGACCACCTCCTCTGCACCACTGCCTCGATGGCGGATGCCAGGCAGGGTGCTGGCCTGGCCGGGACTCTTTGGTGACCCTACAGGCCTGCCCTCGGCCCAGCACAGCACACTCCCCGCCAATAGACAAGAGGGCACTCAATGAAATTAAAAGGCTGCACGTTTAAAACAGACACATGGGAACCCTTTTTTGGCAACATGTAATTAATCAACCTTTAGAACTCAATCCTGCAGGATATCATTGAGGCAAATAATTCAGCATGACTAAGGAGGGGATTAGAAACCTCTGTGAATAAGAATAGCATCTGTTAGCCCAGAGCTTCCCTTTCCAGAGAAATCTATCCCCTGGCTGTGTGAGGTCAAATTTCATCACCAACTAGGATGGAGGGATACGTGCCTAATTAGAACGGAGTAGATAAAATAAAGGGAGGCTGTGAGAAGATGGCATAGCCACTGCCCTTTACCCAGGGAGAGAGGGCTGGGCCTGGAGCAGCCCAGACAGAAAGTCTGTCCAAATCACCCTGCTACTCAGTAAGCCCCCCTAGGATCCCTTCTTTTCATCTATCCATCCATCCATCCATCCATCCATCCATCCATCCATCCATCCATCCACCCATCCACCCACCCACCTATCCATCCACCTATCCAGCCATCCACCCATCCATCCATCCATCCATCCATCCATCCATCCATCCATCCACTCCCCATCCATCCATCCATCCATCCATCCATCCATCCATCCATCCATCCATCCATTCACCTATCCATCCACCATCTGTCCATCCATCCATCTACTTATCCATTCATCCATCCATCTATCCAATCACTGTGTGGGGATACAAAGGTGAAAAGATAGACACGGATCTTGTTCTCAAAACCTTGTAGTCCAGTAAGGAAGACCAAAGAGAAAACAGACAGTTGTAATATGCACGAGAAGTGTGATTGTAGGGGAAGCTCTGGATTCTGTGGGGCCCAGGGAAGGGTCCCTTACACGATGTGGAGGCTCAGCTGGTTTGTGGTAAGCAGTGTGGAATCATGGAAAGAACATTTGCTTTGGAATTGGTCAGAAATGGATTTGAGTCCTGGCTCTGCCATTTACAACTTGAGAGACTGTGGACGAGTTATGGAACTTTTGGAGCCTTTGTTTTTCTCACCTCTGAAATGTAGACAGCAAGACTGGCCTCGGTGAGAAGTCAGGGATGTGATGTCAGTGAAGCGTTCAGTGGGATGCCTGCCATTAGTAGCTGGTCAATGAATCTGGCATCTTTCCCTCGGTTTTGTCCTGTGCTGGGCCACTCTTTGGTTCATTTATTTATAAACTACAGAGACTGTTGACAGCTATTTATATTCCCACATTTTACGCCTACACACTCACATGCATACAGACTTTAAAACTCTCAATTCAGCATTAAAGTTTTCCCTTTTCCTGGGCAAGCACAAGGACATCTGTTACCTCTATGCCATTAGCTTCATTAGCACACATATAAGTACCTCATTTAAAAAATCAAATATTAACACATAGAAGGAGCTTTGGGTTTTCTATTTGATTACTCGGAAGGGTAAATTTACTTAATATAAGCTAATTTATAATTCTGCAGTTATACATTTGAATCATACTATCCCCTGAAGACTTTTTTTTTTTTTCTTTTTTAAGACTCCAGCTGTAGACATAGAATCTGCCTTTTCTATAGGGAGGTACCAGGAGAAGTGGGGACGACGTGGCACGGCCGGTGCCCTTTTGAGTGGACAACCTGCTTCCTCTCCAATGCAGAGGGAATGCAGTTAGTGTGTCTCCACACTTGAGCCGGGTTGGTGGGAATTCAGCACACCTTGCTGTGTTAAGGGGTGGCCCTCCATTTCCATCTTGCTGGAACCCAGTGGGCCTTTGGTTCTGGGCTTGGCTGGGGCCGGTCCAGCCGGAAGATCCGGCTGCTGGACTTCGGGTAACTGTGGGAAGGACTGAGGGGGCATGTTGGGTGACCCATCAGCCTGCGGCTGTTGGAGGGAAGGTCTTGGGGCCGTCTTAGGTTCAGGCTTGGGCAGGGCGTGGCGGCTGTGCTCTGTTCTGCAGGCTTCTGGCAGTTTCTAGGCAGGCCCGGATTGGATGTTGATAAAGAAGCCCAATTCCCACCTGTCTAAACCCAATTCTCAGCCTTCTCTGATCCTCTTGGTCCCGCTCCCACCCTTTGGATGGTACAGAAGGCAGAAGCACTGTTTGTATTAAAGGGCCGCCCCTTGTGCATCGCTCTGGTTCCTGGCCCTCTCTGAGGTGCTTGCCAAGCAGGGCGCCACATGCTCATGGGCCTTAGTAAATGTTCACTGATGATAATGAGCTCATGGGCCATTTGTTACCATAACATTCAATTTTCACCTTTTTCTTGGTCCTGGTGTGTCTCCAGCTCTTCTGCTCGATGCAGGATGGTGATTTCTGTCTCTAAAGGAGGTAGCCCAGGGAGGCGATTCATTGTTGAAGAATGAGCAAAGGCTTTGGGCTGTACTGGACCCTCTTCTTGGCATTTCTACTTTCTTTCTGTCTGAGTTTATGTGAACCTGAATTTCTGGACTTGAATTTCACATTTGTAAAATTCCTTTTTTCTTTCTTTCACCCTCCTCTTCACTCTCCTTCCCTCCTTCAAATATTTAACGAGCATGTACTATGTGCTAAGTGAGCCAGATCAAGTCCCCTTTGTCATGGAGCTTACCTTCTGGTGCATGAGACAGATAACCAAATAACCATATAACTATAAAATATGGTGGTGAGGTGGTGGAGGAAGATAAAGATAGGCAAGGGGAGAAGACAAGTATGAGGGTCCAATTATAGAGGGGAGGCCTCTGACATGGGGGCATTTGTGCTGAGACCTAGAGGAGGTGTGAGAGTGAATTTTAGGATAATAGGAGAAGAGAATCCCAGGCAAGACAAAGACTCCAAGGGGGTCTACTGGGCATGTTCAAGAAACCATATGCAGATCAGGGTGGGCAAGTGGTCAGAGAGCGGCCTGGGAGCAGGTCGGGTATGGCCTTGTAGGTCTTGGTAAAGGAACTAGATTTTGTGGTAAGATGGAAATGCTTGGAGAGTTTGGAGCAGATCCTCTGTGAAGACTATACCATAACAGGAGAGGGGGAAAGCAGGAGGCTTTTTAGGGCACTACTGAAACCATCCAGGCCAGAGGTGGTGGTGGCTAGTTGTGGAAGCTGGTCAGACTCTGGATTTATTTTGAAGGCACTTTGACGGGACTTGCTGATAGTTTGGGCGTGGTCATGTGAGAAGGAGTCCAACATGGAACTTTGCTTTTGGCCAGAGCAACAAGAAAATTGGTGTAGGCATTTCCTAGGGTGAGGAGGACTGTAGGAGGAGTGGGTTTTGGGGTGGGGTGTCAAAAACCAGGGGTTTGGTTTTGGACATGTTGGGTTTGAGACAACCCTTAGACTTCTGCTTGCGACGTGGAGTCGTCAGTTGGGTCTACCTTGTTGGAGGCTGGAGAAGTTGGGGCTGCAGATACGACCTTGGGAGTTGCCATTACTTTGACATGTGGAAAGCTGTGCTGTTGGATGAGACTCTTGGGGAGCGAGTCAAGATGGAGAAGAGAACTGATAAGGACAAAACGGAGACTGCTGTGTCTTCTGTGTTGAAGGGTTGCTGTGAGGACTGAAAGCACAAGCCTAGAGCTTCCACGCCTCTTGCTCCTGAGATTTCATGTCAAATTTTTGACTTGTGGATTATCCCATTTAGAAGTTTCTTCCAGGAAGGCCTAAGGCCAATTTTTTTAAAAGTATGGATGTTTTGCTCATGATGATGTGACCTTTGTTTAGTTATAAACTTGACATTTAGATTATATAGCTCCCTCTTTCCCCTACCCCCTGAATTATTCCAGCAGGTGGCCTTTCTGAGACAAGTGTGGGTGCCCCAGGGCATCCGGGCACTGGCTGAGGGTTGATGCCAAGGGGAGCCCTGACTATCCTGAGGGGGTGCTAAGTCCTAAAGGCATTTCCCACCATTCCTAGCATATCCAAAGGCTGACCACCTATATCCATTTAATTGGCAGGACGTTCAGTGCCAATTTTAGGGGGCTTGCTTGCCTAATGCCAGACAGGTGAGCAAGGGCACACCAGAGACTTGGCCCAGCGTACCCACCCCATAACCTCGCTGAGTGCATAAGCTTCCATAAGCTTCCCCGAATGAAAGGGGAAGAATTGTCCCAGACCATGCAACATGCACCAGGGTACAAAGACAGGAGATTTGTTTATGCCCAGGGTTACAGTGTTGCCCAGTTGGACGGGGCAGGAGGCATCTGGAAGCCGTCAGAGATGAGGAGGGCAGGGCATGCCAGCGCATCGCGAGTGACTATTTATTAATGATTTATTAGTTATTGCACTGTGACACAGGAGCCAGCTTCGCAGCCAAGCACGCCTGGCTCAGCCTTTCCCGAGCTGCGAGACTGGGGACACGTCCCGTTGCCTCTCTGATCCTGTGTGCTCTCGTCCTTGGAACAGGTCAATGATTAGCAGCTTTTGTCATGACTATGGTAATACAAGGGTTGACTTTATGTCAGTAAATCCCTGAGGAAACCTGAGCCGAGGAAACACAAGGCAGTGCCTGATACGTGAGCAAAGCAAAGACTCTGTGTGTGAATGGAAAAGGTATCTGCTGGTGGCTTTGGAGACTTTGGTCTCCAAGGGACTTTGAGAGGAACGGCTCCAGGTCCCCTGAGAACGTATAGTGGCCTGAGTCATGAGCACAGCACCCTGGACTTGAAGAGGCATTGGGAGCATCTGTTGAAATCAAATAAGGGTTTCAAAACAGCACGAGTCACCATAGTCAAAAGTTGGAAGCAAGCCAAGTGTCCATCAATAGATGACCAGATTAACAAGACATAGTCTATTCACTCCATGGAATATTACTCAGCCCTAAAAAGGGATGAAGCTCTGATACCTTCTACAACGTGGATGAACCCTGAAAACACCCTGCAAGGTGAGCGAGCCAGGCACACAGCCATGTGTTGCATGGTCCCGTTTGTACGAGCTATCAGAATGGGCAAGTCCCTAGACGCAGAAAGGGGATGGGGGTTGCTAGGAGCTGGGCAGGTGGAGGGGACTGGGGAATGACTGCTAATGGGTTAGGAGTTTCCTTTTGGGGTGAGGAAAATGTTCTGGAACTAGAGAGTGGCGATGGTTGCACAACATTGCAAATGCGCTTAATGCCGCTGAATTACACACTTTAAGCCGACTACAATGGCACATTTATTTTAGGTGTATTTTACCACAATTAAAAGCAATCAGATAAGGGAGCCTGGGGATCTAAGCTCTCGAGGCTTGGAACTCTTTATCCCAACCCCCAACCATGGAGCAGACACGTAGGGCATCTTAGATAACGTGGCTTCTGAATCTTCATGGCAGCTGCCGGAGGTGGAGCTGTTCGTTTTGCTTTATAGACCAGGAAATGGCAGAGAGAGTGTAGCTGATTTTCTCAGCAAAGAGCTGGTATGTTCTGAGCAGGGAGTTAAACCAGGCTGTGTCCATGTCCACCACAGGGCAGGACCTGCTGTCGCCCATGCCAGCCTCTTGCCAGCCGTCAAACTCAAGACCGTTCTTGAGCATCTGTGATGTGCCGGGCTCCGGGCCAGGTTGGGGCTGCCTTCTCCCCATTTGGGCTCTTTCTGGGTCCCCATGCCTGGCAGTGTCTGGCATCAGCACAGCGTAGAAGCTGAGTGTGTGTGTTAAAGAGCTGATTGGGGTAAACCCGAGCTTCCCTTGGACGGTCTGCCAGGACCGTGGAGGCTAGGCCGATGGCGACTGCATTGGGGATGGCTTTTTCTCTGACAACCATCGACGAGAGTGATTTAGACAGAGGGACCCTGACCCCCAGCTTTTCTGAGAGCTGCTGCAGAGCCTGAACCTCCTTTTTCTTTATGCCTGGCAGTCACAGCTCATAAAGCCGATGAAAACCATTTATATGCCCAGAAATGGACAATTCAGCACTGTAAATTTTAAAAATTAATAAACTGTTAAAGGATCAGTGCTCTTTGAGTCGTGGCGAAATCAAGCCTTTTGGCTCTTCCAAGAGCAGTATGTGTCCGTGTGTATTTCAGATATCACCTGTCCAATAAACGCTTATGCCTATAAACTTGCCGTCTATCAGCAGGTAGTTTATAGTGTGGTGCAAGCCTCCCCACAAACTGTGTGTGATGTCTATAAATTAGGCGATAATATAGACGCTTCACATATGTTACTTTGAGCTGATTGTCATCACAACTCTGGGCTTGGGTGGGTTTGTGTCGGCTGTGATAGCCACACACTCGCCGGCTGGGGAAGGCCTCGCTGCGGCAGATTCAGGTGCTGTGGGGCCAGGGAAGGGGGTGGTGAAGCCTTGGGGGCAGAGGGGGGCACAGGGCTGCAGGCTGGCTTGCTGCTTTTTGGACCAGAAATTCAATTTTCCTGGGGCACTGGGGTGCGATTGGCCAGAGGCGCGGTTCCAGGCTCTCTGAAACCCCTAGACGGGGTTATGGACTCAGAGTGAGAAGTCTTCCTGTCCCTTGGGCTGCAGGCTCACCTTGGCTGAGGCACCTGGGCTCTCCCTGCTGACGGTGTGGCACTCGGCATCAGCTTCTCTGCGTTCGAGGCCAACTCTGCCTCTTCCTAGCTGAGTGGCATGAGAGGGAAATACTCAGCCAAGCGTGCTTTTCCTTTGTAAGATGGGGCGATTATGGCTCCTCTCTCCGGATTCTTGTAGGGACAAAAGCGATGACGTCTGTAAAGACTGCAGTGGGTAGAACGAGGGCCAGGTGATGGGACCCCTTGGCTGGGTGATGATTGTAGGAAAGCTACAAGAAGGCGGATTCTAGTGAGGATTCTGCGTGGCGACCTCAGATCCCATGGCCAAGGCAGCGGGCAGGATGAGAGCAGCTCCTCTTCAGGTCGGCCCCTCCGCTGCCAGACCAGACCCAGGTAGGCTCCCAGCATGCTGGGAGTTGAGGGCCTACTATGTGCCAGGCCCCAAGCGCCTCACCTGGCCGCCCACCCGCCACAGATGAAGATGCTGTGCCCTTTACTCCTGGTTTATGGTGCGGCTTGCAGCAGGGCCACTGCCTGCCCAGGCCACGTGGCTGCTGCACCAGGGTCCCGAGCCTCTGGCCTTAAGCTCTGTGCTCCGCAGTGGGCTCTTTCTGTCACAGTGGCCTCTCCCCGGACAGTGCTGGCCGCCGCGTACTGTGTCTCAGTTCTTCGGGCGCTTTTCTCTCCCCCGAGCCAGAGGGCCCTGGGCCTAGCTAGCCTCCAGGCTGCTCTGAGAAATGCCCCACAATCAGTTGGCTCAACAGTGGGAGTATTTTTAAAGCGATTTTATTGAGATCTCTTCCCCTCCCATACAATCCATCTAAATTGTACATTCAGTGGCTTTTGGTATAATCACAGAGAACAATAGGAATGTGCTGGCTCATGGTTCAGAGGCTAGAAAGCTTCCCTCTGGGGTCGGCAGGATTCAGGCTGGCACCCTATGGGCTCCTTGGCTTCTCCGTCACATGGCGGCAGCTTCTCCTCACTCTTGCAGGTTCCCTTGACTTCCAACTTCTGGCTCCTCCCCGTGGCTTTCTCTTTTAAGGTCTCCAGTAATAGGAGTCAGACCCAGCCTCTCCCAAAGGTCCTATCTGCAGTGGGGTCCCAGCCACAGCAGTGGGGTTCCTCAAGAACGTGTGTTCTCTGGAGCCGTAGCGCCGTCTACCATGGCCCCTCCCGCCACATGCCCACCCTGGCACTGGTGTCGCAAGCTCCCCGGACCTGCTTTCCTGGATTTCATGCCTCAGAGGATGGCTCGCATGGCCAGGCTCGCCCGCTCTTTGGCTGTTTCGCTTGCTTGCATCTTGGCAGGAGGGGCAGGGGGTCCTGTGTGCGCTGGGCAGGACTCGGTCCTCAGAGGGGACGCACTGGTCAGGGAGGGAGGAGAGCGTGGGGAGCAGTGAGACGGCCAGGCGGCAGTCTGGGCTGAGGAGCGGAGCAAGCCCCTTGCTGCGAGAAGCCCGCGCCTGGCTCCTATCTGCTGGCCTGGGCTGCACCAGCCCCCGCCGCAGCATGGGGAGGTGTCTCACAGCAGCTTCTTATAGAACACTGCGTACCATTTAGAGAGCTCACGAGCAAATTTAGCCCAGCATATTTTGGGCCAACTGAAGTTGTAGGCATGCTGCCTGGGAGAAAAATAGATCTTTTCTCACACCATGCGTGGTAGATGAGAGTGCCGTGAGGCCTTTCCCTCCACCCTGGGTACAGTGCTCATGCCCGGGCGGGGCTGGCCGCCCATCCTCCTGCCTCTCCTTCTTGCTCCGCAGACCTCCAAAGGGGTCTGGACCGCCAGGCACACGGTAGAAGAGGCATGGCAGAGAGAGGTGGTGGAGGAGCCCCAGCTGTTAGCCAGGTCCAGGTGTCTCCGTCCACTTGTCTGAGAATGGGACAGACTTGGCCAGCTGGCTTTCGTTCTCCTGGCCTTGGCTCGCGGGCTGTCAGAATGAAGACATGGGATGGAGGCCGAGGGCCTCGCCTGAGGCTGACTGCTCTCATGCCATCTTCCCTTCCTGGGTACTCACCCGCTGGCCTTGGTTCCCAGGAGCTGGAGGGCTGACAGGAGGAGAAGACAAGGAAGGCTGGATTCGGCAGGTGACTGAGTATTGCCCAAGTGTGCTGGGCATCCAGAGGTGATGGCGACAGCTGCTGTGCACGTTTGTTTCTTCATGTCGCCGCACCCTGAGTGAGCGGTGCTGAGGCTTTGGCCGCTTGTGGGAGGGGAAGGAGAACTTCCTTGAGCCATATCAAGTAGGGTGATGTCATAGGATGAGAGAGGGAGGGGTAGGTGGTGACCTGAGTGAACCTGAGTCCTTCCTTGCCAGGCTGCATAAGCCTGTGATTCATGGAGAACAGAAAGGCAGGAGGGCAATGGTGAGCTGGCCTTGGATGTCCTGCGTGGGTGGTGCTGGGCGGTGGACACGTGGTATTTTCAGTAAGCAGATGGCAGTAACAAAGGGGAGCTCAAGAGGGAGGCCTGGGCAGAGGCCCGTGTGTCCAGATGGTGGTCAACACGGTGGACCCAGAGCAGGGTGCACAGGGAGAGAGTCCAGAGGGAACGCGAGGTAAGGGAGATGGCCAGCAGAGACGGCAGGGGCAGGTGGGCAAGGACAGTGGAAGGTCAAGGAAGGCCTCGTGAGATGGGATCCCAGAAGTACTGGGCTGGCAGCTCTAGGGGCACTCAAAGGGGTGTTGCCCGCTGATGCGGCTGCAGCAGAGCTCAGAGCGCGAGTCCGCGGGCCATGGCCTCTGTGGCTGTGGGTTGTAGTGGTAACCCTGATTAGCCTCGATCACTTTTCCCCGTCTTTCAGAGGCGCACGCTTTACCTTCGGACCAGGTCAGCAGTTAGTGGGGAGGGGAGCTGTGGCTCTGGGGCCCACTGCTCAGCTAGGCAGGAGGAAGAGCCTGAGCGACCCAGCGGAGGTGGTGGTGCAGGAAGAGGGGCTGCCCGGTGGGGTGGGAGGCCAAGAGAGCTAAGAAGCTCTGCTGTGGGAGTAGTGCATCACTGAATCCTCGTGGGCCTCCCCGGCGTGTGGCCTGTTTAGAATCCTGGCCGCCCCCCAGTCTTGTGGATCTTAAAACAGGAGTTTGTGATTTCCCCCGTTTGCTGGGAGACTAGAGGCTTTGAACTGGAGCCCCTCAAGGAGCCCTTGGGGAGAAAAGGACAGTTTTCCTGCTCTTTAACAGACTTTGGGGCATGGAGATAGTGACAATCCCAGGCAGAAGCCTGCATTGGCAGACACGGAGCCATGAGCCACATGTGGCTATGGGGCACTTGAAACGCAGCAAGTGCAACTGAGGACCTGAATTTTTAACAATATTTAACTTCAAGCAATTTAAACTTAAAACCTAATAATAGAAGAACAGTTCAATTATTAGAGCACTTCTGAGTAGGTTTGGAACAACTTGAGTGTGTGAATCTACTTTTTTAAGGGCACATTTTATAAGATCTAAAATCTGACCAAGTATTTCTGATGAAAACTTAGCACTTAAATTGAGAGGTGCCAAGAGTGTAAAACACGCACCAGCTTAGAAGACGTAGTATGAATGTAAATTTCCTTATTAGGGATTTTGATGTTGATTGCATGTTGAAATGATAATATTTTATGTACATTAGATTAAATAAAATATATCATTAACACTCATTTCACTTCTTTCTCCTTTCCTTCTGTGGCTACTAGAAAATTTTACGTTTAACAGGGAGCTTGCACATGCAACATGCTGCTCTAATCAGCCACAGACGAAGGCTATGGTTTCCACTGGTGCAGGCCCACCTTTCTCTTCTCAGATACACCTGGGGAGGTCGGGCTCAGCCTCCGAGCTGAAAGGCCAAAAGCTGTGGGCTTCCTTTAGAGAAGTGAATGCGGCCAATTTTGCAGGTTTTTAAATAGACGTCTCAGGGTGTCAGCAATGTTTTTTATTGGGGGAAAGAAATTTGCTCAACTAATATCTGCTCATCAGGGAAGGTCGTGCACGTCCCAGCCACGCCCTGGAGGCATCCCATTCCCAAAGGGGAACCTGCCCCCAGGGAATTCCCACCTGCAAAGCCAAGGAAACCCAGACAGCAGATACCACCTTTTCTTAATTTTACAAGTGCATTCCTCTCCTGCTATGGAGGTGGACGTCTTCACCTTGTAAAATGGCTTTCCATCCACGTGGATCCTTCGCCTCCCAGCCCTTGCAAAATGGTTCCCGAGACTTCGGGTCGAGGGGTATTCTGCTTCCTCAATGGTGTGTGTTTGTTGTTGGTCATTCACCGGCCCTGGGGAATTTTGCACTGTTTGTATGAAGACAGGCTATTTACACAAAAGGCCCAGGTGAGCTGTAATTGTCACCACCCCCTGGGGACCCAGGGCGACTCTGCTCCTAGGGGGTCCCCAGGCATCCCCGTCCACGGCCCTGCAGTCTGCGCAGGCTGCGCACCCCGAGCACTTCGAGAGAGCGAATGGCTCGGGACTTTGCGGATGGCGGGCGCCGCGTGGTGAGGGATCACGAGGCCCTTTCGCCTTCAGCCCCACCTCTGACCTCCGTGGGCCACGCGCCTTCCCATGCTTGGCCTCGCGTTGAGAGGCGGGACCCAAAGGCTTGGCGGGACTTGACCGAGGTCACCCCCTGAGTAGGTGGAGATCTGAACTTGCCCACGGCTGGAGCTGACGCCTGCTCAGCCTGTCTGTCTGTCCTCAGCTGCACCACTCTTGGTGGGGGGATTCTGTGCGGCCGCTCCCCGCTTGCCCTCGCCCTCTGCCAGGGGCATTTTACAAATGCGCGGGAGCCCCCGTTGCCCCCCCACCCAGAGTAAACCAATTTTTCCCCTGCCCTGGGACAGGTTTGCTCCTGAGTGGCTCTGTGCCATCTCGCTGCTGTCGGCACGCACTGCCAGGTGAGTGTACGGAATGCTAAATGAGCTGCTGTGATGTTCCACCAGAGACGTGTTTGTGTTATAAATGGGGACAAATTGAATTTGGCTTGTGGTGATTTATGATGTCTGTCATGCGCTCCCCGTGGCAGGATGGCTGGAGGAGAGTGCGTTTATTTCTACTCGGGCATTTCCTAGCCTCCTCAGTGCTTGGGGTCTCCATTTCCTCCCCAGGCCCGAGACTGAGGCGGCAGCGATGGGTTTGCCAGGCCTGGACCAGTCCTGGGCACTGGCCACTTCCATGAGGACGCTCGGCTGGGACAGCCCTGGCCTGAGAAGATGAGCCTTTGCCTGCTCGTGGCCCCTGGGAGGCCTGCTTTGGCTCACGGGGCCTCTGCCTGAAGCCCCGACTACCACTTACTAGTGACCATCCAAGCTGGGAGGCTGAGCAAGCCATGGAGCTTCCTGCTTCCTCACCTGAGAACTAGAGAGGGAGGGGGCGCTAACTGTCCCAGAGGGACTTGTGGGGGATTAAATAGTTTGGAGAGGGCCTAGCGTGACGGCTATGTGTGAGCTGCTTTGCTTCAGCTCTAAATTGAGAGCGCTGAGCCCACCTGCTTACCCCACCCCCCACTGGGCAAGGTCAGGGTGGGGTTGAGGTGCTGGGCAGGGAAGGGGGAAGGACCCCACAGTTCCTGCAGTTCCCTGGTCCCGCTGGAGCCCAAGAGTGTTGCCCTCCCTGGTGGCGAGACCATGGCTGCGATACTGGGGGGCTCACTACAGCTGAGCCCGTAGGAGCCCGGGACGTCCATGGGGGCTCAGAGGGGGCCGAGGGGCACCTGCGAGGAAGGGCTGGTCCTTGTGAGCGCCAGGGAGGAGGGGTGTGGGGGTCCTTCGGCCTCTCTGTGGTGGGGGAGTCAGGCCTGCTCACGTGTGCCTCCCAGTGGCTATGAGGGGCTGCAGCCTCCTTAGAATGGCAACGTGGTGAGGATGGCGCCAGAACACCTGGGCCCATAACCCTTGGCCGCCCGGCGACTCGATGCCACTCAGCCGCAGGCAGGGCTGGACACAGGTAGCTCCTTCACCTCACGCCAGGACCACCGCGTCTGTCCATTGATGCTGGGCTCCAGTGCGCACCCAGGTGCCTTGGAGGAAGCAGCCGCGGCAGCAGCGCAGGAGGCTGAGGCTGGCCGGGAGACGGCATGGGCACCCGTGCTCTCGTAGCACATGCCACGGCCAGCTGCCTGCTCTTGGCCTTGGAGCTGGAGTGAAGAGCCCTGGACTCGTCAGAGGGGGAGAGGGGCCATACATTGTGCTGCCGGTGGAACTGGGCTGAGTGTCCCCAGGCATTTTGGCGTGTGATGCCATCTGCCGTCTTGTCTGCTCTCCCTGTCTGTAGGGAGGCCAGAAATGGGTGCTTGCCCAGTGCTGACTGAGCCGGGCCTTTTGGGGGGTGTTGCCCGGGGAGGGTCCTGGTGCCCAGGGACAGGTAGTGCCTTCTGGCACTTGGGAGCCCATGTAAAAGCCTGTGTCCCCACGGCTGAGGGGGTGGCTGAGGGGGCCGGACCACCCTGATTTTACATGGTGCCATCAGGCTGCCGGCTTTGATGTGACCACAACGCCAGATTGTGCCCTTCGTCCTGGACATGCGGGGCAAGTAAACAACCACACAGCTGGGGCCAAGGGGTTGGAGAGGCTGTGCTCAAAGTGTAAGGCGGTGGTGCAGGAGGTCTCCACAAGGCAGCTGGGGCCTTTGTGAACTGGCTCAGGGTGAGCCCCTCACGAGGCAACGGCACTCGTGGGTACGCCAGCCTCCTCTCTCAACGGCAGTCACTTTCCAGAGCCCAGGAAGGGCTCTTGCCCTCTCCACCTCTTCCTTGTCTCCTTCCTTGGAATCCCCACAAATGTTTTTCTCACTGCAACAGAACCAGAATTACCCAACCATTCTCCACTGTCAGAACTGGCTACTTTGATTCACACAAATGACTCCCAGGTGGAAGAACCTTTGTGTTGTTGGCTGGATAATGTGCCTCTCTGGGCTGGATGTCTGCCATCCATGCCTGCCGCTTGTCCAAGGACACCAGTGAGGCCAGAACGGGCTGTGACGATGGGTGGTGACTCTGGCTGTGCATGCTCAGGGGTCCAGGGGAAATGGCTGGTGATTCCTGCTTCTGCACCGTGGCTGGGACAATAGGCAGCAGGCACGCAGCAAGGGGCAGAGTCACTGCGCACCAAAGTCTGATGTAGGACCCTGCAGCCTTCTCAGAGGATTCTTCTTTTGAGTACTTGCTGTTTGCCCACTGTCATGGTCGGTTCCGTGGGAGCCATAGGGAAAGGAGGGCGAGCAAGAAAAGGCAGCAGGTACCTCCTGAGGACTAAGCACATGCCAGGACATTCTAGGTTGTTATTCCCATAGGTACAGGGGAGTCTGAGTTTTGGGTCCTGAGTTGCACATCTCACAGCAAGTGGTTGGAGTGGAATTTGAACCCAGGCATCAGGTCCAGTGCTTTTGTTTTGTTTTTGTCCCCCCTGATCTCCACTGGCACATGCTCCTACCCTCTTCCTCAGGTCTTGAGCCCTTCTCTCCAGCCGCTCAGTGGAGGCTGATAGAATGAATGAATGACCCAGCTGGGGCTCATGACCAGCGCCGCCCCTCATGGGGGTGCTCTCTCCGTGTGGGTGCTTCGCATGAGTGATGGGTTTCCAGCTAAGGCCTCGGGCTGGACGGGCCACGGTCTCTCAGCCATGTGGCTCCGGCCGTCCTTGCTCGTCCTTTCATGGGAAGACAGAGCTGCACATGTAAGGGGTGAGGTGGGCTGAGGAACCGGAGCCAAGGACACTGTCTCTATTTGCCAGTGCTGCTCTGAAAATTGCTGCGGACTTGTTGGCTTAAACAAATGTCTTGTCTCCTGGTCCTGGATGATAAGAGTCCATAATCGAGACGTCAGCAGAGCCGGGCTTCCTTTTAAGGGGAGATCTGCTCCGAGCCTCGCCCCTGGCTTCTGGAGGGTCACCGGGAATCATGGTAATCCTTGGCTTGTGGTGGCATCACTCAGTCTTTGCCTCGGCCACATGCCACATGTCTCTCTCTGCCTCTGTTTCTCTGTGTTCAAATTTCGTCCCCTTCTGAGGACACCAGTCTTTTGGGATTAGGACGGGGCCTAATCCAGTTTGGCTTCATTTTAATAACATCTAACATCTTCAAAGATTCTGTTTTCAGAGGAATTCACCCCCACAGGTCTAGGGGTCAGGGCTTGGATGTGTCTTTTTGGGGGACACAATTCCTTCAGTCACAGGCATGTTACCCCCCATGGGAGAACAAGAGGGCAAGGCAGATGGGTTCTTCAGAGCTACTGAACATAAAACATCACAGAAGCAGAAATAGAGGAAAGAGAGGTGTAAGTCATACCTTCATTTTTATAGTCCATAAATATTCACTGAAGACCTACTGTGTGCCAGGCACTATGCCAGGCCCCTGGGGATAGTAGTGAACAAGAAAGAAAAAGTGCCTGTTCTCACGCGCACGACTTTAGAGAGCTGCCGTAGAAGGACTCTTATTTATCACTCTTCTATGCCTAAACACAAAGAAACCTTGCTTCCTTCGTTTCCTCAGAAAACATTTGTTCGTCTGGTCCAAGGGGTTCAGAGACAAGGTCTCTGACATGCGTGTAAGATGCCGTGTGAGCTGCTAAACGCATGCATCCTCCCGTTCACTTCCTGTCGTCCATCTAAGACTTTGCACCTGGATGACTGCCTCCCTCCAGCCCAGGCCAGCCATGCTGATGACCCTTCCACTAGGGATCTTTCAACACAGCAGTATCCCTCACTGTCTTTGTTTGCCAGGGATGCAGGACGGGGAGCTTAAACCACAAGAATGTAGTGCTTCACAGTGGTGGAGGCTGGAAGTCCAAAGTCAAGGCATGGCCAGGCCATGCTTTCTCCCAGAACCTGCAGCCTCCTGGTGAGAGTTTCCTGGCAGTCCTCCGGCACGCGGCAGTCTGTCTCTTTTTGACTCCTCCTCTGGCCCTTCCTTCTACGTCTGGTTTGCTTTGCTTATACGGACTTCAGCCATATTAGACTCACTTGGGCCCATCTTGACTGGTAACACCTTCAAAAGTCCTCTTTACAAATGGGCTCACACTGGAACATGCCTTTGTAGGGCCGGAGTTCAACCCACAATGACTGTCTTATTTCTAGGGACCCTCTTCTCCACTGCCCCTCGGCAGCCTCCTCTCGTGGCCACACCTTGGCCCTTAGCATCACCTGAATCTCTTCCACCTCCCAGCTCCTGTTTTCTGGTCATATCTTAGCACTTCCCTCTCCCGCCCCTCCTGTAACTTCAGGGCTTTGATTGCAAACAATGAAGTCAGCTCCAGCTAACTTAGCAGTGAAAATAATTAATTGTCAGGGTATGGGGCAGTGACCAAGGGAGTCTGGGCAGTGGAGAACACGGTTGAATGGTGCTGAGCGGCAGTTTGCCCTGCTGATTTGCTGCTAACACTCAGCCCACCCTGCTGCATCGTGGTTCCACCAACATGACATCAATACTCTCTCGTATTTTTGGATCTTTGTACAATCTGTTGGATTTAGAAAGTTGGGTTAGAGTATCCAGTTTGAGCTGCTTTTACCATAGTGTAGCTGTTGGACAGTTTGATGTAATTATGAATTTCAAAAATGGATACTGGATTATGCTTGTAAACTGATCTGTTCCTCTGGGCATGATTAAATTATAATTGGGGCTTTGATTGGGCCACGTCAGTAGGACGTTGAGCTCCACCCCTTGGTGGGTGGGGAATTGAAGATAAAAGGCAAGGCAAAGGACAGTGTTGGAGAAGTTTTGATGTTGGAGTCTTGAGCTGGAGCCCCAGGAAGAGAGGAAGGAGAGAAGGCCCCGGGATAGAGATGAGCCATTTGCCTAAGAGTTCACAGCTAGCCTTGTGGAGAGAAGCAAAGCCTAGAGAGCCGCATAGTCTACAGCTGACCTTGTGGAGGAAACAGAGTTGCTGAGCCCGGAGAGAAATGCAGCCCTGGAAAGAGAGGAACCCAAGAAGCCTAAACCCTGGCAAACGTAGGCAGCTGTCTTGCTCCAACACATGGCAATGGACTTTGGTGAGGGAAGAAACTTATGCTTTTTGATCTGGTAACTGTGGACTTCTATCCCAAATAAATACCCTTTATAAAGACCAACTGATTTTCTGGTATTTTGCATCAGCACCCATTTGGCTGACTAATACACATAGCTACCAATGCACCAGGAGAGAACGTATCTAGCTCCATTGAGCATCCTTGTTAAGAGGAAGGACCTTTTCTTCTACAAAGACCAAAACCATAGTTGAACTTCCCCTAACTGCTGGTGCGTTTGGATGCTGGGCAGCCAGAAGAAAGGGGGTGGGGCGCATGGCCACTTCCTTCTCCGCCTCTGGCTGACCAACCCCCTCCCATGCACTTGTTCAATAAATATTTTTGAGTGCTTCTGTGTTACTAGCTAGGTTCTAGTTAAAGGGGCACCAAGCAGAACCCCAAATCCCTGCTCAGATGAAGCATGGGGGACCCACAAAAAACAAGTATATAGCATGTTATGAGGTGATAAGGGCCATGAAAAAACATCATGAAAAGAAGATATGAAGTGCTTGGAGGGATTTGATTCTAAAGTAAGGGAAGGTCTTGTAGGAAGCTGGCATCTGATCAGAGATCTTAAAAGGTGATGAAATGAGCTCTATGGATAACTGGGGAAGGCGAAGACCTTAATGCGGGGGCTTGATTGGAATGTCCTCTGATCAGGCACGAGACCGAGATGTCTGGGGCCCTGTGAACAAGGAGAACAGTCATAGAGGGTGAAGTCAGGGAGCTAACAATCCCTAACCTTGACAGCTGGCTCCTTCTAAGTCATTGACCACCTGGCCAGAAAATTAGCCATTGATTGCGTATAACCATGTGCTCTAGCATCCACTGCTGGATGGCATCTACATATGCTGCCAAGTGATCTTTATGGATGGGTGAATTTTCCCCTCCCTCCTCAAGTAAAGACTGTCCCACGTGGGCTGATGTGGGTGGAGAGAGGGGCTGCTGTGAGGCCAGCGGGTCCAGGTTGTCAAATGCCTTCCTGTGGCTTTCTTGAAGCTTCAGGACCCGATCAAGCCAGATGTCTACACCACTTCCACTTGATTAGGGTGCTGATGCATGCACCCAACCTCAGGACTCCGTGAATCTAAAACATCTGGTTTAAGTGGGCAGCTCAGCCTGCAGAATGGTATGGTTGGCATTGCTAGGCTTTGCTTCTCTCCCAAGCCTGTAAGCAAGGCAGGAGCTGCTTTGTGAAAGAGAATAGTTCCTTGCCAAGGAGGGTGTGATAGTGCTCTCAAGCTCTAGAAAGCTCCACCCTGTCTGACTTGCAGGGGCTCTCCGAATGGCCTCCTGATGTCCTGTAGCCGTTTTGAGTCCTGGTTTATGGGAGCTGACAGCACTGCAGCCTGGACAAGGCAGAGAGCCTCACTCAATGTTGTCAGAGTTTCACCTCATCCAGTTAGCGCCAGCGTATCCAAATAAGATATCTATTGTCTCTTGAATCCACAACGCCCCGCCAAGTGTGGTGTCCCTTTGGTAGTGACATGGGATGCAAGGAGCAGGATCATGTGCTTTACTTTGCAGAGAATATTCTGAAAAACCACAGAGCACTGTAATTCTACAGAACCTGGTCACATTTGGCAAGCTCTGAGATTTTTATAGAATTTATTTATTTTTTACCATGTAAACTTATATCTTACCAAGGCTCTTTTCTGCTCTCCATGTCTTAATAGCATGTTTTTATCAATGTAGTGGCCAAGATGACATTATTCTATAAGATGTTCAGACAGTTAAATTCTTGTGGACTAAATTGTGGCTCAGAGCCAGAGTTGATATGGCTCTCAGGTAGGACAGGGAAGGTTTATTGTTATACCCTACCTGGTGAAAGCTAACTATTTCTAGTGATTTTTGTTTGTGGGGATAGAGGAAAATAATACTAACAGATCAATAACTGCATACCACTTGCTAGGGTCTGTATTGGTTTGATCAATAAAGAGATGACATCAGAAAAAGCAGATACAATGGGAATCACCACTTGATTAAGCTGATAATAACCCACTCTCACTCTATATAGCTCATTATCTTTTGCATCAGGCAACCGGGGAAGTTATGTTGGGAAGTGACTAAAATTTTCTGCTGTGCACCTTTCAAATATTTAATGATGACACTAATTTCTGGGATTCCTGTAGTGATGTAGCAGTGCTTTCATTTTATTATTTTAGTAGAAAGAATGATCTAGAATGGCTTCCACTTTGCTCTTTCTGACTTAGTAGCCTCTACTTCATTGTGAGGGGAGTCAATTGGGAAGTTCATTAAATTCCTGGAGATATATATTACAATTATATACTCAGGAAATGGGGAAACAACCATTGAAGAGGTGTGGGGTCCTGCTGGACCTACCGTGGTGCCAATGTGGGCCAAACCTCTATTTCTCATTTGACCTCCCTTAGCTCCCGCTCTGCCTGGTGGGCCCCAGGGAGGTTCCCGCTTTTTAGGATTACTTAAGACTCAGAATTCAATAATATCCAATAGGTCATGGTGTTTCCTTTTCTCCAGTGCAGTTACCCTGAGATATGTATGTCTATGTATGTGTATACATCATTTTGAGCCCCTGTGGCGAAGGCTGAGAAGAATATTTGTGGTACTTAATGTGATGCTTTTGCAAGAATAGGTCTTCTTTTAATTCAAAGGATCATTCAAGGGACTCAGGGTTTGGGCATTGCATGAAAACAGGCTTTGCCTGTCTTTTTTATGCCCGAAATAAGACCTCTGGCTTTTTATTTTCAATTATACAAACTAAGCCCTTGGTGGATTGCCTGTTGACTTTTATTTTGGGGACCTCAGAGTCAGTTCAACGTGGCTAGATACCCCTGTGGTCCAGAGCATTCTAATGGCCTCTTGGCCCTGCTGCTTCTTACGGAAGCCAGACCCACTTGACCTCTGCAGGGGCCAAGTTCAACTGCAGTTTCACCAGCACGCTATATATGACAGAGACCAGGCATGGAAATGCTTTTCTAAAGTGCCAGCACTCTCCTCACCCATGCACTTATCAACACGGATGAAGGGAGTGGCTTTTGCGAAAGTGGTTAAGGTAGAGAGGGTGAGGAAGCACGTGGCAAACCCACTTCCAAAGTCCTGTGGTCTTTGGATTGTTCCTTCTACATTATGTCAAAGAAGTTCTGGCCTCTCAACTTCATTTGGAGAGGATCACTGTTGAGTTTAGGTTTCTGTTAAATAGCTGAGAAAACCATTTGAACCACCTCCAGATCCTTGAGCTAGGACATTGAATTTAGAATTTCTGGCAAGGGCCTCCATCTCAATGAATTCCATCTGATCTGAAATTATGCTTTTCCTTCCTTGCTTTTGTCTTCTCAGAGTCCATTACTATACATATATAGATTAGTTAAGTCCTGCTAAATATGTTTGTGTGAGCAAGCCTTCTTCTCCCAGGCTTAATTTTGTAATTCGTCCTCCAGGAGAATCTAAATCTCTAGTAACAGATGTAGCGAGTGAAGTATGTGCTTGTTGGGGCTTGGGGTAATGTTAGGGCATGATGAAAATTTGTTTCTTCTTTCAACGTAGAGCCTCAATAAGGGAGTTTTATTTTATTTTATTTTCAGATAATAAACTTAATTTTTAAAATTTTATTTTTATTAAAACTTTATTTTTAAAGAAGTTTTATATCACAGAAAAGTTGCATTGAAAGTATAGGGGATTCCCATAACCCTCCCACATTTTTCCTTATTAATAACATCTTACATTAGTGTGGTACATTTGTTACAATTGATGAACAAATGTTGATGCATGGCTATTAACCAAGATCTATAGTTTAATTATGGTTTACTCTTTGCACTGTACAATTTTATAGGTTTTGACAAAATGTATAATGGCCTGTATCCATCATTGTAATATCATGCAGAACAATTCCAATGCCCTAAAAAGGCTCTAGGTTCCACCTATTTTTCCCCCTCCCCTCAGAACCTCTGGTAATCACACGTTATGTCAATGTTACAAGTTCCTCCGTTACTACAATAATAAGTCTACTTTGGTCTGTGGTTGCATTCCTCCCTTATGTTTGCTCATTCTTCAATCTTGAGGATTTTAGGATGATGATGTCACTATGTTTCAGATTGGGAGGGAGTTTAGATTTTATGGGGCAGATGGAAGGAAATGTTTTGCTTGCAGTTTTAGCTACTCTTTGTTTTTTGGGACTGTGTGCCTTTTCTATAGTGTCCAGATGTCTCCAGAGCCCTCAGGAGCACCCCTGTTTGAGGCTTTGTTTACTGTGGCAGTTAGTGAGATCCACCTGAGACTTGCATAAGTGTAACCTCTGGAATGATCTCCTGACTTACTTTGAAATCTCTTAGCCATAAAAAATCTTTTGTATTTAATATTTCCCCTTTTTGGTTAAGGTCCTTTTCCAGATGCAAAACTGGTTGGCATTTGGTCTTAATCCCTTGGTTCCAGGGAGGCTCATCCCTGGGAGTCATGTCCCATGCTGGGGGAAATGTAGTGCATTTATTTGCTGATTTTGACTTAGGGAGAGAACACATTTGAATAACAAGGAGGTTTGCAGGATTTAACTCTGAGGCAATAGATTTTATTAGGCTAAGTTTCAATTTCACAAGAGCAAGGTTCATAAGAACAAGCATTAATGTCAAGGGCCTGGCTTATGGGTCTGTTTTCTTTTATTAGGCCTATGTACTCTAGAGATTCTTGCTACTCTATTGGAGAATGTAGCAGAACTCCCCAGGATGGGAATTTATAATTTTGTTGGTTATTATGTGGGTCTCCACCCACTGAGATAGCACCCCATGAACACATTCATATTCCATAGAGGCATGCTCCAGGGGCACCTTTGCCCACACATCCTCCCACCACTGACACCCTGCACCAATGACCCTCCCCTGCCATAGTTGCCAAAAGAACATGCAAAGGAGTTTTAGATCTCCACAAAAAGGAGGACTATTTCAATAGAGAAAGGAGCTGACATGGGAGATGGATGGGTTGGGGGTATTGAGGCCATGTTGAGTCAATTCTCCCATCAATATTCACTTCAGTTCTTGAGCTCCTGCTTGTTCCCAGCCAATGCCTCAACTTACCTTAAGAGATGTGCTAAGACTGTGAATTCAACTAATGGTATATTGGCGACCCTAAAGTGCAAGGGAATTAGGTTATTTTAGTGGAATACTAAAATCCATATGTTGGGCCCCAAATTCCAAGATCTGAGTTTTTCTTTCTCTTTCATTTATACTGTGTAGTTAGTGACCTCTGCATGCTTGGGTGTGGAGCTTTAGTCCCCCAAGTCCTGCCTTCAATTCATTCATTCATTTATTCACTCAGCAGATATTGAGTGAGCATCTATTGTTTATCAGGTATTGATCTAGGTATTGGGATATAGAGGAAGAAACAAAACACTGATAAAATCCCTGGCTTCATGGAATTCTTCATCTGGTAGACATTTTAGTTCAGATGGTGATACTTTAATGACTTATTTCATCAGTGCAAAATATTGACTTCTAGCTTCTCCTTCCTGAATCCCAATATGATTTTCATTACTTTAGACCCAAATGGAGCCATGATATCAATCCCAGTTTTCTCTCATCATTTCTCATCATCATAGACTATTAACATGTGCTCACAGGCTCACATTGCGTACTCTACTCTTCAACCTTAGTGATTCCTTCAAAATGCAAAATTCAATGCAAAAGTCTCTCCTGCCCTCTGCCCTCTTCTCCCTCAAGCTCCCTTTCGAGTTTCCACTGAATTTAGGGTCAAGATCAGAATCTTTAATTTGGCCTTCATGGCCTTCCCTCCACATAGCTTTGCACGTGATATTCCCCACCTTGTTTGCACCTCCATCAAACACACACACACACACACCTTCAACAGGTTGCTCAGAAATCAGACTTCTCTTCCTGACCCCACTCTCACCCCTGCCAATGTGATTAGGTCCCCAGCACGCCGCTCCCCTTTGTAGCCCTTGCTTTGATTTGTAATCACACAACAGTATTATGATTATTTGATGAGGGCTGGTCCTCTACTGACAAGCAGGTCCCAGTAAAGGAGGTATCATGTTTGCTTTTGTTTATTGCTGCCAGAGCGGTGTCTGGCACATGGCAGTGTTCCATGAATACTTGACTAATGAATAAATAACATCACAGAACCCATCCTAACGAGAGCGTGGCCTCTGAGCACCCAAATAGGTGTAGGTACTGATTCCATTGTCTAGGGTGAGGGGCGGTCAGAGATGGTTCCCCAGGGGAGAAAGAGTTTGAGTCAAAAGTAGACTGTGTCTGCAGAGTGGTCTTTGGCAGCCTCCTGGGTCCTTTGGTTCTGGATTTTCTTTTGTGCCTGATATTCAAACCTGGACAAAGTCATTGTTGCTTGTCTGGTGCTAGGAAGTGGAATGATGTAAGGTGTTTGAGCCAGCCCTTTGGAGATTGGTGAGACATGGGTTAGCAGCCATGACCTTTCCTGCCCATTTGTCTGCTGGTGATTATGCCTGACTTTTTGGGTTTCTCCTCCTTTTTCTCCAATCTGGTGTCTGATGCTGAGAATTTAGACATTTTCTGGAAGCCCGATTTGGGTGGGTTAGGAAACTTCCAGATAATGTGTCCTCTTCTCTATTCTTTAGGAAGGTGAGGGCGTGTTTGCAGGAGAGCATAAACGGTGTCTGTGAAGCCACAGTCTGCTAACAGCCTTTTCAGTTGTTTCAGCTATGTTTATCTTCCCTTTAGGCAGCGGCGTTGCCTCTTTTATCACTGCTTTTACATTTGTCCAATAAGCTCCTGATTATCCGACCTCCACAGTGTAGCCTGGCATTATCCTGGGTGATCAGTTCCAGCAGACAAGCTGAGTAGAGGCCATTTCCCTCCCAGATTCTGTAGGTTGGTGCTCCCGGTAACTTTTATCCCCAGGGCTGTAGAATTCGCTCTTAGCTGTGTCTGAGAGTGTTCATAAATAAAAATGGCTGCAGCTAAGCCCCATCCTCTGCCATTTAAAGCCCAATTTATCTCACTCTGGGATGCTGGCGTGGAGATTTCATTTATGGTATTGGTTTGAAGAATGTCAGGAGGGACTTGTGATAAAAAATTTCTCTGCAGTGAACATTTATGCCTCCTTGCAAGGATACGATCACAGCATTTTCCTGAGCAGGGAAGGATAGGTGTCCTTTTAAAAGAAATCTCCACTTTTTTTGGTTTATTTTTTGGACCTCAGAAGTGGATGATTTGAAATGCCTGGTTCTTTTTTGTTTGTTTGTTTGTTTGTTTTTAAGATAAACTTTATTTCAACCTCAAAAATTAAAATAACAGACAAAAGGCAGCTTAGCAAATGAAAAAAACAGTACTCTAAAAAAATTCTGTCCAGGCACTTTGATTTCACTTAATCCTAAAAAAGAAACTCAATTGTTTCTCCAGTGTTTGGAAAGATACGCAAATGGGAACAGATTGGTTAAGTGACATGTCCAAGGTCTCCTTGTAAATGAAGAAAAATTGCTTAATCATATTCTTTTCTCACAAAATCGAAGCCCATATTCTATTTTTACCTTTAGCTTTGATATCATGCCTTCTTTTCCTTTGCTACAAAAATATTACAAGATTACTGTTAACTCGTGTCCATAGTAACATAGGTGGGTCTTGACACTTGCATTGCTGTGTGGCCGTAGCTCAGTATAGCCATCTTGAGTACTGTGTGACATTGCCAGGAAGGCTGTTGTGTGTGGTCTCTTCTTTTTAACCCATTTTCCTGCTGAGGGGCATTAGACATGATTTCAAGGTTTTGGTATCAGGAACTGTGCTGCAATGAACATTCGTGTACGTGTCCAGCTAAGCATGCCCAAGACTTTCCCTTGTAGTGGAATGTTGGGTTGGAGGGGATAGGGAAGCTCAGCTTCACAAGAACATGACAAACTGTTTTCTAAAATGGTTGCTTCAACTTATCCTCCTGCCGGCCCTGTCTGGGAGATGCTCTCCATCCATGCACAGTCCCACCCATGGAAGTTTCTGCTCTGTGTCAACACAGTGTCTGTGAAATGGAATCTTACTGTGGTCTTTCTCTGCATTTCCCTGACCACCCAGGAGAGAGAAGAAGCTTATATGTTATTGAGCACAGGTGTTTTCTCTTCTGTGAAATGGCTGTTGATGTTGATGGCTTTTGCTCATTTTGTCTATTGGGTTGAAGATCATTTTCTTCTTGATTTGGAGAAATACTTGCTATAGTCTTAATATTAATCCACTGTTGCAAATACTATTATTTTCCTATTTGCTGTTTTTACTTTCTTGAAGGTTTCCCTTGATAAACAGAAGTTCTTACTTTATCAGCGCTTTATTTTATATAGTTTTTCTTTCATTTTGACTTGTTTAAGAAATCCTTTTCTACTCCAAGATCAGAGAGATATTCACCTATATGTCCAACTAAAACTTCTAAAGTTTATTTTTGTCATTTAAATTCTTAATCCCACTAGAGTTAATTTTTCTCCACCACGGTCAGCTGATTGGAGTTCTGAGCTAAGCGTACTGTCTTCTGCAAGAAGAGTTGTATTCATATCAGGGGCCCAAGTACAAAAACTCACTGCCTATTGGGATCCATGGCATTTGCCCCCATTTGTGTTTGATTGCTGCAAGAGTGAAGACATGCTCGCCTTACTGTATGCTTTTTTGGGGAGGACAGGGAATTTTTGTTACTTGCTGATATGAGACCTTAGTAAGTTAATTAGCATCTCTAAGGCTCAGTCTTGCCCCTTGTAAAATGGACTAGCAGCAGCTACCTTAGAGGGGTCCTGTGCTAACAGCAGGGAGCAGCTCCTTTCTACTTGCCCATCAGCAGCTGCACCCAAGGCTCTGCCCTGCCAGGGCTGGTGGGAAGGGCTCCATGAAGCTCTTTTCTCCCAGCACCTCTGCTTCTTCTCCAGCAATTAGAGCATTTTCTTTTTTTTAAAAAAATTTTTAATTAAGATTTATTTATTTATCCCCCCTTGCTGCTTGTGCTCACTGAATCCATTTGCTTTGCATTTTTCTGTGTCTGTTTGTCTCCCTTTTGTTGCATCATCTTGCTGTGCAAGCTTACTGCCATGCGGGCCGACTTGCCTTCACCAGGAGGCCCCGGGAATTGAACCCGGGGCCTCCCATATGGTAAACAGGAGCCCAACCAATTGAGCCACAGCCACTTCCCTAATTAGGGCATTTTCCAAGTCCACATAAATGTCAGGGAGAATTGCAATATGCCCCCATGCCTGTCTGCAGAAGCAGGATTATAGGATGGTAAAGAACACAGATTTTGGGCCCCCTGGCCTGGGTTTGAATCCTGGCTCAGCCTCTTCATAGCTGTGTAACCTTGGGTACCTTGTTTAATCTCTCTGTGCCTCTGAGTTCTCATCAGGTCACGGTGGTAAAGAGTATCCCTATCTCACAGGGTTGTTGTGAAGATTGAATGACATGATACATGAAGACCTTATATTAGTGCCTGCCAAAAGGTAAGGGCAAAATCAGGGCTAGATGTCTTTATCACTCACCTCCTAGGGCTAATAAATTTTGATATTATGTTATGTTTACTTCAAATACACTTTAAAAACATTTTATGGGTATGTCTATCCTTGTGCCAATACCATGCACTTTTGACCACTGTAGCTTTTTAGTATGTTTTAAAGTCAAGTAGTGTGATACCTCCAATTTCATCTTTCTTTTTCATTATGTCTTTGGTGATTCAGGGCCTTTTACCCTTCCAAATAAATTTTGTAGTTAGTTTTTCCAATTCCTTAAAAACTACATTGTTGATTTTTATTGGGATTGCATTAAATCTGTAGATTAGTTTGGGTAGGATAGACATCTTGATGATGTTTAGTCTTCCTGTCCATGAACAGGGAATATTTTTCCATTTATTTAAGTCTTCTTTGATTTCCTTTATCAGTGTTGTGTAGTTTTCTGTATATAAGTCCTTTACATCTTTAGTTAAATTTATTCCTAGGTATTTGATTCTTTTAGTTACTATTGTAAATGGTATTTTTTTTCTTGATTTCCTCCTCAGATTGCTTGTTATTGGTGTACAGAAATGCTACTGATTTTTGAGCATTAATCTTATAACCTGCACCATTACTGAACTCCGTTATAAGTTCTAGAAGCTTTGTTGTAGATTTCTCAGGACTTTCTACGTATAGGATCATGTTGTCTACAAATAATGAAATTTTTACTTCTTCTTTTCCAATTTGGATGCCTTTTATACCTTTTTCTTGCCTCTTGCTTGAGCAAGTACTTCTAAGACAATGTTAAATAGGAGTGGTGATAGTGGGCATCCTTGTCTTGTTCCTGATCTCAGAGGGAAGGATTTTAGGATTTCACCATTGAAGATGATGTTAGCTTTGGGTTTTTCATATACACCTTTTATCATGTTCAGAAAGTTTCCTTCTATTCCTATCTTTTGCAATGTTTTTATCAGGAAAGAGGGCTATATTTTGTCGAATGCTTTTTCTGCATCTATAGAGATGATCATGTGATTTTTTTCTATCAATCTGTTTATGTGGTGTATTACATTGATTTTCTTATGTTGAACCATCCTTGCATACCCGGAATGAAACCCACTTGGTCATGGTGTATAATTCCTTTGATATGTTGTTGAATGCGATTAGCAAGTATTTTGTTGAGAATTTTAGTATCTAGGTTCATTAGAGAGATTGGTCTGCAATTTTCCTTTCTTGTGGTATCTTTGTTTGGCTTTGGTATTAGGGTAATGTTGGCATCATAGCATGAGTTAGTCAATGTTCCTTCTACTTTTATTTTTTGGAAGAGCTTAAGCAGGATTGGTGTTAGCTCTTTCTGGAATGTTTGGTAGCATTCACCTGTGAAGCCATCTGGTCCTGGGCTCTTCTTTGTTGGGAGATTTTTGATGACTGAGTCTATCTCTTGTAATTGGACTGTTGAGTTCATCGATTTCTTCTTTCATCAATGTAGGCTCTTTGTGAGTTTCTAGGAATTTGTCCATTTCCTCTAAATTATCATTCCTGTTGGCATATAATTTTTCATATTATCTTCTTATGATAATTTTTATTTCTGTGGGGTCAGTAGTGATATCTCCTTCCTCATTCCTTATTTTGTGTATTTGCATCTGCTCTCTCTTTTTCTTTGTTAGTATGGCTAAGGGTTTGTCAATTTTATTGATCTTCTCAAAGAACCAGCTTTTGGTTTTGTTTATTTTTTCTAGCGCTTTCTTATTTTCTATTTCATTTAGTTCTGCTCTAATCTTTGTTATTTCCTTCTTTCTACTTCCTTTGGGGTTAGTTTGTTGTTGTTTTTCCAAATCCTCCAGGTGTGAGTTAGGTCTTTAACTTTAACTCTTCTTTTTTAATATATGCATTTATGGCTATGAATTTCCCTCTCAGTACAGCTTTGGCTGCATCCCATAGGTTTTGATATGTTGTGTTGTCATTTTCATTAGTTTCAAGGTAGTTACTGATTTCTTTTGAGATTTTCTCCTTGACCCACTGTTTGTCTAAGAGTGTGTTGACTTATTGCCACAAGAGCATTCCCACCTCTGTACTTTCAACCTCATACCCACAAATCCCAAGTGTTCACCTGGTCGCTCTCCCATCTCTCCCCCTGGTATCCTGGGTATTCTAACCCAACCTTCCCAATCTACCCACCTGTCAACCCTGCACCACCAAACCCAATAATATCACTACCCATGTGTCCTATCCCTTCAATACGCAGCTACACTCTATCACTTTAGCATAGATTACATCCGTATGGATGATGGCTCACAACTTTCTCTTCTCTTTCTCCTTGTAACCCTATCTTTTAGACAATAGCTCTCTGAGACTGCTCAATTTCCTTAATTCATATCATTGAGGTCACTGATATGAACACTGATATGTTCATCCTTCAATGCCTGGCTTGCTTCACTCAACATAAGGTCTTCAAGATTCATCCATGTTATCTGGTGTGTTAGCACTTCATTCTTTCTTACAGCTGAGTAATATTCAATAGCTCCATTGTATGTATGTACCACATTTTGTTTATCTATTCATCTGTGGATGGGCACCTGTGTTGATTCCAACTTTTGACAATAGTGAACAATGCCACTATGAACATTGGTGTGCATATATCTGTTTGTGGCTTTGCTTTCAATTCTTCTGGGTATATACCCAGCAGTGGAATCGCTGGATCATATGGAAGATCTATATTTAGTTTTTTGAGGAACCACAAAACTATCCTCCACAGTGGCTGGACTATTCCACAATCCCACCAGCAGTGGATGAGGGTTCCCATTCCTCCATATCCTCTCCAACACTTATAGTCTGCTGTTTTTTTAATAGCTGCCATTCTAATGGGTATAAGATGGTATCTCATTGTAGTTTTGATTTGCATTTCCCTAATAGCTAGCAATGTCGAACATTTTTTCATGTGCTTTTTAGCCATTTGTATTTCTTCCTTGGAGAAGTGTCTTTTCAGGCCACTTGCCCATTTTTTAAATGGGTTGTTTATCTTTTTATTTTTGAGGTATAGGATTTCTTTATATTTGCAGGATATTAGGCTCCTATCAGATATATGGTTGCCAAATATTTTTCCCACTGGTAGGCTACCTTTTTATTTTCTTGATAACGTACCTTGAGGTGCAAAAGTTTTTAATTTTGAGGAGATCCCTTTTATCTATTTTTTCTTTTGCTGCTCGTGCTTTGGGTTGTGAAGTTCATGAAACCATTTCCTATTACAAGGTCCTGTAGATGGTTCCCTACATTATCTTCCAAGATCTTTATGGTCTTGGCTCTTATATTTAGATCTTTGATCCATCTTGAGTTGATTTCTGTATAAGGTGTGAGATGGTGTTCCTCTCTCATTCTTTTGGATATGAATATCCAGTTCCCCAAGCACCTCTTGTTGAAGAGGCCATTCTCTCCCAATTGAGTTGGGTTGGTGGCCTTATCGAATATCAGATGACTGTATATGTGAGGATCTATTCTGGAACTCTCAATTTGTAGGAGTACAACCAGAGAGTGGAGTCTTTGGGCTGTCCATGTGATAGCTGGGCCTGGAATCTTGGTAGAGCTGCGACTCCTACTCTACAGCTCAATGGACTCCCCCAGGACACCTGGCGGGGTGATGATGATGGACAACATCCATCCCAGGGAATGGAGAGAGTCTGCAGCTGCAGGCAGGATAATTCCATCCATCTTATCCATGGGATGTAAGCTCCCTCTCAATTGGAGGTGGGGTGGACATTACCATCCCAGACTCCTCAGGATTTGGGGAAGAGCTATGGACTAGAGTAGACTTACTGGTATTATAGACATATTGTGATTCAAGCAATGGAAGAAATTACAACATTAATGTGGAGCCAGTGGCCACTGGACACCCTGGGGGCAGGGAGAGGGAAAAGCAATTGTAATACAGGGGCTTTTTCGGGACTTGGGAATTATCCTGAGTGACATTGCAACGACAGATATAGGCCATTTTACATCATCATATAACATGCAGAACTGTGTGGTCTACAATGTGAAGTATGGTCCATGCTTAGTGGCAAAGCCCCACGATGTATATATTCATTGCAAGTGATGTGCCACACTAATGAAAGATGTTTATGTGGGATGTTGTCGGAGGTTGTCGGAGGTGTGGGAGGTGGGGCATACGGGAATCCCTATGATTTTTGTGTAACATTTATGTAATCTAAGTATCTTTTTAAAAAGTTAAAAAAAAAAAAAAGGTAATAGAAGGCATTAAAAAAATAAATAGGATCATGGGAAATCATGAAACAAAAAAAAACAAAAACAAAAACATTTTATTGTAGTAACATACATACAACTCAAATTTCCCATTTAACCAATTCCAAGTGTACAGTTCACATACATTCATTTTGTTCACAATGCCCTGCCAACATCACCACCATCTACTTCCCAAACTTTTTCATGATCTCAAACAAAAACTCGGTATCCATCCCTCCCCGTTTCCTTCCACCTGCCCCTAGTAAGCTGTGATCTACTTTCTGTCTCTCTGAGGTTGCTTCATCTAGGTGTGTCGTAGGAGTGGAATCACATGTTATTTGTCCCTTTGTGTCTGGCTTTTTTACTCAACATGAAAGAAGAGTAGTATGTGGTTGAAGCGTCCTTTGTTTCACTCCTCCAACCCATTTTCCCTTTTCCTTCCTCAAAGGAGGCTGTGTTGTCCAGAATTTGGCACTTATTCCTTTTTTCTATATTTTAATTGCATATCCATTAATAGGACACAGCAGAGTGTTCTATGTTTCAAATTATGGTATGTGGTAACACAGGGCACCTAACATTCGGTGACTTTTTCCCACTCGGCTGTGTGTTCTTGAGATCTAACAATCCTGACTATATGGAGACTGCTGATCTGGTTCCTTTGTGCAAACAGTGTACTCACCTGTTCCCCTCCTGCCAGCCGTCGGGGTTAGCCGTGCTGAGCGGTGCTGTGATGGACCTCGTCCTCTAGCTCCCCTTGTGCCTTGTGTGAGAGTTTCTGTACAGCTGGACAGGCTGGGGAATGGGCAGGGTCCTTGGGTCTTGCTCTGTGGCTCTCTAAGCTACTTGGGTTTTCTAATAGTTTCCCTTATTTTTCACGTCCTGGCAAACTGTTGGATGCCACTGTTGGACTTTAAAATGTTTGCCTATCAGACTGGCATCAGCGATGTCTTGTTATGATGAGTGCTTCTCTCTTCACACCAGTTCTAACATCTTTTCGGATACTCATGTCTGTCAGGTTTACAAAGTCTGATGGAAGGAGAGCCGCCTTTGCATCTGGTGGCCGTTGATGGCAGCCTCCTCCCCGCACTGGGCTGGGTGATGATTGGGAAGCACGCGTACCTTCTTGGGGCTGGCACGAGCCTGGTGTCCCCTGGGCTGCTGGCCGCAGGTGGCCCTGGCAGCTCTTTGGAGCCCCAGCATGCTCAGGACTGGGAGCAGTTGAGCTTCCCTGATGAGTGACTGAAGTGCTATTCTAAATGGGGCACAAGTGCCAGAGGATTAAAAATACTTCTTGTTTTAAAGAAGAAGCCAGCATGTTCTCGGGACGGCTATATCTGGAGGCACAGCTGGCGGCTGCCTCGCAGGCTCTCCCAGCAGCTGATGTGCCCAGGGCTCCCTGTTCTCCCAGCTCCCCGCCTTCCCAAGTGCAAGTCTTCAGTAGACAAGCACTCAGGGATGGCCACTGCCACATGGCGCTCTGCCATCACCCCACAGACCTGGCACATTGAGGAGTGGGCACTTCCATGTCTTAAATGAATGTGCCCAGTGTCTCCAGGGGCCCTGGAGGTTCTGGGCTGCCCTGGTTGGGAGACAGCAGGAGGGGAAGGCGTCTCTGCCCATATGGGCTTGCCATTTTACTTGGTAAAATGAATGTAGGAGGGCAACTATTCTTGGCTGGAATTCCAGAGTGTGTTAGAGGCAACCCCAGGGTCCCATGCTACACTCAAGACGCTGCCTTTTAATCAGCTGCTATGGCTTCGCCCCATTGGTTTTTGTGCCCCAGCATGACACCCAGTAGATGGAATACGTTAGGTGCTCAGTGAATATTTACCGAGTGGATAAATGAACCAGTGGGGGAAGGCATGGTGATCTTGGGCCACTATGCTTTTGAAATGCCTCTTTTGAATCTGTGTACTAAAACGTGTCATTCCACCATATTTCCATGTGCGCGTCGTTAAGCCTAGTCCCTTTAAATAAAGAAGCAGCAAATACCGTTCCTTCCTCAGCTATACACGTGGGCGAGTCTGCAGGGCTGTGGGGAGAAGGGAGATTTGTTTATACTCCTCCCAGGCCCAGTAAAGACCATGATAATTTTGTGAAAAGGCCAGATGGTTAAAAAGGGATTTTGCTGAGACCTAGGAAATTGAAACACAGGAGAATGCAAGCACAGAAAAAACATTAAATTTTACACCTGCCAGGGCTGGTTTGAAAACTTTCAAAAGAGTTGCAGCCTGCATTAAATTAAAAAAACAACAACAACAACAACATACAACTCAGAGGAGGTTCTGTTTTTCTGAGCAATTCAAAAAAGCCATTTTCAGGATAAGGGGACCAGGGACGAATGCCGTGAGCCTCTTTATAAGCAATTGCCATTAGTACATTAAACAAAGTAACGCCAGCACCACCCTTTTTCCGTTCATTTCCTGTTTCTGTGAAATCTCATCAGAGCTAATTGGTTTCAGCCATCAAGCTAATTATCAGGCAGCTCTCCCCATACTGTGATGAGGGACCTTCGTGGGTATTTGATGCTACGCCGTGCTCCAGAATCCACACACCCCACTGAAGCCGAATCTCTGCATTTGCAAGTGACAGCTATCCTTTGCAAGCCCAGATTCCTTTAGGAAATCTTTCCTAGATTCTGATGTCCAAGTTTAAAGGCCAGCAGTCTAGTAGCTCATGGAGGTCAGGAGAAAGCAATGATCAGTGTTCTGGGCTCAGAAGGAGAGATTTGGATGTGAAGTCAGGAGAGTTCCTGAAGGGCTCACACCTGCCCCTCGGTGCCTTATCATTCATCCTTCAGGGTCTTCTGGCTTCCAAGGTGGTTTTGTTTCATTTATACAGCTTTTTGTTTTGTTTTGTTTTGATTTTGAGGTACTGGGGTGCCAGGATTGAACCTGGGACCTTGTATGTGGGAAGCTGGTACTCAACCACTGAGCCACATCGGCTTCCCTGAGTTGGTTTTTTCATTTGTTTTGCTTGTTTTTTGTTTCTGTTTTTTCAGAAGGCACTGGGGACTGAACCTGGGACCTCCCATGGGGGAGGCAGGTGCTTCGCTTGAGTCATATCCATTCTCCATTTATGAGTTTTTAAGCTGAGAAATTCTCACTCAGAGCCTTGTAGAGGGGCTGAGGGCTGGGGGGTGGGGGGCGTGTGGGCAGTGTCATTTGTTTCGTTTTCTTTACAAGTCAGTGGATTTGAACACAGGTGAAGATTCGTGTCATCACCACTTCAGTTGGGATATAGAACACTTGCATCAACAAACTCCCTCAGGCTGTTTTTCACAGTCACACCATTCCCCCACCCAACCCCTGGCCACCACTGACCTCCGTTAGGATAGTTTTATCATTTTGAGAATGTCACATGGACATTCTGTTTTAGACTGGTTGCTTTCACTCAGGATGCCTCTGAGATTCATCCAAGTTGATGTGTGTGTCAGGAGTTCCTTCTTTTTTATTGCAGAGTGGTATTTCATTATTGGATGTACCACAGCTTGTGTATCTATTCACTGCCTGAAGGATATTTGGGCTGTTCCCAGTTTTTCATGATTATGAGTAGAGCTGCTAAAACCATTTGTGTGCAGCTTCTTATGTGAAGTTTTTATTCCTCTAGGCAAATACCCAAGAGTGGGCAGCATCATAATATAAGTGTGGGTTTAACTTTATAAGACTGCTCAGCTCTTTCAGAATGAATGATCCATGTTGAGTTAATTTTTTGTATAAGATGTCAGGGTTTTTTAAGGTTCTTCTCCTCCTTTTCTGCTAATCAAAGTCTCACTGTTCTTACACCATTTGTTGAAAAGGCTATCCCTTCTCCATTGAACTTGTTAAAAAGTCTATCCCATCTCTGTTGAACTTTTTGCAAAGGCTATCCCATCTCTGTTGAACTGCTTTTGTGCCATTGTAAAAGTCAATTCTCTCTATTTGTCTGTATCTGTTTATGGTCTCTTTATTCTGTTTCACAGATCAATATGTCTTTTGCTTTGACATTGTGCTTCCTTGGTTACTGTATCTTCCCAGGAAGTCTTAAAATTGGATAGGGTGATTTCTTCAAATTCTTTTTCAAAATTGTTTTAGATATTCTGATTCCTTTGCCTCCATATACATTTTAGAAACAACTTGTTTCTACCTAAAAAAGACCCTTATGGAATTTTGATCAGAATTGCCTTAAATTTATAGACCACTGTGGCATTTTGAGAGTATTTGATGTATCCCAAAAAGAGAAAGATTATTTTTGGGGGGTGAGGTATTGTAAATAATGTTGTTTTCTAATTTTGGTTTCCAATTCTACATGGCTGGTATATAGAAATATGGTGGATTTTGTGTGTTGCAACATTGTGAAACTTAATGATTGGTTCTTAGAATTGTTTGTATGTTACTTGGAGTTTTCTATGTAGACAATCATGCTGGCTATGAAGAGAGACTGTTTTATTTCTTTCTTTCTAATCCATATGCTTTAATTTCTTTTTCTTTTCTTATTGCACTGCCCATGACCGCCAATAAGATTTTGAATAGGAATAGTGATAATGAACATCTTTGATAATTCCCAATCTTAGGGACAAAGTTTTCAGCCTTTCATTATTAAGTGTAATATTATCCATAGGTTTTTTGTAGATACCCTTTATCAGATTGAGAAATTCTTGTCTACTCTTTGATAATTATTTTTGTGATGAATGAATGTTGAATTTTTTCAAATGCCTTTTCTGCATTGATTGATGTGATGATGTTTTTTCTTCTTTGAACTGTTAATATGTCCTTTACATTGATTGCTTTTTTAAATATTGGATTAATTTTGCACTTTGGAAATAAATCCCACATGGTCAGAAGTGTGTTATTTCTTTTTTATATTGGGATTGAACTTGCTCAGTTCATGAAGGATATTGATCTGAAATTTTCTGTTTTGGTAATTCCTTTGGTTTTGGTGTCAGGATAATGCTGGCCTCATAAAATGAGTGGGGGGTGTATCCTTCTCTTCTATTTTCTGGCAGAGGCTGTATAGATTTGGTTATTTGTTCTTTACAAGTTTGGTAGAATTCACCAGCAAAATCATTTAGGACTAAAGATTTCTTTTTTGAAAGGCTTTTAACTAAGAATTAAATTCCTTTAGTAGTTGTAGGACTATTCATGTTATTGATTTTATCTTGGGTGAGTTTTGGTAGTATGTGTTTTTCAATGAATTGTTATATGTCAAATAAATTGCCAAATTTTTGTGTTTAGAGTTGTTCATAGTATTCCCTTATTTTCTTTTTAATAGCTGTGGGGTCTGTTATGATGTCCCCTCTTTCATTCTGGACATTGGCAGTTGGTGTCATCTTTCTTCTTTCTTTTGTGATTCTTGCTAGAGGTTTACCAATTTAATTGAACTTTTCAAAGAATCAGCTTTTGGTTCCATTGATTTAATCTGTTGTTTTTATGTTTTCAATTTCTTTGATTTCTGCTCCTATCTTTATTATTTCCTTCCTTGTGGATGCTTTGGATTTAATATACTCTTATTTTTCTTGTCTCTTAAGATGGAAGCTTAGATTATTAATTTAAGATCTTTCTCCTTTTCTAATATAAGCATTTTAATGCTGCAAATTTCCCTTTAAGCACTGTGTTTCCTGCATCTCACAAATGACAAAATGTTGTATTTTCATTTTACTTAGCTCAACATATTTTCTAATTTTCCTTGAGACTTCCTCTTTGACCCATGAACTATTTACATTTGACCCATGAACTTGCATTTACAAGTGTTTGAAGATTTTCTTGTTATCTTTCTGCTACTGATTTCTAGTTTAATTCCTTTATGGACAGAAAATCTACTTTTTAGTCTTTCAATTCTTTTAAATTTGTTAAGATTTGTTTTATGATCTAGGATAAGGTCTCTCTTGGTCAATGTTCAAGTTGCACTAGATAATAATATGTATTCTGATGTTGTTTGTGAACTGTTCTATAAATGTCAACAAGAACCAGTAGGTTGATGTGCTTATTTAGTTCTTCTATATCCTTGCTGATTTCCTCTCTACTAATTCTATTTATTCCTGAGAAAGTTGTATTGGAGTTTCTAACTATAATTACAATTTTTTGGCCTCTCATTTCAATTCTGCTAGTTTTTATTTAATATATTTGAAATCTGCTTTTAGATACATATACATTTAGGATACTTATACCTTATTGGAGGAATTAAATCTTATATCATTATGCAGTGTCCCTCTTTATCCATGGAGATTCTCTTTGCTCTACTTTGTCTACTTTGATATTAATATAACTACTTCAGCTTTCAATTAATTAGTGCTTACATTACATATTTTCCATCTTTTTACTTTTAATTTACCCCTGTCATATTTGAAGTGAGTTTCTTGTAGGCAGTGTATAATTGGAATATGTTTTTTAAAATCCGTTCTGACAATCTTTTGTTTGATTGGTATATTTAGACAATTTCCATTTAATACATTTGTTAATGTATTTGGATTTAGGTCTTCTATTTTCTTATTTGTTTTCTGTTCTCTCTGTTTTTAAAAAAATTATTTTGGTTCCTTTATTTCCTCTTTCTTGCCTTCTTTTTGGTTATTTAAACATTTTTAGTCTTCCTTTTGGATTTATATATTTTTATTTGGACTACATTTCTTTGATTTTTAAAAAATAATGATTGGCTACAGATTATCATGTGCATACCTAAAATTTCACGGTGTACTGAGAATCAATATTTTACCATATCAGGTGGAATGTAGAAATCTTACCAACATTTCATTCCCTTTACTATCCACCAATTTATGTTATAATTGTCCTATATATTATATCTACATACACTGAAAGCCCCATCAGACTATGTATGAGTTTTACTTTTAGCTGTCAGACACATTTTGGAGAAGTCAGGATGAGACATACACACATATCTTGACTACTTTTAAGATTTTTATCTTTGTCTTTAGTTTTTAGCAGTTTGCTGGAGATATATCAACATAATTTCTTTGAGTATATCCTTTTGGGTTCATGGAGTTTCCTGACTCTGTTAGTTGACATCCTTCACCAAATTTGGTAGGTTTTCAGCCATTATTTCTTCAAAAACATGATTACATACGTATATACATTCATATATTCATACAGTATATATGAATACTGCATGTTTCTATTCCTCTTCCTTCATTCCTGATGTCCCAGATCTTATTCTGGTATCATTTTCCTTCTGTCCTTTAGCAATTTTTTTTAGAGCAAGTCTACTGGCAACATATTCTCTTAGCTTTACTGAGAATGTCAATTCACCTTCATTCTTTGTTTTTAAAATTTTATATTTTGAAATAATTTCAAACTTACCAGACCATTGCAAAAATAATAAAAGCCTATACAGAGAACTCCAATATCCCTTCACACAGATACCCAGATTTACAAACTTTTAACATTTCTCCACATTTGTTATTTCATTCTATTTATATAATCTACCTAATTTTCTAAAATATAAGAATAGGTTGCATGCTCCTTGAACAATTAATACTTCCATTTATATTTCCTAAGGACAAAGATTCTCACTTTTGTAACCGTGTTAAGTATAGTTATCAAGTTAGAGAAATTTAACATTGATATAAAGCATAGTATATATTCCTTTTTTTCCCCAGTTGTCTAATAATGCCCTTTGGGGCATTTTCCCCTCCACTATTAGATCCAGGTGATGATCATGTATTGCATTTAATATCTTTAGTCTCTCTCTTCTATTAAAGTGTGGAAACATATATGTGGCATCGACTTCCCCATCTCAGCCATTCAGTGCAATGAATCGCCTTCAGGATGTTGTGCTACCCTCACCACCATCCATTAGCAAAACTTTTCCATCACCCCAAACAGAGACTGTACCCATTAAGAATTATTTACCATTCTTCTTCCCCTCCCACCCATGATAATTTTTATAACATGGCTATTTCATGCAAGTGGAATCATGTAATATTTAACCTTTTTCTTGGACTCATTTCACTCCATGTGATGTCTTCAGGGTTCATCCATGTGGTAGCATATATCAGAATTCCATTTCTTTTTATGGCCATGTAATAGTTCATTATATGTACATACCACATTATGTTTATCCATTCTTCTTTTGATAGACATTTGAGTTGATTCTGCCTTTTATCAGATGAAAACCTTTTGGCTATTGTGAAAAATTCTGCCATGAAAATTGGTGGATAAATATCTGTTTGTGTCCCTGCTTTCAATTCTTTGGTGTATTTACCTAGAAGTGGGATTGCCAGATTATGTGGTAGTTCTTTGCTTAAAAATTTGAGGAAATGCCAAACTTTTCCACATTGGCTGTGCCATTTCACATTCCCAGCAGCACAGTGCAAGGACTCCTGTTTCTCCACATCCTTGCCATCATTGCTATTTTCTGTTTTGAATAATAGCCATTCAAGTGGTTGTGAGATGATATCTCAATGTGGTTTTCTTTTTCATTAAAGGAGCTGTCGGTTTACAGAAAACCATGCATAAAATCCAGATTTCCCATATACTGCCCTATTAACACTGTGCATTAACTAATGGCTAAAGACATTGAGCATGTTTTCATGTGCTTACTAGCCATTTGTATATCCTCTTTGGAGAAATGCCTATTCAGTTCTTTTGCCCATTTCTAAATAGGGTTGTTTGTCTTTTCATTCTTGAGTTGTAGGATTTATTTTTATTTTCTGGATGTTAAACCCTTATCGGATATGTGGTTTCCAAATATTTTCTCCCATTGAGTAGGTTGTCTTTTCACTTTTATGATAAAGACTTTTGAAGCACAAATTTAAAAACTTTGGATTTGGTTTCATGTGTCTATTTTTTCTTTTGTTGCCTGTGCTTTGGGTATAAATTCTATGAAGCTATTGCCTAGCAGAAGTTCCTGAAGATGCTTTCTTACATTTTCTTCTAGGAGTTTTATAGTCCTGCTTCTTTTAGGTCTTTGATCCATTTTGATCAAAGGCCTAAATTTTGTATATAGTGTGGGATAGGGGTCCTCCATTCTTTTGCATATGCAGAGCCAGTTCCCCCTCACCATTTGTGGAATAGGCTATTCTTTCCCCATCAAGTGGACTTGGCACCCTTGTCAAAAATTAACTGGCTATAGGTGTATGGATCTATTTCTGAACTCTCATTTCTGTTCACTTGGTCTATATGTCTGTCCTTGTGCCAGAACCACACTACCTTGATTACCATAGCTTTGTAGTAGATTTGTAATCAGGGAATGTGAGTCTTTCAACTTTGTTCTTTTTCAAGACAGTTTTGTCTATTCAGGGTTATTTGTCCTTCCATATGCATTTGATGATGATTAGCTTTTACATTTCTGCAAAGAAAGCTGTTGAAATTTTGACTGGGATTTTGTTGAATTTGTAAATCACTTTGGGTAGTATAGCTATCTTAATGATATCGCTCTTCTTTAATTTCTTTCAGTAATGATTTGTCATTTTCCATGTACAGGCCTTTACATCCTTGGTTAAACTTATTCCTAGGTATTTTAGTCTTTTAGTGGTTATTGTAAATGAAATTGTTTTTTTGATTTCCTTTTTGGATTGTTCATTCCTGGTGTATAGAAACACCACTGACTTGTGTGTTCACCTTGTACCCCGCCACTTTGCTGAATTTCTTTATTAGCTCTAGTAGCTTTCTTGTAGATTTTTCTGTATTTTCTATGTATGGGATCATGTCATCTGTGAATAGGTATAGTTTCATTTATCTCTGTTCTAGTCTTTATTATCTCCTTTCTCTACTCACTATTTCTTTGTATGTCTTGTAATCTTTTGTTGCACACTGGACATTTTGATATTTTGATGTATCTCTAGAATTTAGTCACAGATATGTTTGCTCCTTAAGCTTTTATCCAGCTTGTGTTGTGACCTAGAGTTCCTTGAATGCCTGGAGCTAACACATAAAAGGGAAAAAAAAGAAAACACGATTATTGCAGGCTGGTCTGAGCAAGTGCTCTCTTTCAGAGCTTAGCTGTTTCAACAATCAGTCTAAAGAGCATTCTGAAGTGAGAACAGATGGTACTCCTGGTTTTTATTCTGAGTCTTCATATTGTCCAGGACATTCACACGTGGAATTCTCCCCTTTACACAGATCCAAATGTCCCCTCTTTCTCTAAGAAGCAGTCTGCTCTCATGGTCCTGGTCCCAGTGCTCTGTTGTATGTCTTAAAGCTGGTAACCTTTGCTCTAGACAGTTGTGATTTGATTGCTTTCTTGCAGGGTATTAGCTGCCCTGCAGGCCTCCTTTACAATCCGCAATTCTTGGACACCGATCCTTGACAAATGTCGTGATTTAGTCTTTCAGGCTGCCCCTCGATAGAGAGGGACAGGCATACATACAACCTACTATGTGCATAAGGCTTACTCTACTCCCTTCAGAACTCGAACCAGGGACCCACACTGGCCACGGAGAGGATGGCTCCACATTGAGCCAGGGAGGGGACATGGTGGGGGGGAGCAGCAAGGGCACAACTAGGTTTTCCTACCTTTTTTTTTTTTGCTCTTAGGAATTTTATTGTGGTAAAATAAATATAACATAAAAGTTGCTATTTTAACCACTTATAAGTGTACAATTAAGTGGCATTAGTTATAATTGCAATATTGTGCTACCACTACCAACATCCAATGCCAAAACTTTTTCATCACCACAAACAGAATCTCTACCCATTAAGCAATAGCTCCCCATATTAATGCATTTTAAAAATTAATTAATTATTCTTAGGAGGTACCAGGAATTGAACCCAGGACCTTGTACATGGGAAGCAGGCACTCAACCTCTTGACCTGCATTGACCCCTCCTTAACTTATTTTTAATTACATAACATAAAAGTAATTTTAACCACTTTAATTGGGCAATTATTCCACATTAAGTACATTCTCAATACTGGGTCACTTTCACCGCTGTCTATATCTAGGCTAATTTTATCACCAAAACTCATTACATCAAAACTCATTACATCAAAACCCATTACATCAAAACTCATAGTCATTTTCCAGTAACTCCCCATTCCTTCCTCCCTCCACCCGTGGTTACCACTGTTCTGCTTCCCATCTCTATGAATTTGCTTATTCTAAGTATTTCATATAACAGAAATAAAAATTTGTTATTTTGCGTAGCTCATTTCACTAACGTGATGTCTTCAAAGTACATCCATATTATAGCATGTACCTGCATTTCCCTGCTTTTTATGGTTGAATAATATTCCATTGTATGTTTATGCCACATTTTGTTTATCCATTTATCTGTTGATGGACACTTGGGGTGATTTCATCTTTTGGCAATTATGAATAATGGTGCTATGAATATTGGTGAA
The DNA here is from genome assembly GCA_026826555.1 of Tolypeutes matacus. Taxonomy (NCBI): domain Eukaryota; kingdom Metazoa; phylum Chordata; class Mammalia; order Cingulata; family Chlamyphoridae; genus Tolypeutes; species Tolypeutes matacus. The sequence continues at coordinate 4,279,774 of JAKSZT010054382.1, read as the reverse complement.
AAATACCTATCTAAGACCTTGCTTTCAATTCTTTTGGGTAAATACCTAGGAGCAGAGCTGCTGGGTTCTATAGTATTCCTACCATTTTTAAGTGATTCGTTGCTCACCCTTTTACTGCAGCCCTTTAAGGGTTTTCTGGAGCTCTGGGAAAGATGTTCCTGACAGCTTTGCTCATTAAAGCTTCTGTGTGGGATGGAGTCCTGGAGTGGCTCACCATCGTGGTGGCATCATGCCACCTTCATTCTGGAAGGAATTTTTCGCTGTCTGTAGCACTATGGATTGGCATTTCTTTTCTTTTGACTCTTCAAAAGTGCTATGCTTCTTACTTCTGGCCTCTGTGTTTCCTGATGACAAATCTACAGTCATTTGACTTGTTGTTGCCCCAGAAGTGATGTCATTTTCCCTGACTTCTTCCAAGAATTTTCTTTGCCTTTGGTTTTTTATAGTTTGATTGTGGTGCGTCTGAACGTATGTTTCTATGGGTTTATCCTTTTTCAGGTTCGCTGAATCTGTGGGATTTTGGCTTTCACCAAGTTTGGGAAATTTGCAGCCATTATTTCTTCAAATATGTTTTCTCTCTCTTCTCCTTCTGGGATTCTGATTACACGGATGTTTGACCTTTTGTTATTGTTCCAAAGGTCCCTGAGGTTCTGTACGTTTTTATAAAAAATCTTCTTTCTCTCTCTTGTTCAGATTGGATACTTTCTCTTGATGTGTGCTCAAGTTCCTTGGCTCTTTTGTCATCTCCCTTCCGCTATTAAGCCCATCCAGTGAAGTTTTTTTTTGTTGTTGTGGTATATTTCAGCTTAAAATTTTTTATTTGATTCTCCTTTATGTCTTCAATTTGAGATTTTGCTGATTCTTCTTTTTCCAAGCAGTTTTGGATTTTATGCTGGACATTTGGAGTATTATGTTACGAGCTTCTCGGCCTCATTTAAACCCTTTGGAGGGTGTTGACATTCATACTGCAGCAAGTTGGGTTCCGGCCGCGCCTTCCCAGGGCTGCACTCCACTGTCAGTTCAGTCTTCCAAGCATTTGCCGTGCTTTTTGGTCTGGAGCCTCAGTGGAGCTCTTTATATGCCAGGTTATGGTCCTAGCCAGGCAGGAAGAATTCGGGGGTGAGCCAGGCATTCAAAGGCAACCTGACGGGGTTGCGTTCCCATGCCCCCCACCCCCTGACATCCCAGGCCCTCTCCTGCCCCCGGCCCCCCAGCCCCACAACTGCGGCTTTTGCTTTCTGCTCTGCCGCACACTCCCATGGGTGCGCTTGCTCCCAGGGCCAACTGGAAAGGAGCAGAGGCAACAGGCTTGGACTTTGCGTTCTCAGCTCCCCAATCCGCTGGCCGCTCTTCACTTCTCAGGCTCCTCAAGGAGCAGTTCTGGGCCTTCCGTCCAGGTTTTGGGGTTACCTTCAGTGGAAGAAACAGGCTAGAGTGTGGCTACTCCATCTTGCCATAGCAGCTGTGGAACGTTTATTCCCTCGCGTTGGTTTTTATGGTGCCCATCCTCACCCCTAAATCTCGATACTCTTGAACAAGATGATGGTGTTTGTGAAACCCCTGACGACTGAGATGGAGCCAGCAGATGGGCCAGGTGGCCTCCCCTGCCTCCGGCTGCCTGTGTCCCTGCCCGCTGGTCGGAGAGCTCCCGCTAGCCAGGACGCCCGTAGGACAGCTATCTTCCCAGAAACAAACTGCAGGAGAGATGAGAGCTGATGGCTCCATCCCGGAAATGGCTGGAGATGCCAGACCGTGTGCCCCTCTGCCCCTGGAGAGTGGTCACAGGTGAAGCTTCAGTTGTCCATGGATGCAGCGTTGATTCTATGGGTGCAAGCTTCTGTTTCTGAAAAATCACTTAAAAACACCAAAACGTCCCAATATTACATGGAAATAAATGAAA
>JAKSZT010054382.1:4076334-4270061 GCA_026826555.1 Tolypeutes matacus | reverse complement strand
GTCAAACAAAGCTGCCTCTGTCCGCAGCATCAGACAGGTAAACCGATGGTCACCTGGCAGGTGACACCTGCAGCAGTGGAGGGAACTCCAAGGTGTCAGGTGTGCCCTGGGGGAGGGGTGCCACCCAGATCTGGCAAGACAGTGGGAGGAATCGTAGGCTACACTGGAGCTGATTTTGAAGAAGAGGTAGGAATTAGATGAATAATCTGGGGGTGGAGGTAGAGGGAGCGTCCCAGGTACCCACTCATTCATTCATTCATTCGTTCATTTTCAGCTGCTGTTGAGAGAGCCTCTTTATGCCAGGCCCTGTGTGAGGTGTGGGGGACTCTGGGGTGAAGTTTTCATCTGGCAGAGGAGAGAGAGAGACATCAACAAATAATTGCTCCTCACTCCGCATGGCCCTGGCCCGTGCTGCCTGGGAAGGGCGTGTCTAGCATGCTCAGGTGTGAGGCTGCACAGGCAGCGGGTTCTTTGCGGGGCTGGGAAGGCCTCTGGGGACCTGCCTCTGAAACTTGGCTGTGAAGGGTGAGGAGTAGTGAAGCAGGCAGAGATGGGGAAGACAGCATGTGCAGAGCGAGCTGGGAGAGAGGCGAGGGAGGGAGGGAGGGAGAGTGGAGAGCCGGCTGCTCTGGAAGGGCCTCCCGGTCACCATGGGCACTGGGGGCTCGCTGGCCTCATGAAGGCACAGAGACCCAATCCCAGGTGGGTTCTAGAAAGCCCTCTTGGGCTGCTGGTCTGGGCAGCACTGGGAGTGGGGCCACCACTCCCAGCCACGGGCCCTGGGTGGGAGCTGGAGGAGCTGGCTGGGAGGTGGGCAGCGGGGGGGGGGAGCTTCCGACTCATTTTGGAGCTCAGGCTGGACACCCGCCCCTAGGAGTCAGCACCCATGGGTGGGATGGGGAGGCCCCAGCCTAGAGTACCAAACAAGAGGAGTGAGCAGAAACCAGCTGAGCGTGTGGGGACAGCTTTGCCTGCATTGTCCTTTGTGGTGCCTTCCGTAGCGTGAACGGCTCTTTGGGCTTCGTGAGTGCCCTGCCACATTTGTTGAATAAACGAGGTAGACTTGTACTCGAGACTGAGGTGCAGACACAGGCTGGATTGGCCCACGGAGCCAGGCACGTTTCAGAAGCTCCGGCCTCCCTGCCGGCTACCCACCCCTCTGTGGACCCCAGCCCTGATTTGCCTTTGCTTGCTCGGATGTTGTGATCCCCCTGTGTGGCTGACAGGAGGAGGCAGGCTGGAAAGGGGTGCTGCAAGCTTCTCCACACTGCTTTACTTCCCTGACGGTGTGCGATGCTCTCCCTAGCGGGCGTGTGTCCAGCGCCTCTGGGTGAATGCTTTTTCCCCAGCAGGATGCACAGACACATTCCCAGGCAACAGGCATTATTATTATTTTTCCTCTTGGACTGACTGCTTCAGGGCCCACCCAGGGCTCTCCCACGCCTCTCATCTGGAAATGTTCTATCTGGAAATGTGCTATCTGCGGGCAGTTGTCTTTAAGACAAAGGCAGCTCGAGACAACTTCATTCTTTTCTGGTTTTTTTTTTTTTTGTGCTGCTTCAGTCACAGGAGAGTGACGTGCCATAGACGTCTCCATATAGATTTATCCACCCAGCCCAGATGTACGTTAAAACTCCCGCAGACCTTTCTTGCAGCCATGCTAAGTGCTTTGTAATTTCATTAAATGAAGGATTAGTGCACGCCTTGACTGCAGCAGACAGTGCCAAGCATTTGCCCCGATCACCTCCACTGATTCCCACCCTGTGCCCAAGAGGCTGGCATCGCTATTTTTTGTTGTGTGGGGAAACGAATCAATGCTTTGAGAGATGGAGCCACCTGGTCAGAATTTGTCAGAATTTATACTGTTGTCGATCAAAAGTGAGCCCTTGCCCGATGTGCACCAAGGAGTCAACTAAGTGACATCGGGATTTTGAGAAGACTCAGCAGAGGCCGCCTCAGCAGGCGGGCGGGCGGGCAAAGCGGGCGGCACGGCCGTGACAGCCGTGGGGAAGACACCAGTGCGGCAGTGGACAACATGGCGGATGGGTGTCGTGCTGACGCGTGTGCTGAGTGAAGGGACGGTCACGGTTAGGGGCTAGAGACTGTCTGGGCTTGCATGTGCACAGGTTGATGGCATGCACAGCTCACGGGAAGTTTACGGCTGAGGCTATCGTGCACAGCAGGCAGGCTCTGACTAGAAACAGCTCGGCCAGCTCTGGGCTGACCTACGAGGTTTCGATAATTCACATTAATTTGTTAACTCAGACTCCAGCGTTGCAAAACACGATGAGGGGACTCAAGGGGGCCAGTGGAGAGGTGTTTTGGGTCAAGATTACGCAGTTTACGGACATAGCATCAGCATCAAAGAAACGAGGCATCTGGGTTCCAGTTCCGGGAATCACAACAGGTACAGATATTTGCTTCTGGCTACTTAAAATTTTAACATACATCGAGGCTGTATTGTGATATGTCAGAGACTTAGTGCCTAAAATACGGTGCAGTGGGCTGGAAGTATCTGTTAATTCACCACTGGTTTGAACACCAAGGCCAGGCCCCTCTCTCTTCCCTTGCGAACCTGTGCTGGGGGACCCAGAGGCAGCCCACAGCCGAGCTGCTCTGCCCCCGCCACTCTCTGTGGGCCTGGGGGAGAGATACAGGAGAGTAGACACGGGGGCCATGTCTGGACACGGGGCCTGCTCAAGGCACAGGTATGGACCCTGAAGACAGAAAGACGGATGAGAGCCAGGAGCCTGTGCTGGGGCAGCGCGGGGAAGGCTGATGCAGGGAGTTGCCCACCCAGGCAGCCATGGGGGGCGGGGGGCATCCCAGGGGCTCCTCCTGAGGACCCCGAGGATGTTGGTTTTGTGCTGAGAGTGGTTCTGACAAGGGGTCTGCCCCGTGGGTGCACCGTGCCGCACGGCGACCCCTTCCCCCACCTGCTGAAGGCCGTTGTCTGCTTAGGTGGATGGAGCCTGCTGGGCTTTTACTGGTCACGTTCAGGCATTTTCCTCTCGGTTACAGCTGGGGGAGACTGAGGCAGGCACCATCTTAGTGTTGATCTTTGCACAGGAGATAGGGTCATAGAGCAAAGAAAGCTGTGGGCTTTGGGCTAGGAAACCCTGGGTGCAGCCTTGAGCTCTGCAGCTGTCTTCACCTTGGCCAAGCCAAGGGAACCTCTGTGGGTTTCAGTTTTCTCCCAGCAGAGGCCTTGGCCCCCCTCCCTGGCCTGGGTGCTGGCAAGGGAAGGTCCTTGCTCCGTGTCAAGTGTGGCCTCAAGGGCAGCACCTTGGAGCCTCCGTGGCCCTCACGTGGCGCAGCCTGTGCCTGCTGACTGGCCAGTAGGGCATGAGGCTCATTCTGGTCTGATAAGGCTGGCCGTGGCCCACTGCCCCAGGAGGTGGACGACAGGTCTCCTGGGATGAGAACACGACTGGGAAGGAGTTCTCTCTCTTCCAGCCTGCACACCATGCACTCTCCCTGAACCTCTGTTCTCTCCTCTTTCAAACGTGGGGCACCCCTTCCACTCTGCCCACCTCCGCACTGTGGGGCCAGTTAGCTGGGTTCCTGTCTGAGACGGTGCATTGCCACCTCAGATGCTGCCACAGAGCTAAGAGGCCACTCAGCGTCAGGGCTGCCTGGGGCTGGGGGCGGGCGAAATGTGGGCATGAGGCCCCTCTCATGGGTCCTCCACCTCCCCCTCATGGGGAATTGGCCTGCCGGGCTCTTCACGGGCACCCTGCCCCTTCTCCTTCTCCCTGCCTTCAGCCCATGGTTCCCGCCTTCCTGATTGGACAGGGAGCTACCCCAGGCCCAGAGCCGACTAGCATGCGGGTCAAGGCTCCATTTCCTCATTTACTCGCTTCCGACAAGGAGGTGTGGGCAGGACTGGGCTGTCCACCTGCGTCCTGCAGGAGCCAGAGCCAGGCCACGTCCACTGCTCTCACTCAGCAGCTCTCCCCTCTCTGGAGCTATCAGGCTCTGGAAATTTCTTTGTTGTTTCTGAGCCCCAAATTGCCTAATTGGACCCACTACAGAGAGCCTCGGCAGGAAAAGCCACTTACGTTTCTAAACTGTGTTTAGGGGAGCCGTAAAAGTGCCAGGTTGTCTTTTTTTTATGACGATTTTTAAGGTCCTGATTTAAGAGATTCTTGACTTTTCCTGCTTTTGCCTGTGGGCTGCTTTTGCTGTGAATCTTGGGCCTCCTTTCGGGGAGTGCTTTTTCCAACAGCACCTGCCACTGTGGGGAGAAATTCTCCCCAAAGGGTGGAGGCCTGAGGGAGGAGCAAGGGCGGTCATGATGTTCTGGCTAAGCCAGGCGCCGTGCGAGGGTGTTTACTTACAGTATCTCATGGAACTCTTACTGGAAACCCATGCGATCCTGGAATTGCCTCACTGTACCAAGGAAGACACCGAGGGTCAGAGTAGTGACCTAGTTGCCCTGAATCACACAACTGGCAAGGGCTGGGCTCCCCAGGGGTCCCCTCCTTCCTCTTCTGCCCGAAGCACGGTCCCTTGCCACCTGCACATGGGCCTCCTTTGTGTTCCTCAAACATGCTAAGTGAGCTCTGCCTCAGGGCCTTTGCACTGGTGGGTCCCCTAACAGGATCCCTCTTTCCCCACATATACACATGGTGCCCTTCCGTGCTTCCCTGGGGCCTCTGCTCTGTGCCATCTCCTCCAAGAGTCCATCCTGGGACAGCCCTCAAGTCCCGTCCTCCCTGTCCTCCTCGGGCAGTTGCCCTGCTCTGTGTCTCTTTGTAGCGTTATAGCACATCTTCACTGATAGTTGGTTGGTATCTGTCCCCTTCCAGACGCCATTAAAAGGAGCTATGTCTCTCTTGCCCCTTTTGTACCCCAATGCGAGTCATTGCCTGACACACAGCATGTGCTGAACACATTTGTCGAAAGGAGGATTACTTGAATGAATGGAGGGAGGCAGGGTGGGGGCACCTGGGCCCAAGGACACTGGCCTGCCAGGGAGCCTGGAGAAGGAGGGCAGAGCATGGAGGAGCCCTGACATGACGGGACGGCAACCAGCGCGGAGGCCTTTGCTGAGATTGCTGGTGGCTGCTGGGTGCCCATCAGTGCTGGGCAAGCGAGGAGGCCCCTGTGGAGTCAGCGCCTGGCAGCCGGCTGCTTCCAGATTCCCTTCCACAAAGGCTGGTCGTCCCTGAGGGCTTTGCCCAGGAATGGCTGTGGCTTCTGACCTTTGCCTGCAAATTTCACAGTATAAAGTAGAGCAAAACCAAAGAGCTCTTGCCTGGGTCTCTTGGGTGTCCAACTGGAGGGGTGTGCTGAAGAGGTGGGCTTGGCACCTGCCGGGGTCGGGGCAGGTCAGCCCCATTGGCTTTTGGTGGCTCATGTCTTCCAGGGATTAGACCAAGACACGGAGCCGTTGGTAAGGTCAGCCTGATCCTGGGCTGCCATTGAGCACTGGGCTTTTGAGATGTTTCCTCACGTGGCACCTTGTCCTAGAGCTTCAGTAGGAGCCAGCCGGCCCCTCCCCACTGAGACTGCTTGACCTATGGCTCTCCCAGAGGAAGGGGAGAGTCCACACTCATTTCCTGTGTGCCCCCAGGGTCTGGCGTTTGTGGTTTCCGTGTCCTCAGGGTGACGCAGGCTCCAGTCTAATTTCACATTTTACAGAGGAGAATCCATGTGACGTCTCAAGTGCCCCCACCAGTGAGCAGCAGATCCAGGATCGGAAGCCTCAAGCCAGCGCCTCCAGGTCCAGTGTGCAGGGTGAGCCCTCGTCCTGGCCCTGCGCTCTTGGCTGCTCCTTGTCAGCTCTCTCCCAGTACGTGTGGGAAGGAGGAGAAGGCCTGGCCTGCTGGCCAGGACACAGCTAGAAGAGCTGCAGAAGGAGAAACGGGAGCTGCCTAGAGAGTGCCAGCTGCAGCAGCTGGTCGAGCTTGGTGGCTGTGAACTCGGGGCAGGAATCAGTGGAACCAGCCTTGTGGCCTTGGACGGTCACTTCTTGGCCTAGTAGCCCGGTGTCCTCAGCTACTATATGGGAATAAAAGCAGTCCTTGTACCTAAAGCTCCTATGGTGCTGCCTTATGTTCCCAAAAGGATATCAGCCAGCATAGTAGGAGTTACTACATCCCTGTCATCCCTGCTGTGTGACCGGTGCTGCCCTGGGTGCTGGGCTCAGAGATAAGCAAAGTGGGCTTGATGGTCCCCTGCTGAGGGCTGTAGCCTGGTGCCGGGGACGCCCGGGAGCACCACCGTGGGCCGGGACCTAAGGGGGAGAGGAACTTACCTGTTACATGGCCAGGGGTTGGGAGGGGGCCGGTCCAGGGAGCCCTGCAGGCAGCGCTTGGGAGACAAGGAGGGTGGAGCGGCTTTGCTCTCTCCTGGGGCCGACGGGAGGGGGTGAAGGCTTTTAAGTGGTGGCTGCAGCTCTCAGACTGGTGCTTTGATTGAAAGGCTCCTTCCGGCCATGCTGGCTGCTGCTTGGAGCCTGAACGGGGGTGGCGGGTGGGGATGATGATTGGGAGGGGCTACCTAGGCGACCCCTGAGTTGTGGCAGCAGCTGAAGGCGGCTGGGACCAGGGAGCTGGGCAGAACCAGAACCTGATGGGAGCCTTGGCCTTGGCCTGGCCTCCTGGCCCCTCCCCAGTCTGTGTGGGTTCCTGTGGCAGCCACAAAGGAGACCAGTACCAGAGCCCCATCTTTCATTCGGAAAACTCGGAGTGCTCCAAACATCAGCATACCCACTCCCACCTGCAGAGAGGTGGTAGTGGTGGTGGGCAGCTCTCCTGGGGTCCTGATGAGCACATTGGATGGTGGGGTGGTGGGGGCAGGGGAGCTGACGTCTCCTGCAGAGTCCCCCCTGCCCCATCCCAAGCAACGAAGCCTCTTGGTTCTTGGCTCTATCCTTGGGGGGATGAGAACACCAGAAAGCTCTGCACTTGGCCTTGATTGTGCCAGCAGACCCCTTTAGAAGACTCCACACGAAATGGCAGCTCTTGTCAAGGGCCCTACCAGAAGCGAGCCACGTGGAAGTTGCCACGGGCTTTGTGGCTCGGGCTGTCTATCCGTGGGAGTCAGCGAAGGTGGCCCTGTCGCTGGCTCTGTACACGGGGGCAAGGCACTTCACTGTTCTGAGCCCCGGTTTCTTTGTTAGTGAATCGGAGCACCATTTTTCTTGCAGGGCTATTGTCAGGGTGCAGGGGAGGATGTGCTCAGGCAGGGAGCCACATAAAGCTGTGCAGGTTGTGAACTGCACAAGGGTGGCAGGGGCTCAGTAGGGCCTGAACGCACTGCTCTCTGGGCCTTCTACGATGGGGTCTGTTCTAGTTTGAATGAGCACACCCGTGGGCTGGGGTGGCCCTGGCTGTCTCATAGAATTCCCCGCAGGTAGTGGCTGCTTGGTACATGTTGCTTTTCCCCTGAGGAAGGTGTTCATTGTGCAATCTGGGGGACTAGCTTGGTGAATCTGCTTCCTCCTCCCTTGCAATGTGATCTATGTAACTGAATGTGTTTCTCTCTTTGTTCTTACTGCCAGGAAGCTCAAAGCTATTAATTCGTACATTTGTGCAATTGCATTCCTCTTGTTTTAATGTATTATGCTTTATTCATGTTGTACTGTTGATTAAATATGTTCTTTGTGGTAAGCCACCCCGGTTCCTTTGGATAGAATGCTTATAAGTAAATGCAACATGTGTTTGGATTTTAGCTAGTGCATCTTTTGGGGTTCTGGGGTCCTTAAGTCCAGCAGACAATCAGAAAGTGAGTGGAATGGCACTTACATCTGCATGGTGGAGTGTGAACTTCAGGGGGGCGGTGTCAGTGATATTTCTTTCATCATTGGATGGATGGGGAAGATGCCGCATGCCTTGGAAAACCACTGGTCCTCTGGACTGCTCATTGATGGTTATATTTTATGCAGAAAGTGAGAACTCTAAGGATAACCCTGACATTTGGGGAGCCCTGGAAGCTCAGCAGCTGGGCAAGCTCCCTGGCCCCTTTAGCCCTCCACCCAATGTTGACTTCAGCACACAAGTGTGGGTCCTAGAACGGCCGTCAGGCATCCTCTCCTCTATTATGCCCACCCGTTAGTGCCCTGGATCGCCCAGGTCTCTGGCCAGGCCCTTCCGCGTGGCACCCCCGGGCAGGCTGGAGTACGGCCTTTGTGTCCTGCTGTAGTCATAGCTTGGGATTTCACTTTCAGTGGAGGGCCCTTAGCAGGCTGGTATTATTTGCCCCATGCATACTGGCTCAGTATTTCTGGATGGGAACTGGGGGGCTCATGTTAGACTCTGTGGAAGCCGAGGGGAGCACCTGGCTGCATCGTGCCTTGCCTCCAGCATCTTGACCATAGCTGGCCTCGGGATGGCAGGAGAAACAGATTACAGAGGCTGTGAGATACCCTGGCCACTCACCTAAGCCTTTTTACCACTCTAGTCTCCTTTCAACTTTGCATTAACCCTACAAGGTCGATGTCAATCACACGTACAGTTGTGGGGGCCGAATCCCAACTTAGACGTGTGGGAAGAGCCTGTTCCAGGAACGAGGCAGCGCTGGCTCCTTCCAAAGTCCCCCATGTGCCCTCTGCCCAGTCTTCATGGACGGCAGCTCTCCCGGGAGCTGGGCTCGGTCAGAGCGGGAACACTGGGCTGGGATCTATGGTCCACCCTCCCTGCATGCCTTCCCCTGGGTGAGGGCCCCCCTCAGGGCCCCACAGCCTGCAGGTGACCCCCACTGCGGCGGGAGCAGACTTGTGCACCATGGCTCCTTGGCCACCCCACGTTTCTGTTTCTCACATCTGGGGCCTCTGAAGACGGTCAGGCCTGAAGGCAGAATTTTGCAAAGAGCGTGTGAAGAGCTAAGGTGAGCGCTTGGGCAAGGCTATGGCTGGCAGGCCACGGCAGGGACACGAGGCGGCCGGCTGTGTCTCCTGTGTCAGCCTGGAACTGAGGGCTGCTACCGTTTGTGCACAGGCACGGGAGGGCTCCATGGTGGGTTGAGTTTTCTGAGACGAGGAAGCCCCCGTGTTGAGTGCCAGGAGGAGGCCGATTCTGGAACCTTCTTTCAAGGTCTCGCCTTCACCAGGAGAGAGCAGGCATGGCGTCTCACGAGCACTGCCTTCACTCTGGGGCATCCTCACATCTTGGCAATGGTCCCGAATCATCTGACCGTGGGCCACCCCCACTGCCCTAATGCAGCCCCATCCAGAGCAGTGATTAATGTGGATTAAAGTGCTCGGCAGAACAGGGGCTGTGGACAGATAAATCGCTGCAGGAAACGATCACAGTTTGATAGCTGCTCATTTCATTTTTACTTGAAAACAGAAAAACAAAACAAACAAAAAAAAACCTTGATAAATTAGAGACAGTAAGTGATTTTATATTAATGAGAAAAAAGAAGAGAATTCTACAAACATGTTGGGGTTATAAGAAAGACAAGATGCGTAACAGAGGATCAGCCTCCGTTAGGCAGTGTTTGCCGACCCGGTGCCTGGCTGGTCAGGGCCCCTGTGCCTCTGAGGACAGAAACAAAGGGGGACCCAGGCTTCTCAGGCTCCCCGGCATGCTTAAGCACGGCATGCCATTTCTAAATGACAGATTTTTGCCAGAATAACAGGAAAACCATATAAATACTTTAGTATTTTCCATGTAGAGCAAAGTGAATTTCTAAGAAAAAAATCACCATTGTCTTTTGAGGGGAGCAGTTTAACCCAATTTTGGGAGACGTGGTCCAAGAGACAGCTTGGCTTTGAGGGTAGCTTTTTCTCAGCCCTGGCTGGGCGGGTCCCTGCCTCCTGGGGGCTGGATGGAAGGACGGCTTCCTGTAGGCCCTGTGACCACAGGCTTGGCCTGGGAAGGCCAGTCCCTGGAAGTCAGAGCTGTCACCTAGCCTGGTTCAGGCTGGACCAGCTCAGTGTCCACAGTCAGCTCTCTGTTTGCCAATGCTGGGCTGCCCTCGCCGCTGAGCCCAGTCAGACACGCCGCCTCCAGCTGCGGGTGGGTAGCCATCTGCTAGGGCCCCTCTAGCCTCTTGGAGATCTTTGAAAATCCCGTCTCCCAGACAGCGGAGGAGCTGATGACAATGACTGCTGCGTGGGCCAGTTGTGGCTAACGTGGAAGAACTCTGCATTACATGGAAGCAAGAGCCCCCAAGGCGCTGCACAGGTGGCCTCTCCACTTACCACAGCTGGCTGGGGAGGCTGGCCAAAGATGCTCGCCCCAGACGCTGGAAAGGCAAATCTTAAAATTTCCAAAGAGATCCCAATTTTTTTTTTTTTTTTTTTTAGTCAAAATAAGGGACCATGACTCTTTAGGCTGTAGGGGCACAGAACCGAATGTAGGCAAATAATTGTGAATGTCCCTAAGGGAGACAGGTAAGGTTTGACTAGGTCCACCAAGCCACACACGTTGGTTTTGGTAAGCTCATGTTTAGAAAGGGAACCGACAAAGGGGAGTGAGGATGCTAAAGACAGCATGTTCAGATGTGTACAAAGCACTGGGTGAAGCCCTTGTAGACAAACACAGAGAACAAGACTTTTGAGCGGGGCGATTAGGTTGATGTGTAACTAAACACATGTGCCCAAAGATTATCGATTTGCTGACAGATGTCAATCAGAAGAGGCCTTCAGCGTTGGCTCCGTCCTCTCCACATCCCATCGTTCGTGAAGCGCTGTGGCACGCTGATGGAACATGAGATCACAGGAGGTCGAGAGGGAGCATGCGTTCATCTGTGCCGTGCCACATAAAACCGCCAGGTAGTATATGTGAGTGTGCTTCGCGTGGTGAGACCAGAATTAGTTTATTTAATTGATGGATGAGGGCCCCAAATATCCCTAAAGACTGGGACAAGGTGTCAGAGATAACAAGGTGAAATGTGATGTGGAAACACTGATAGTCTTCCACCTGGGTTGAAAAGGTCAATTCCAGTGTTTGGGCTATCATTAAAAACAATTCTCATAGTTGGCATTTACTGAGGTCTTATCAGGCACGACATTGAGTGACTGACAGGCATTATCCCATTTTGTCTTCATGGCAGCCCTATGGGATCGGCTGTGTGAAAATCTCTGATTTACAAATGAGGAAACTGAGGATTGGGGTGTTTCAGTAAATTTCCCTAGGCATATGGTATGGCAGACTAAATTATTGTGAGCAAATGCTCATTCCCTTTTCTAAATCTCCATCAATGACTTTACGTCCGCCATTGGTATTGGATGTGCCTGTGGACTTGCTATCGCCAGGGGCATGTGGGCAAAAGTGTGTGTGCAAGTTCTGAGCTCAGGTTGTAAGAAGTGGTACATGCTAACCTGTTCCTCCATTTCTGCCCATGATGAGAACATGCCTATGTCCTCACTGCCCTTGCACATGAGCCTAAGAATGGGATGTCTGGAGCAGGGCCATCAGCTGACCCACAGACTGCGAGGTGGGAAAAGAGTCCACTGAGATTTTGTGATTGGTTGTCACTTAGCAACGCTGACTGATACATATTGCCAGTTAGTGGCTGAGCTGGAATTCACACCCACATTGTCTAACTCCAGAGTCCATGTTCTTTGGCACTTTGCCATATTTCATTAAAAAAAATTAGGTAAGAATAACTATAGTCCTGGGTGTAGTCTTTTATCTACAAATAAAGCTTATCAGTTCTCAATTTATAAATGTAGTACAATCTATCAGAATCTCAACTGAGTATTTTTCTTGGGATTTTACAAAGTGATTAGAAAATTAAGCTAGAAAAGGAAAGCTGGCTAATATAAAAGTACTCAGACAACAGGAAATAACGAAGGCTCAGTGATAAACATATTTTAGCACACGTAAACCAGTAGCAATTAAGTTAGAGAGATACCAGTGCAAAACAGAGATTTACAGCAACAAAAGTCAAAGTTGGAAAGAGATCCTATTTCACAAAATTATTAAATAGAAGATAAAGGAGGAATCAAACACCATTTGATATTATTATATAATAAATGATGCTGGCTGAATTTATTAGTTATTTTGGGAAAAATTAGCTACACACCTCATCATGAGCCAAAAAAAAAAAAGTTCTATTAAGGAAGTCACTCTTTAAGAAATCATGGAAAACTATTAAAAAATAGAGCACAATGTTTTTTCAGATAACTTCCTAGATTTTAAAGTAATAGAAATATTACGAAGGTAAATAGACATAGCTTTATAAAAATTAAACATTTTTTTTTTTTTTTTTTTTTTACTGGGAGGTCCCGGGGATCGAACCCGGGTCCCTCCATATGGGAGATGGACGCCCAACCAGTTGAGCCACATCCGACCCCCAAACATTTTTTTACAAACACAAAAATGAAAAGGAAAATAATGGAGGGAAAATATTTGTTACAAATATAACAAGATAGAAATATTTATCTTGCCTCATTCAAATTGGTGATTTTACATTGGGCAAAAGACACATCTGGACAGCTGACATCAAAAGAAATACAGTTCAGTTCAACCCCAAAAGCACTTTGTGGAGCTCTTGCTTTGTGCCTAATGAAGTTAAGTATGAAGATTTTGGGGAAAAAAACATGGAAAAATGGACAACTATATGAGTAACAGAAGAACTGCAAAATAGAATGAAATCCATGAAATCATCTTTTCTAGCCATTTTGATATCCACTTTTGTAAAGGCATGTTAAGACCCTTTTCTCATTTTACTTTTTCAATTAGATTGTGTATCTTTTCCTTACTGATTCGTAGGAGTGTGTTACATGTTTTCAAGTTCTGGACATGTTTTGGACATATGTATTATAAATATTATCTGTCATTCTTTTACTTGTCTTTTCACTCTGGTATCTTTTGATGAGCAGAAGTTACTAATTTTAAGAAAGTAAAATAGAGCAATAGTTTTATGGTTAGTGCTTTTTTACATTTTAGGGAACTTTTTCCTACCTCAAGGATATAGAGATATCGTCCTATATTTTCCTTTAGAAGCTTTATTGTTTTACGTTTTACATTTAGGTCTGAAGCTGAATGACTACTCAGAGAAGGCTTCTACTGGGGAATCCCTGCATCTCCTTTCACTTAGATTTGTTTAATTTATTCCTAATATTTTATTCTTTTGGTGTTATTATAAACAAGATTGTTTTCTTAATTTTATTTTTAAATTGTTCTCTGCTAGTCTATGGGAATAAAATTAATTTTTTTTGCATATTGATTGTTTTAGTTTGCCAAAAGCTTCTGGGAGCAATATACCAGAAATGGGTTGGCTTTTATAATGGGAGTTTATTAGGTTAAAAACTTACAGTTCTGAGGCCATGAAAATGTCCAAATCAAGGCATCATCAAGAGATGCTGTCTCCCTAAGTTGCATCTGTGTGCACTCAGGCACGTGGCAGCGTCATCTTAAGATGCCTTGTCTCTGAGCTCGGCTGTGTGCTCAGGCACACAGCCGGGCTCAGTGGCGGCTCTGCCGGTGTCCGCCTTCCCCTCCAGGCTCACTTTCTCCCTGAGCTCAGCTGTGGGCAAGCAAGCATGTGGCTCGTCTGTCCCCTCTTCTCAGGGCCTCGTCTCTTTCAGCCTCTCGGGGGCCACTGCCTGTGCCTCTGTGCTCCCCCAGTCCAGGTTCCGGCCTCCAGGACCTCTCCCTCAGCATCTTGGGTTTTTTTTTTTTTGTCTCTGCAGCTTTTTCTGCATCTCTGGCTTTTTTATTTCTCCATTTATAAGGGACGCCAGTAAGAGGATTAAGACTCACCCTGGGTCTCACAATCTAATCAAAGACCCTTGACTGGAGTGATCTAATCAGAAGTAACCTAATCAAAAGATCCCTTCTTCAATGGGTTTATAGGCACAGGAATGGAGGAGCTCGAAGGCAGGGGGTCTTCACCAGGGGTCCACAGACCCCCCGAGGGGTCTGTGGAAGGATTTCTAGGGGTCTGTGAGCTTGAATTGAAAAAAATCTACTTATTATCCTTATTTTCTCTGACCTCCAATGATGAGTGTCATAAAACTTTCTGCCACTACATTCTGAGAAGGAGTCCGTGGTTTTTACCTGACTGGCAAAGGGGTCCAATGAACAAAAAAAGGTTAAGAACCCCTACTGTAAGGACATCATTTTCTGGGATCCACCCAGCTTCAAACAGTCACATTGATCTTGTATCCTGCAACCTTGCTGAATCTGTTTATTAGTTCTAATTTTTTTTAAAATGGATTCTTTAGGATTTTCTATGTACAAGCTCATGTCATCTGAAAATAGAGCAAGTTTCACTTTTTCCTTCCTCATACTTCTGAATGTCTTTTATTATATATTTTCCTTGTCTAATTGGCCTGGTAAGAACCTTCAGTATAATGTTGCGTAGAAGTGGTGAGAGTGGACATCCTTGCCTCTTTCCTGATCTTGGGGGAAAACATTCTGTTTTTCATCATTGAATCTGATGTTAGCTGTGGGTTTTTCATAGATGCCCTGTATCAGATTGAGGAAGCTTGTTTCTATTCCTGACTTGCTGCATGTTTGCATCATGCAAAGTTGTTGGGTTTTATCAAATGGCTTTTTCTGCATCCATAGAGATGATCATGTGGTTTGCTCCTTTATTTTGTTAATATGGTAATCCATTACATTGATTGATTTTCAGATGTTAAACCAACCTTGGCTTCCTGGGACAAATACCACTTGGTTATCACGTATAACCCTTCTTATATGTTGCTAGATTTAGTTGGCTAGCACTTCTTCTGTCGGATTCTTCTATGCATTACTATTATTGTTGAGCTGTCTATTTCTGCCTTCAATTCTGACAGTTTTTGCTTCATGTGTTTAGGGCACTGTTATTAGATACATATATGTTTATAATTGTTATATCTTCCTGATGGAGTGACCCTTTAACCACTATAAAATGTTCCTTGTTGTTTCTAGCAACACTTTTATCTTACAGTTGATTTTTTCTGATAGCAGCTATTTTTATTCCTTTCTTTTACTTCCAAACCCTTTGTGTCTTTGTATCTAAAGAGCATCACAATTTGAGAGCATATGGTTGGATTTTTAAAAAATCCATTTTGTCAACTTCACATTTTAGATTGGAATGTTTCTCACACTTACATTTAATATGTTTACTGATAAAGTATGATTTACATCTACCATTTTGCTATTTGTTTTCTGTACATCTTATATCCTCATTCCTCTGTTCCTCAATTACTCACTTCTTTTGCATGATGTAAGTATTTATTAGTGTGACATTTTAATTCCCTTGCTTTTTAATTATGCTTGTTGATTTATTTTCTTAATGATTGCCTTTGGGATTACAATTAGCATCTGAACTTCAAAGAATCTAGTTCAGATTAATAGAAACTTAATTTTAATAGTATACAAGACGTAGCTCCAATAGAGCTGTTTCCTCCCCCTCCTTTGTACTATTATTGCCATAAAAATGACATATTCATAGATCTTAAGCTCGGCACCATATTTTAATTATTATTTTATGCAGTCGTCTCTTAATCAAATAGAAGAAGAGTTACAAATACATTAATACTTTATATTTACCCATGCCCTTACCTTGATTGTGCTCTTTATTTCATCACGTGGATTCAAGTTGCTGTCTGTGGCCTTTCACTTCTACCCAAAGGACTCCCTTTTAGTATTTTCTTATAGGGCAGACGAGCTGGTGTTTCTGTTTTTGCTTATCTGGGAATGTTTTAATTTCTTTTTCATTTTGTTAGATACGGAATTCTTGGTGACAGTTCTTTTCTTCCAGCACTCTGAATATGCCATCTACCTGCCAGAAGGGCCTCCATGGTTTCTGATGAGAAATCAGCTGAAAGTCTTATCCCTTGTATGTGATGAGTTATTTTTTTTTTTTTTTGCTGTTTTCAAGACTTTTTTTTGCCATTGGCTTTGTGATATCTCTAGGTGTGGATCTCCCTGAGTTTATAATACTTAGCATTTATTGAGCATCTCAGATGTGTAGGTGATGTTTTCCATCCATTTGGGAAGTTTTTGGCCATTATTTTTTCAAGTATTCTTTCTTGCCCCTTCTCTCCAGCCTCTGTAGCTGGGTGTCCCATTACACGTATGTTGGTATACTTGATGGTGTCCCACACATCTCTCAGGCTCTGTTGATCTTACTTCATTCTTTGTTCTTTCTCCTCTTCAGATTATTTAATCTTAATTGATCTACCTTCAAATTTACTAATTCATTCTTCTGCTAGTACCAAATCTGCGAGTAAGCCTCTCTAGTGAATCTTTCATTTCAGCTATTATGCTCTTCAATACCAGAATTTACAGTTAGCTCTTTTTCATAATCTGTTTCTTAATTGACATAATCCATTTTGTGAGGTATTGTTGTCATACTTTAATTCTTTAGACATGATTTTCTTTAGTTCATTAAACATAGTTATAATAGCTTTCCCCGTTTCTTTGAATGTCTCCTAATTTCTGTTGAAAAGTGGACATGATGGCTAATATAATGTGGCAGCTCTGGAAATCACTCCTGCCCCCACTGCCTGGCTTGTTTCTCTGCATGTGTGTGTTGTCTGCTGGTTTAGTGTCTCTCCTGGACTCACGCTGCAAAGTCTGTTTTCCCTGTAGTGTGAAGCCAACAAGATGTATGCTTGGTTTGTTCAGTGGTCAGTTAATGATTGGTTAGAGATTTCTTTAAACGTCTACCCTTTGCTGAGAGGGTCTGAGTGTGTGTTGGAGAATGCTTGCATGTGCGGGCAGGGAGCTCAGGACTCTGCGTTAGCGTTCGTTTACCTTGTGCGCAGAGTCTCGAGGTCAGCCAGAGGACTGCACAGGGCTTGCTCGTGCTTTCCTGGGCATGCACGCAAGTCTGAGCTCGCGCTTAGCCTTCCAAATCCCAGGAGTGGAGCAAAGTTTCCAAAGCCCCCGTGGACATCTTGTTCTCCAGGCCTTCCTTTTAAGTTTTTGGCCAAGTTCCTGTTTGCCTCAGCTGGTATCAGCCTCGGTTTCTACAGTGTAAACTGTCACTGCTGACTATTTTTGACAAAGGGCCTGGGTGTGGGGCTTATTTCCCAGAGTGAGCCCCTGAGCCCTAACGACGACACCCCGAGTAGGCTTTGCCAGAGGCTGCGCCATACGGCCCGTGACAGGGTGTGGACGGGGCATTTGTGGAGCTCTACATTTAGCCCTCCCTCTGCAGGGGCTGCTGGGGGGTGCTGGCTTTTAGGGTTACCCTGGAGCTGGCGAGAGGCGGGTGGGACTGGGTCAAGCTGAAACCCCATGAAGCCTGATGTTCTTCCCAAGGATCAGCAATTCCTTCTGGAATCAATGCACCTCAAGCTGTTACAAGCCTTTGGTCAGTTTCCAGAGCCCCGAAAGGGTTCTGTGATGATGTTTTCCAGTGTTTTCATTGTCTCCACGGAGGGCTGCCCTCTGCCATTCCAGAAGTCCCCTTTCGGTTAGACTGATGGCCTTTAAGCCGTTTCCGCGTGCACTGGGCCAGGCGCTGGTGTTAGGTGGGAAATAGGGCATGGGACTTGCTCCCAGCTCGTGAAGAGGTGAGGAGGACAGACAGCAATACAATGCTACATGCAGGCAGACGCCCAGGGCGGAGTCATGGGCCAAGGGAGGTCGGGCTCCCTCCGTCTTGGGGGTCAGGCATGCCCAGGAAAGAGTTTCTGAAGGAACCGACATGTGTGGAGGCACACAACAGCCCCGTGGGCTCAGGGAGCTGCTCCGGGGCACGGCTGTGGTGTAAGAGCTGAGGATGGGGAGGTCACAGGAGCTGGGGCAGAGGCTCGATGCTTCTGTGAAGGGCGCGGCGGGGCCCGGGCAGGCCTTTTGGCAGAACGGGGCCTGGCTCAGGTGGAAGCTGGGGACAAGCCCCCAGCAGCTGCATGGAGGGGGCCTGAGGGCTGAGGGTCCGAGGCAGGGGGCTGTGGTCTTGCTTTTGGAGACGGGATGACCAGCCCCTGGATGAGGCCGGAGGCACTGGCAGTGGATGCAGAGAGGAGGGGAGAGTGGGGAGGAAGTTCAGTGGTGGAACCAAGGGCCGGGGCCCAGGGCCTGTGGGGAAAGTGTTGGAAAAATCATCTTTGCGCCTGAAGGGTATAGATTTTTCCACAAGAAGAAGGCTGTGAACTCTGTAGGCTTTACTGGCCTTGGGGCCGTGCCCCAGAATCCACCATCGAGCTGCAGCAGAAGTGATTAGAGAAGGAGGCAGCAGCTCAGGCAGGAACAGCACTGGAAGTTACCCCCACTCCTCTGGGGGGATGGGCAGCTCCTCGGCTCATACAGAACCTGCTTCTTGCCCCAGACAGAGGGCCCAGCACGTTTTCAAGTTAACTGTTATGCCAGCTTTCTCAGCATGCGGCGAGGGCTCTAAGTGTGGGAGCCAAGTCTCACTCATCTACGTGTCCCCGGTAGGGACTTAATGGTCTCGTGTTGAGTGGAGGGTGGGCCTGGGGGCTGGGTGGCTAAGCGAATCTGGAGTCTAGTACCCTCTCCAGGCTCAGTACCTCCCAAGCCTGAGCAGTGTGTTCAGTGCCCCGCTCCACAGAGATGAGGGTGCCAAGACTGTGGCCCCGTGTCCTGCTCGGGCTGCCACAAGTGGGCAGCCTCAGGGGCACATGCGTGAGCCAGGTGCCTCGGCCGCTCCACTCAGGCGGCTGGCTCTACTGCCTCGGCCTCCCCGTGACTTGCATCCATCAACCCTCGTTCTGGGTGGCAGCTGAAGTCATCTGAGACTTTTTCCAACTCTCCCAACCTCTCCTGACCCTCTTCCTCAGGCACTCGGGAAGTCCCTGAGCTGACTTGGGATGGCGGCCTCACTGGACTGGACTGTGCTTGTCGCTGCATGCTCAGCAGCCCCTGGGAAGGGGCCCTTGCACCTCGTGTAGGTGAGAGGTGGTTGTAGCCTCCTCAGTGCTCCAGACAGCCCCTCCCTGGGAGCAGGCAGTCCATGATGCACACTGGTTTCTCCAGAGCCCCATATTTCATTCCAGGGTCCCTGCTGACAACTCCTGGGGTGTCTTGAGGCCCAGGACCCCTTGGACACAACACTGGGGATGGTCGCGCCCCCCCAACACCATCTGGGGAGCTGACCTGGCCCTGCGAGGTGGAGCTTTTGAGCAGAGTCGTGGTATCTGCCAGGGCCGTGGCGGCACTGCTTAGCTGAGCAGGGGCTTGTTCTGATTTCGAGACCAGCACTTACCAGCACTTAGAGAGAGGCAAAGTGGAAACGTAGATAGAAGGCGGCAGGGGAGGCCATGCGATCCAGTGACCAGACACCAAGTGGCTTTGGCGCCCAAGGAATGAAACTGTGGATGCTGGGAAAGAAGGGAGGGCAGCGTGGCCCATGAGCCCTGTGGCTCAGGCCACGGGCCCAAGGCTTCCTGTTTGCCTGGGGCCGAGGGTGGGAAGCCGTCTTGTCTGCCTAGGCCCCCCTCGGCTCACCTGTACCTGGTCCCTGCTGTGGGCTGACAGTGGGTCTGCTCGCAGCTTCCAGTCTGACGGAGGCACTGGGGATTTGCAAGGTCAGCTCGTAGTGCTTGCTGGCCGTGAAGGAGGGGAGGTGGGCTGCACAGGCCTGCATGCTCCTGGGGTCTTGCCGCGGCTGCTGTTTAGGATTCCCAGAGCACGTTCCTGTACATTGCCCGACGTATCCCAGAGCCCTGCTGTGAATGCGTGATTGCCACCTTGTCTTCTCAGGGAAGAAGGTCAGGCAGTCTCCTGGGGGGCCGCCCCTGAGAGCCATGGGGCCAGCCCTGGAGACCTCCAGGCCCCTGCGGGGACCTCAGACACGTGGATCAGGACAGATGCATGGTGGGGAGGGGCTCTGTGTGCTGGAGGAAATGGCCCAGCCCCAGGGCCTTCCTTTGTCATCTCATTCGGGACACCCCAGGCCAGAGACCTTTTTATTTAATGGGGGCACGTGGTTTGGCCCCTATTAAATAAAAGAAGCTAGAAAGAAATGGTTTCCCTGAGAAGTCAGTGCTCAAACATTGTGCAACCGGGTGGAGAAAGCAGTGCTCCAGTTCAGGGAGGCGCTGGGGAGAGGGTGTTACACTAGGCCTCTTCCTCTCACTCACCCACCCATCCATCCACCCATCCACCCACCCATCCATCCACCCACCCATCCACCCATCCATCCATCCATCCATCCATCCATCCATCCATCCATGGATTCATCCACTCATTACTTGATTCATGCCTTCAGTAATTCACCCATTCACTCACTCATTCACTCATCCATCCAGCCATCCAGCCATGCACTCATTCATTCATCCATGAATTCATTCATTCATTCATTCATTCATTCATTCATGCCCTAAGTTATCTGGTCGGTCCTTCAGCCCCACAGCCCTTCAGCCCACATGTCCTAGCAATGCCAGGGTCAAGGTGAGAGACACACAGGTACACAGCCCCTAGCTTGCAGAAGGACAGAGTGTCAACTTGTGCCATTTATATCACATCACCACATGCTGGGGGTATTAAGCGGAGTTCATAGGTAGGGCAAGAGGTGGCTCCAGCCAGGAGGCGGTGTCTGGCCTGATGGCCTCGTGTCCACCCCACCCTGAGGCACCTTGGGTATGCTGTCCACTGCCTGTGGGGCAGTGCTGACCTTAGGCTGCACTGGCGGGAATGCCAAGTGGTGCAAGCACTTGGGAAGCATGTTGGCGGTTTCTTATGAAGGCAGTCCTGAGTTTGCCACCATTCTACTCCCACGTACACTGGAACGAAAATAGAGGTCCACACAAAGCCCTGGGCATGGATAGTAACCCAAATGCCATCAATGAGCGAGTGGATAAACAAATCGGGACAGATGCTGATAGTGGAAAACTACGCAGTAATGAAAGGAACCTGCCGAGAAGTGCCATGACAAGGAGGAATCTCAGAAACAGTGTGTTAGCACACTAGGTGCGCTTCCACGTGTGCAAAACTCAGGAAAGCTGCAGGTAGTGCTAGGAAGCAGGTCAGGGGTTGTCTGGGATGGGGGCTGCATGGGTCGGCTAGGGAGCTGTGCAGGGGGCTCGTGAGGGTGATGGATATGTTTCATGTCAGCACTACAGTGGGGGTGCATGTGTGTGTATGTACCTGCCAGAACTCATCAGCCTGCACCCCGCAAAGAGGCACGTTGTATCCTATGTAAAGTACACATCAATAGGTTGATTTAAAAATTTAACGACTTGCCAGGCAGGCAAAGGCATAGTCATGACTTTCAAAACCAGTGCCCAGCACAGCAAAGAGACAGTGTCCTGGAAGCACCCTGCTGTGCCAAGTCTCTCTATTTGGTGAACCGTGGGAGGTGCAGGGGTACCAGGGTGGGTCCAGTGGGGCCAGGAGAGTGGGGAGATATCATAGATGGGGCCCAAGGCAGCAGACGGCTTGGTATTCTTTCAAAGTGGTAACATTTGAGGGGAGTGCCAGAGTACCTGTGCCCCACTGTCCTGTGTCCCAGTGTATCCATACTCCAGTGTACCTGTGCCCCAGTGCACCTCTTCCCCAGGGTGCACGTGCACCTGTGTTCTTGTGCATTTGTGTACCAATACGCTAGTGTACCCATGCTCCAGTGTATCTGTGCACCTGTGTACCCATGTACTTGTGCATGCACCTGTATACCCATGCACCTGTTTACCCATGCATCAGTGTATCTGTGCACCTGTATACTCGTGAACCAGTTTACCTATGCACTTGCGTACCTGTGTACCTGTGCACCTGGGTACCAGTGTACTGTGTACCTGTGTATGCATCTGTGTTTCAGTGTATCTGTGTTCCCTTGCACCAGTGTATCTATGCACCTTTGTACTTGTGAACCAGTGTACCTATGCACCTGTGTACCCATGCAACTGTGTACCTGTGCACCATGTATTTGTGAACCTGTGTACAAATACACCTGTGTACCCATGCACCTGTGTATGCACCTGTGTGTCAGTGCATCTGTATTCCCTTGCACCAGTGTATCTGTGTACCTGTGTATTCATGAACCAGTGTACCTGTGCACCTGTGTACCTGTGTACCTGTCTACCTCTGCACCTGTGTACCAGTGTACCTACGTACCCATGCACCTTTGTATACACCCATGTGTCAGTGCATCTGTGTTCCCTTGCACCAGTGTACCTGTGCACCAGTGTGCCTGTGTACCAGTGTACCTGTGTGTGTACCTGTGCACCATTGTATCTGTGGTCCTTTGTACCTGTGCACCTCTCTACCTGTGGGATGGGGTAGATGGTTTCTAACAAGTCCCTCCCCCTAATAGAATCTGATTAGCCTTCTTAGCCTCAGGTTCCAGGGGAAGCCCCAGCCTGACCTAACCTGGGCGTGGTCAGGAGGGGCTCCCAAAGGTTGGGAGCCCATGAGGTGTGCCGTTTGCCTTTGTCTGCCTGCTGGGTTTTGCCACCACCCACCCAACTGGGCAGCGGGTTTACCAGACCTGCATTAGGAGTCATTTCACATGTTCCTTTCTCATCTTAATTAAAAGTGGCTTAACTTGGGGAAGGTTCTGGCTTCCATCTGGTCTCACTATGGCAGGTGACAGCCAGGTTTGCAAAGGCCACCTCTGCTTGGCAGGTTCACCGTGATGAGCCAGACAAGATAGACAGACAGACACCCCCTACTCTCACCTCCTTTCCGTTAACCCCCTTCTCCCACCCTGAGGAAGTGGGGCTGAACTTCACGGGGGCTGCAGGGAGAGTGGCCTGGGGAGGTGTGGGGTCTTGCCAGGCCAACCGAGTCGGGAACCCGGGTGTCTGTGGTCTGTGACCTGGCTGGAGGTCAGGTGCCAGCTGCTCTTACCGTCCTTTCCCCTGGGGAGCACCACCAGCCTCTCCTCCCTGGTTTCCTGGGGGAGCTGCCTTGCGCCCTGCAGGACATTGCCCTGTTTTCAAAGGTGCAAGGGGCCAGCTGTTTCCTCCTGCTGCCCAGCCCATCCGGGGCAGGGATGAGACCTAACCTGCCGGACTTTGAAACTCTGAGGACCAGAGGCCAAATATTTATTCTCAGGAATGACTTTTTAAAAAATTTTAACCCACCTGAGTCAGGCTGTAAGCTACCGCCCCAAATGGTCTGTCCCTGCTGGGCCAATCCTGCGCTCAGGTGGCCTGAGAAAGGTCCTCCGAGCTGGGAACCCCTGACTGCCCAGCCCGCTGCCACCTCCCTTCCCAACAAGCCTCCTGCAGCAAGCTCCTCCTAGCCCCAGGTCCCTGTGCTCTTCTCGAGCCTCTGGTTGCCGATGTCTGTTCCTTTCAAAGTTCAGGGAGATTTTTACAACTTCAAAGAGATGATGTACATGAGGGTTTAAATAAACGCTCAGGATTGCTCTCTCCAAATGGGGACAGGTGGGGATTAAATGTGATCATCTTAGCCTGGCTTGGTCTGATTGCTGTAATCTGCCCCAACTTTCAAAGGTAGCGGAACAACAGCTCCTTCACGGCCCTTTCTGTGAGATCATGACGAGTCTAGTGGGTGGTCAGAGGTGTCTGGCAGCCAGCAGCTTGCGCATCCCTGGTTCCAGGCTCCACCTGCGGGTGCTGACCGTCTGTGCCGAGGAGCCGAGGCGCAGCTCTGCAGGTGCCGGGAGAGGACACACGCCAGTCGAGCGCTCAGGAAACTGCTGGGCATGGCAGATGCTAATTTCCTCATTGCGCTGAGAATTAGAAAGGACCCAGAGGCCCACGGCGGCTGGCGTGGGCCCACGAGCCCATGGTGGCAGCTAAGCTGGAGGAATGCCCATATGAACGGCTGCCAGGGGCTTCAGAGGAGAACCAGGGACGGCCAGCTGCCCTGTCCACCTTGCCCCTTGCTCCTAGGATGTCCAGAAAGCTATTGATGGCTTGACCGGCAGAATGAATGAATCGTGGGGAAAGGGCAGCCTGAAGACCCCCTGCACCCGCTCTGTGGACAGCGATCTTTCTGTCCCTCTGGCTCATTTCAGAACTGGCTGGGGCATTCTCTTCCCTTATCCCAGGCAAGCTGGAGGCATGGAAACACTTTTCCGTCCCTTCTGAGGCCCTGTACGAGCCTCTGAGTAGAAAACTACCAGGGCTGAGGCCTGTCTGATGTTACCATGTTCTGCAAAGCCCAGACCTTCCTCCACTCCCAGAGGAGCCCTTTGCTTGCAGGTTCTCAGGGTCTGCTTGGCGCCTCCATGTAGTGCCTGCTCATGCCCCGAGGTTTGCACCCTCGATGCTGGCTGCAAGTCCTGCAGGCTGGGACCCTGGGCCAGGCCAGAAAATCTTCCATCCCCAGCTCCTGATGGGTGAGCATCCGAGGGACAGGGAGGTGGGGTGTCCCCAAAGCCGTGCATTGTTGGGGGGTGCCTGATGGTTCTCTCCATTCCGTGATGTACACTCTCTGCCCTGTTTTGGGAATGGGGCCGCGAGCTGTCAGTTATGTGTTGAAGCACATAGTGTCCTTGTACCTGGAGACTCCAACACCATCGACCTAATTCAAAGTATCCATTGCAAAGGGAGGGAAAACGAGTATTCATCCAGCGCCTGCCCCGTGTTTGGCACTTTATGTCCATGACCTCAAGTGAGGTGTTGGGGACCTGAGCTTAGGGGGGTGGAGTCACTTATTCTCCATGCAAAAAGCATGCATTTGTGTTGCTGCTCCTTCAACACTTGCTAGAGGAATTTACCACCTTGATCTGCATTCTGGGGTTTCACACAGGTCATCGTGCTTGTAGGACCCCGGTGGCTGGTGGTAGTGGCAGGTCTCACCAGACTGTGTTCTTTTCTGCTGGTACCAGAGAGCACGGTTTGCAGACGAACCACATGACATACTGGTCTTGTTCAATCCGGGGACAGAGCTCTCAAATACATCAAGGGCCAGCTGTGTTTCGCTAGCTAATTCCTTTCATAATAAAATAAAAAGAGAAAGGTCTTTGCATGTCTAGAGTGCTGATGAAAAGTCCATTTGCATTTCCTGTATTTATGACCTAAGCTTTCACGTAGACTTAATTTTGAAGATTTCACATTACTGTAAGTTGCCGTCTGTTTATGACGTTGCTGGGACACAGGATCAGAAGAGAGAGGGTTCATAATCACCTGGTGTCCTTGTGTGATGGACTCAGGGATTGCTAGCCATTGGCAGCGCAAGTGTAGTGAGCTCTTTATCTTAGGCTTTATATTTATTTGAACTCCTCTCCTCTCCTGTTATCATCCCCCGTCCTCTGAGTGCCAGACAATTATCTTCATTAACGGCATTTCGCGGCATGGCATTCTGTGGCCCGGCTGCCCTTGGCGCCCCTTCTTTCCACCATTTTGTACACTTGTGGATTGCAAGTCGGTTTCAGCCACTGCCCGTAATTTGTCCGACAGTCACAGCCTCCCCTCCTATCTGGCTTAGCTCTGAAGTGCCAGATTCCAAGTTGAGAAGGATTTGTTATTGGGAGATTATTTTGCCCTCTTTTGTAAATTAATTTTCTTTCCTGCTAAGACAGCCAAAGCATCGCAGTGATTTTCCACCACAGAGAAGTAATGAGGCTTAGGGGAAAAGGCTTAATAGGAAAACATCATCCCACACTGAGAATCCGGTGCTCTTGGTGAAGACGAAGCCAATGAATATTAAACCCAAAAAGCTTAGTGTGTCTGTCTGCGGTTTCTGTGAGCATGCCCACGTGTGTCTCCAGGGGCGCTGTGAAGGAGCCGAGCTTGGGCCTTCGTGCACACTTACATAGGGGAACCCTGCACATGCCTGCACACACCTGTGCACGGTTAAACCCTTAACCCCTCAGGGGCTCAGGCCAGGGAGGGGGAGCAGGGTAGAGCTGAATGTTTAGCTTTGGGGAGCCACGGGTGGCAGAGGCCGTGCATTCTGCCTTTCCAGTCACATACAACCTGGAAGTTTCTTTTTACAAAATAGCCCAGAAACTTTACACCTTCTCCCAAGGTGATAGCCTAGATCGATGGAAGGGGAAAGAAAGCATACCAGGGAGCCCATGGGACAGAGATCTACTTCAGTTTGAAAGGCTCCATTCCTGGTTTCTTTTTTGTTTGTTTTCTATTTTTAGGAAGAAGTTTTTATTTAGAGGGGAAGAGGCAAGCTTTGGAGGAAGACTAATCTTAAAAAAATAGGTTTGTGCAGATTTTGCAGTTAAACCTGAAAGCAGTAGCAGATATCAAAGAGCCCATTTCTTCATAGAGGAGCTGGGGGAGTTTAGGTGGATTAGGGAATTTAGGAAGCATTGAAAAGGAAAAGGATCAATAAAAGAAAAGACGACTTTCTAAACAGTAAACTTCTAGGTCTAGCTTTCCCTCTGCATAGAGCTAAAGAACAGGCCATTTTCCTCCTTCTCTGAATCGTTTTGGAGATTAAGCCTGTTCTAGAATTTGGCATCCTTACTGCGTGTTGACAGATTTTTGTCGTAAGTAACACTTACTCCTCCTTGTTTACAAAAAATTCCTAAGGCCATTCAACCTCTGCTTCGGTCCTTCAAACCCTCCTGCTTGTTTGTTTGTTTGCTGTTAGTTTTTATTAATTGATGAGCAAGTGATCCAGGGCAGAAGAAGGGATGGAGCTCTTGAAGGACGTGGCCAGGAGAAAGGAGTCTGGAGCACGAGCTCTGGAGCTCCACCTTCAGGCGCCAGAAGGGGCTTTGCTCCCCAGCCCCTTGGCCGTGGGTGGGGGCACGTGGCTCTGCTGATGATGTGAGGCACATGGGGCCCGAGTTGCTCCAGGGAGGTCATAGGTGGGAGCAGATAGCCCAGCGCCTGCAGCTGCTCCCCCAGTGAAAGGGATCCTGGGCACGAGGGGGGCACCAAGTCTGCCTGCTGCAGTTGTGCAAATAAATACCCTTCAGTCAAGAGAGGGCGTGTTCTTAGACGTTAGAGACCACGTGTGGGCACAGCGGGAAGCTCAAGCTGGGAGCCTTGAGGAAGACTGGATGGAGGAACTAGCATACGAAACCCACCTGACGAGACTGGACTTTTGAGCTGGGATTGGGAAGAGCCTTTTGGCTGGATGTGACAGAAACTCAGCTCAAGCCAGCGGAGGCCGAGGTGGAACATGAGAGCACACTGAACTGGGATGTCCAGAGGGGCCACACTTGCAGCTTTCGCTCTCTCCTTCCCTCTCATTCTTTCTCCAGCACCAGCTCTGCCTGCTCACTTGGTTCTTTCCTGCCACAGTTATTTATCTGTGCAACCAATATGGCCTCCTGGAGCCCCCAGGCCACTTCTCCCCATGGTGGGCCGTGGGCAGGGTGGTAGCTGGTGGTGGCTTCTGAGCCCGTGGAGAGAGGCTGGGCCTGTCCACGTTTTCAGCTGTCACCCTCTTAGAAAGGCTCCTATCAGTCTTTTCTTTTACTGCATTATTGAGATATAATTCATGTACCCTAAAATTCTTCCATTTAAAGTGTGCAATTCTATGGTTTTTGGTAGAGTCACAGATATTGAAACTTTCATTAAAGTCGATTTTAGAACATTTAATCACCATGGAAAGAAACCTGTACCCTTTAGCTATCACCTCCCACTCCCTTATCTCCCCTAGCTCTGAGTAAAGCACAAATCAACTTTCTCTATTTTTGCATATTCTAGACATTTTGTATGAATGGAATCATGTAATTTTTTTTGTGTGTGACACTTAGCACAATGTTTTCAAGGTTTGACCATGTTGTGGCATATATCAGTATTTCATTTCTTTTTATAGCTGAATAATATTCCATCGTATGGATATAATGCATTGTGTTCAGCTTTTTGCCCACTGATGGACGTTTGGGTTGTTTCCAACTTTTGTCTACTGTGACTAGTACTCCTATGCACATTTATGTACATATTTTTGCTTGAATATCTGTTTTCTATTTTTTTTTGGGGGGGGGGTGTATACTTAGGAGTGGAATTGTGGAGTCATATGGTAACACAATGTTCAACTTTTTGAGGACCAGCCCAACAGTTTTCCATTTTCACCAGCATAGCCAGCACTGGCCATTTTCTGTTTTTGTTTGTTTGTTTGTTTATTATAGCCATCTTAGTGGATGTGAGGTGGTACCTACTTGTGGTTTTGTTTTGCATTTCCCTAATCAGTAATGATGTTGAACCTCTTTTCATGAGTGTTTTGGCCATTTGTATTTCTTCTTTGGAGAAATGTTTCTTCAAATCCTTTGGCCATTTTTTTGAAATTGTTTTTCTTATTGATTTATAAGAGCTCTTTATATATTCTGGTTATGTATCTTTATCAGATACATGAGTTTCAAATAGTTTCTCTCATTTTGTAGGTTGTCTTTTAATTTTCTTGATGGTGTCCTTTGATACATAAAAGTTTTTAATTTTGATGACATCCATTTTATATACTCCCCCCCCCCTTTTTTTGGGTTATGTTCCAAAATTGTGGGCCGGTTCTTGTAGACAGGAGGATGAAAACCTCCACTGGCCAGGGGTACAGGCAGGATCATGTGGGTGGTAGTCCGCCCAGAGTCGGATGGTAGAAAGAGGGGTGCCAGGTGGGCCCCAGATTCAAGGTGTGTACTTTGAGTATTCTAGGCCAGGGCACAAGTCAGGCAGAGCCCTTTACTGCCCCTGCAGGCCTCAGGGGCACATGCAGAGGAGTGGGGGATTGGGCAGAGTCCATCACTGCCCCTGCAGGCCTCGGGGGGCATGTGCAGAGGAGTGGGTATCGGGCAGTGCCTGCTGCTGCCCCTGCAGACCTCGGGGGCATGTGCAGAGGAGGGGGGGGATCGGGCAGTGCCTGCCGCTGCCCCTGAAGACCTCCAGGCTTGTGTGTGCAGGGGAGCGGGGGATTGGGCTGGGGCCAGATTTGGGAGGGCCTTGGGATGCCAGGCAGGACTTCTGACTTTGTCCTGATGCCACAGAGGACAGGAGACCCTGCCCACATCACCAGTGGAGTTCAGGAGCCTGTTCTGGCAGGTTTGTCTGGGCCCAAGGTTTACTGGATGTGAGGACTGAGTTAGACAGTGAATCAAGGCTGACTCCGAGGCGGTGTCCTTCTTCTGTGCTCCTTTAAAATGTTTGATATCTCATGGGGTCCTGAGGTCATTTCTCCTCTCCTCCCCAGGACCACTTCCTAGAGTCCGTCTGAGTTGGATCCTGGAAGCCTCCGTGGAGAGCTGGCCCAATGCTCCAAGTCTGTGGACACAGAGCCGTGGCTTGCTCTCCCTGAAGCTGAAGCCGGGGCATGCCTGGGGTGCTGGCCTCTCTGGCTGCCCCAAGCTGTGGAAGGGGCAGGACCACTTCCTCCCAGTGCTCTTGCTGGCCCCTCTTCCTGAACCACGTCTCCTAAGGCCCGGCTGGGCGGTGTCCCCCCATCTTGCCCTCCACCTTCAAGCCAGTGGCTGTCGCTCCCAGAGTGTGGCTGCTGGCTGACGGGCTCCTTGCAGATGCCTCAGTGGATGGACTCTCACTGCTGCCACGTTCTGCCTCTTCCCCCCTTCTGTGAGGGGGATGAGAACGTACTTGAGTTTGTGGATCATTAATTTATAAAATCCCCCATGCCCTTTAGTGGGGAGAAACTTCTGCTACCAGGTATCTGTCTGCCTGGCTGGCTGTCTGGCTATCTGGCTATCTCCATCCGTCTGTCGGTCCATCCACCTCTACCCCTCTAATCTTTCTATTTATAGACATTCACACACACATCCACACATACAGATGTGCCAGGGAAACTACCAGGCATTTGCATGTAGGTAAACTCATTTAACCCCCAGGGCATCCCATAGAGTTGATATTATCTCCTATTAAAAAGGAGGGCATCCAGTCTCAGAGGGCTTAAATAATCTGTCCAAAGTCACAGAGTTCGTCCGTGAAGGTGGCAGGACGAAAGCCCATATGCATGTGATGTGGAAACTGTGCTCACGAGAGCACAGAACACGGGGCACCCTTTCCTACAGCAGCAGGAACTGGAGACAATGGAAATGAAAATCAGTTTGAGATTGGAGAAATACTTTAAGGTTTATCCATAAAATGGAATACAATGCACCTTTTCCAAAGAATGTACCTATATACACAAGAGGTAGAAAAATGCCCATGATCTATTGTTTCGTGAAGGAAAAAGTAAATTATTCAGTAGTATGATTAATGTGATTCTATTTATTAATACCCTTCTGTATGCATAGAAAAGTCTGGAAGGGTGCCCGAAGGTATGCTGTAACCAGCAGTGACTGGGGATTGAGATTCGAGGAGAGAAAGGAGTTTTCCGTTCAAGCCTGCAGGAAATTTTTATAAATACTGTTATTCTAATAATTATTGATATAAAACTTCACCCGCCCATCTCTGAGCCGCACACACTGATCCCGCCTGCCTGTGGTCTGAATTTCCCCAGGCGAGCGTCTTCTGGCTCCTGTGAAAGCCCTTCCTCTGCCTCTCCTCTCTACCGCATTTAGCCTTCCATCCACATGTTTCCACTCTGCTACAGTTTTGTGTTTCTGAGTGGGGATAAAGCCGCTTTCTGTATAGGTTTTCCTGATTATAAAAGTAATACCTACGAATCAAAGGAATGTAAACGAAGACGACAGGAAATGCCCTGCTACCCTTGCCTCTCAGTCAAGATATTTTGGGGGGAGGTTTTACATGGACCCCTCACTTAATTTTTTTCTGAATGACAGAGTTATAAGTGGCCGTGATGACAGGTACCACAGCCGCAGAGCCGGACCCTCCCCCATGCTCCTCCATGCCCGGCCGCTGAGCTGACTTTCCGGTGCAGCTCTGTGGGGACAGCGGGTACTTACCTCAAAGCACAGGTTTGAAAGTGACCTTGCTCCCCATTTGCCTAGGGGCAGAGAATGCAGGTGTGGCCCCCTCTCCAGCAGCCCTGGTGCTGGAAACCGTGGGGGCTGGCCAGTGCCCTCGACCGTCCGCCTCCCAAGCTGTCGCCCTCCCGCTGCATTCCCAGATGGCCACGTTTCCACGTCTTTGGTCACTGGCACTTGTGCCTGCTTCCTATTCACCTTCCCCTGTGGATTGTGCTTGCCCCTGACCTTCAGGTCATCAGGGCCCTGGGGATCTGAGAGGCGCCTCCTGCCTGCCTCCTGGACGCCGCAAAAGGCCAGGCTGGGAAGGAAGACTGACTCCAGCAGGCTTCCAGGGACTGCCTCCATGGGCTCCCATGGGAGCAAAGAGCCCTCTCCATTCAGAGCGCCCATGCCTGACCAGGGCTTTTCTCAGAGCCTCCCCCCAGAGAGGGCCACATGCCTCTCAGAAACCTGTGGACATTGCAAGGTATTCTTCTTCCCTTGTGCCTTAGAAAGTACTTCTCCAAATGGCTTATTTAGTACAGCGATCTCCAAAGTGGTTGCACAGTTGACCCCCGGGGTGGGGTGGGGGAAATATTACAACCTCTGTTTCTATTTTTTGTAATCAAAAAGCAAAGGCACTTGAGACTGTAAAATGGCGGGGCAGCCACTGTGGGAAAGTTTGGCAGCTCCCCAAAGAACTAGGGAATGACCCGGCAATCCCCCTCCTGGTATAAACACCAAAAAATTGAAAACAGGGACCGGGCCGATATTTATGTACCAATGTTCATAACAGCCAGATGGTGGGTGCCGCCTGAATGTCCTCCGGCTGGTGAAGGGATAAACCAATGTGGAAATGAGGCACATGCACAAAGAGGAATGTCACTCAGCCTTGAAAACGAATGGAGCCCTGATATGTGGATGAACCCTGGCGACATTATGTTGAGCGAAATGTCGCAGACGAAGGACAGACAATGTATGATGCCGCTTACATGAAATAGCTGGAAGATGCGAGTTCAGAGGCAGAAAGTCAAGTACAGGTCACAAGGGCTGGAAGGGGAGTGGGGCGCTAATGGGCAGGCTTGGAAGGGCCTGTGATTGGAAAGTTCATGTTGTACATGTTTCCACAATTAACAAACAAGAGTGACCAAAGAGATAAGGCAATTAAACGCAATACATGATCCTGAATGGGATCTAATAATGGAGGCTCAAAGTCCCAGAAGGGCATTATTGGGACATATGAAAAAATTGAAATATAGACCATAAGATTTATATCAATGTTAAATTTCTTGAACTTGATAACCGTACTTAAGGGGTACAGAAGTGAATATCCTTGTTTGGGAAATGTACATGGAAGTATTAAATGTTCAAGAATCATGATATATACAACCTACCTCATATGTTTAGAAGATAGTTGGATAGATGGATGGATAGACGGATGGATAGTTGGATAGATAGATAGAAGGATGGATAGATATATGGATAGACGGATGGATAGATAAATGGATAGATGGATGGATGGATGGATGGATGGATGGATGGATGGATGGATGGGTGGATGTATAGATAAAATCACATGGCAAATATGGCAATATTTAAAACTTGGTGGATCTGGTTATCTGTGCTGGGGTATGTTGGAGTCTTCTGGTTTTTTTTGAAGCTGTCCTATAAGTTTGAAGTTATTTCACAACAAAAGGTTAAAAAATATCACAGAAGCACACACATTTCCTCCCTCAGTTGGGGTAGCTGAGAATCAGAGGGTTATAACGTGATCTGTCCAAGGTTGCCCAGGAGGCAGTGGGGACTGGGACCAGCTCTGCCCCTGGAGCCTGGGGCCTCTTCCCCTTCTGGAACCTTGGTTTCTGGCTCTGTCCAGTGGGCCGTGATTCCCAGTGATGGCCTCACCAAGCTGTTGTCAGGTCATGAAAGAACGATTGGAAAGGGCAGTACCTGGAGACACGGCGGCTGGGGTGGAGGTGCTTTGTCTCAGGAGGGCTCACTGTCACAGGCTCTGTGGTGATCTTGGAGTTGGGCCACTGAGACGGTGCCGTTCGGGACCATCAGGACGGGCAGATGGCAGCAGGTCCCCGCAAAGCCCTGCTCCTGAGCCAGACAACGGAACTCCTCACAGTCGATTGCCTGGCTCCGAGCGGTGATAGCCAGTAGCATCTGTGCACACCCCAGCTCATGGGCCACCATGACAGGTGTGCTGGCTGCACATGGATTTGCCTTCTTCACCAGCAGTTTGGCCCAGCTGTGCATCGTCCGCTGCAAGGAGAAACAGAAGCAGCACTTCCTGGGCTCTTCCTGAAGGCCCAGGAGGAGAGTGTGCTCAAAGGGCCCATCCAGGCCACTGTAGTTGACACAGGTGCCCCAGGAGTCCTGGCAGGTGGACTCTGGGGGGGTCACAGCAAGCTTAGCCGGGAACCAGTGTCACCGCGGTCCTCTGCTCGGGACCACGTGCTTCCATGCTGCACGCTGGTGGTGATGGTCAAGGTGAAGGTCGAGGACCACGTCTTTTCTAAAGGGCCCTGGCTGCTACCACAATTGCAAAACCCGTGCTTCGGGTGCTGTTTTCTACAGATATCAACGAGAATTCGCAGGAGCAGCCTTCCATCCAGGGCAGGGCACCTGCGGCGACCTTCGTGTCCAATTTCCAGATCAAAGGCCTGGTGGGGGAGGATCAGAAACCCTTGTCCCCAGCTCCTTTGGCCACGGGGCCATCATGTCTCCTGGGGGCTGCTGTGCAGCCCTGGCCCCTGGAGCTACCCTGGCCAAGGCACCTCTGGGGAGGGGGCTTCAGAATCAGAGCCCCCTGGTCCTCCAAGCCTGCCCCCAGCAGATTCACTATCCAGAAGGGAAGGACGACCAGGACCGGGGGTCACAGCCGTCTCCACCTGGCCCCTGGCCTCTAGCCCACTCCCCATCCAGAAGTCCCCCTCATGTTCGCCAGCGCCATGCCAGCAGGTAGCTGGGAACAAATCAGTCCTGCTTGAGAAGCACAGCCCTGGTTATAGATACTAAATCGTCTGTGCCCAGCCTTTTTGGTAGGGGGATTTTGTAGCGGTGACCTCCCCTTCAGGGCTCCCCAGCATATGCCCAGTGCTTAGAAAGGTACTAGAACTTTCCATGCTGGAATCTGTACAACACCTGGTAATGAAACGAGCAGAGGACCTGAAAATCTTTTGTGCTTCCCAGAGCTTCGCTGGCAGCCATGTGGTAAAGTGCTTGAAAGCCTCCTTGAACTTGGCAGTAAGAGCGAGACTTTGCTTTCTTCCCAGTAACGACAGGCATTTCAAGCTGCTCGGCCTTTCCTGAGATGACAAGGTACTATCAGTTGAATGCTCTCTGGCAGGAATTTTTGGAAAATTAAACGTATTCAAGCTGCCCCTTCGATGTAAGATGGTGTTTCTATAAGGCATGAGAAAGTCATTTGCTTTTGGAAAGGAACTCTTGCTCTTGAAAGAGCATTTTGAAAATGGATGTTTTTGGAAGTATTTCGACTATTATTTTGTTGTTGTTGTTGGAAATGACACATGTCACCCAGAAATAATAATCCCTCTTATTTATGCACACTTAAAAAAAACCTGGGAAACAATTTTCTAACCTACATAAAAATCTTCCAAGGTGAAGAGTTTCAGGGTGCTTTGAAATGATTTCCTAAAAACATGAGATTTCAGTGTGTTCAGAAGGCTTTGCAAGAAGAAATGATTATCATCTATGAGGATGGAAATATATTGGCCAAATTCTGAAAAAAATCATTGGTGAGTGAAATTTGGAAATCAATGGCACCAGTGATGAACTTCTTTAATTTGGACATCTAAAATTTTGAGAGTTTCCTCTTTCAGTGCCAGTAAACCATTAAAAATCAAATATTGAAATGCACTAAAACTGGAACCAGACCTCTTTGAATTAATATATGGCAAAATGTTAAACGAAAAATTTTTTTTCAGTCTCCTTGGTGTAAGTAAAACTTGTTTATGCTTGAGAATGTATGTTTTTAGTAACAGCCATGAGGTTTTGTACTATCAATTAATATAACTGAAAATAGTTTATTTCCTTTTTTAGTCTCCTTTTAATATTCATGTTTTATTTGTGTTTTATAATCTATAGTAATTCAGGTACATAATTTTTAAGAAGCTGTGTTCATATATAATGGGGCACTTGAAAGCTTTTACTGACACATGTGCATGGTAGGATGATTAGCAGTTGAGGATTTGACTAAGACCTCTGCACTGGGAACTCAGAAGCCAGGAATGAACCCGTTTCTATAATACATTACTTCCATGTCCTCAGGGGGGTCATTGGATAAAAAGAGTTAGTGAAATGAAAACATCAGAATTCTGCTAAAACACATACACTGTCACCCTTTTCATTATGGAAAAATGGAATCATACTATATCATATATCATACTAGTCCATTACATTGTAACTTGCTTTACACTTTCCAACAGTAAATAATATTTATTCTTCCAAATTAGTGGAGATAGCTTTAATTCATTCCAGTACTATTTTATAGCCCTTTTAATTAAAGTATTTACCTAACATTTCCCTATTGAGTGATACATATGTTTTCTCTAGGGTTTCTTTCCTTTTCTTTCTTTTTTCCTTCCCTCCCTCCCTTCATTTTTTCATGCTTGTTCATCCTAATGCAGATAATGCCCCAATAAATATCCTTATGCAGTTTTTATTTCTGTAAGATAAATTCCCCAAAGTGGAGTCATAGGATCAAAGTGTATATGCATTTTCAATTTTAATAAGTATTGTCACTTTACTTCTCGTAAGTTTGAGGCAATTTGCACTCCACTCCTGTCAGCAATGAAGGAGAATATCCATTTATCTTTGCCTGAACTGAAGTTATCATTCTTTTGTATTTTTGAGAATTTGATGGTAAAAAAATGATGTTCTCTTTACATATCCTGCTTCTGAGTTTGAGCATATTTGTATTTGTTCATTAGATGTATCAGTTAGTTTTTGCTGCATAACAAACCAACCCAAAACATAGTGGACTAGAGCAATGACCACTTATTTAGCTCATGATTCTGTGGGTCATCAATTTTGACTGAGTTCCACTGAGCAGCTCTGCTGCTGTGTGGGCTGAGCTCCTCGTAGGCCTGCGGTCAGCTACTGGTCCACTAAGTGGCCCCACGGCTGGCTGTTGCTAGGGCGAGAGAGGTGAATGGGGATGTGTCTCTTGTCACCTACCAGGCTAACCTGGGCCTTTCACGGGGCAGCTGTGCCAGGGTGCCTAAGTGCAGTTAGAGGGGGCAAGCCCAATGCCAAGTGCTTGTCACATCTCTGCTTACATCATTTTTTTTCATTTCCCATTGGCCAAAGCAAGTCACATGGCCAACCCAGACTTAAGGGATGGAGAAATCGATTCTACCTGTCTGAGGGAGGGGGAAATTGTGTGGTCCCTTTTTGTAGCCCACTCGTTTTTTAAATTTCTTCTTCTCTGCCTTGCTTTATGTATTTTTTTTGCCAGTTTCTTTTCCTTATCCATTCTAAAGGAGCTCTTTTATTTAGTGATATTAACCAGTTACTTATCACATACATGGCAAATATTTTCTCTACTCTTTCGTTTATCTTTTGGCTTTATGGTATCTTTTACTGTATTGAAAATGATCTGGTTTAATTATTCCAAAGTGAGATAATACTCATGTTTCTGATATTTTCCCTTCATATTTTAATTATTTTATTATTCCATTTAGAGTTTAATATGTCTGTTCATTTTTAATATTATATGTAAAATATATATATTTTTATTTATTCCAGCCTTTTTATTGAATATGTTTAGTAAAAGAGGCATCTTCCATTGAGTTAAAAAGCTATTTTTACTATTTATCAAGTTCCCACATATATTTTGTTGGTGGAGGACTATTTGGCAAAATCCTTTGACAAAGCAATTTCCCCCATGAAAGTAGTTGGATGAGCAAGAACTATGGGCAAGAATGTTCACTGCTGCATTATAATAGTGAAAAATTGGAAACAACCTCCAATTTCGAAATAGAGGATTAGAAAACCAAATAAGATAATAGAATACTATTTGGCTTTTATATGGGATGCATTAGCTCAATAACCCTGAGACAGATTGTTAAGTGAACAAAAGACCCCTGTAGAAAGCATGGGTGGTGTGATCCCACTTCTATATGGTTAAACAGCTGGTGTCTACAGGTCACTCGCCCCACCCAGAGTAAGATATAGATAGTGCTAACATAGGACATGAGACTGCAGAGCCAAAGCTAGTTTTCATCTTTGGAAAATAGACTTGCGTAAGCTGTGGTAGAGATGCTGGTTTGAGGCCTTTCTTAGTCTCCAAGAATGAGTCCAAAGGACACTGATGCCTCCAGCCTCAGCCTCGGAACATGCTGGCTGTCAGGACCCCCATGCAGGAGATCAAAAGCACCGGCCGTGGGGAGGAGGAGGTTCTCGGACGGCAGGTGGCGCCTGAGAAGGGCTCGGCGTCTTTGAGCCTCTCTTGAGTGGGGAAGGGAGGTCTGGGCCCCAGAGAGTTGGAGGGGCGAGAGGCAAAGAGACCCTCACACATGCCTCTGAGCCAGGTGGGTGCAGCATCAGCAAGGTGGGCAGGAGGGGCATGTCTAGACAGAGAAAAACCCGAGAAGACCCCTCCCCTGGAAGCTTGGGAGAGCACACAGACGTTTTCCATGTGCCCCTTAAACGGGCTTTGAGAAATTGAGGCCCCAAGGCTGTTGAACCTGGAGGGACTCCGCAGTTAGAAAGCGTGACTGGCATGGACCAATACATAGACTTGGGGACCACAGATGTTGGGGAGTCCATCACTGGGGTAGGTCTTTAGACCAAGGGCAGTGGAGAAGTCCATCTCAGCTCAAACTCACATGGATAAACTACAAGTGAGGACCAGGCACCCCGACATACCCCATCACATCCCAATGCCACGTAAGCCCCCTTAGAATCTAGCTGCAATTCCAGCTCCAGACGAAGGAATGGGGAAATTTAAGGGCACCGAAAAAACCCTTACTTGCCTTAGTTTACTCTCAATAGCTTAAAATTAAGTTAGGTGGCATGGGGTCTCCAGATAGAAATGAAATTCAGTTACAGAAAACCAAAGATGCCCTGCTTTGCACACCTCAGACTGTGGGCCCTGCAATTCAGAAGCTCTGTCTTTACATTTAGATATGCGTTGAAAAACATCTGAAAGGATTCGCAACAAGCTGTTTCCAGTGGTAACAAAGTTTAATTTCCTACACTGAACATGGATCACTTTTGCAATAAAAATGCAAATCTAGAAAAATATTTCAAAGTGTGTCAGGTTCATTGTAGACAATTTAGAAAATACAAAAAGTACATTTAAAAATTAAATCATCTAAATTTCCCTCCATGTAGAAATAGCATTGCTAATATTTTTATTTTCTTTTAGTTATATAAATATGCATATATATTTTAGGAATATAGATATATGTGTACTCAGATTATATCTGTTCTTTTTACAAAATTGGAATGATACTGGTTTTGTCATCAATTTTTCTTTTTAATGCTGTTATGAACATTTTCTCATGCTATTAAATTGTCTTTGAAAATATACTTTAAAAGGTACGTACCCTGTGAGGCATATGCTGTAATTTCAAAATACAGATGAGAAAATTGGGGGTCAGAAAGGTTCAGTAATTTACTCAGGGACAGCAGGCTGGCAAGCAGAAGGTACAGCTGGGATTTGAACCTTTGTCCTCCTGGCAATGAAGGTTGGAGGCACACATGTCCTAGGTTGAAGGAATTCTTCTCCACCCTGAGGCCTTGCCATCCCCAGGCTGGGGGTTTTGTGCCTTTCCAGGGATGCTGCCTCGGTCTGTTTAATAGCCCCACTGAGGAAGCTCTGGCTCAACTGCTGCTTCTGGAGCTCTTCCCTCGCACGTCCTGAGCGCCTGCCTAAGCCCCCAGCCCTTCTCCAGCTGGGCTCTGGCTCTGTCTTCTTTCCTTCTCTGCCCTACCTGTGCCATGCTGTCACCACCAGCCGTCCAGCGTGCAGCACTTCCCTGTGCAGAGGACAAAATTTAAACCACACAGGCAGCCAGAGTTCTCCCAGTGGCCCTTTAAATTTAAAGCCATCAACCCAGTGAGTTATTGTGGAAGCAGTAACTGGATTTCAGCTGAGAGAAGTCTAGAAGCTATACAATTCAGA
This sequence comes from Tolypeutes matacus, assembly GCA_026826555.1. NCBI lineage: Eukaryota > Metazoa > Chordata > Mammalia > Cingulata > Chlamyphoridae > Tolypeutes > Tolypeutes matacus. The sequence continues at coordinate 4,231,366 of JAKSZT010054382.1, read as the reverse complement.
TAAATCATAACAGAGAGACATACATCTAGAGCTGCAAGTCATGCAGACATCGATAGAAATGAATAGAAATGAATGCTTCTCCAATCTTTTATTCCGTCGTCACATAAGTGTGTGTGTTTCCCAGAATCCACATTCATTGCTCGTCCCTATAGCTTTGGGCAAGAACGCAGAAGACCTGGTGCCAGGAACTTTTGGGGTGTGGCCACATAGCCCTCCTCTGGCTTGTTTGCCTGAGAGGAGAACTGAAGCTAGTCAAGGCAGGTCCTCCTGCAGACTCAGTAGACCTGGAGTCACTTACCCTAACCTCCATGGACCAGCAGACCATGTACGTGAGGGAAAAGGGCTGAGTCAAGACAACAGAGAGTGGAAAAGGCATGTCCCATCTCAAGGCATTCAAGTTCAATTAAGAAATCAAAGTGGGAGCCAAACTCCTTGGCCAGGCTGCTACCTCATCCAAGAGGGTGGTGTGGTAGGCAGAATAATGGTCCTAGTGCCCAGAATCTGGGAACATTTCGGTTTACATTGCAAAGAGGGACTAAGGCTGCTGCTCACTCAGTATGCCTTAAAATAAGGAGGTTATCCTGGATTATCTGGCTGGGTCCAATAGGATCCTTAAAAGTGGAAGAGGGAGGCAGAAGAGAAGACTCAGAGAGATACAAAGTGGCTGGCTCTGAAGATGGAGGGATTTTAATGAGGCCCCATTTACCTAGTTTTTCTTTTGTTGCTTGTGCTTTTGGTGTAAACTCTAAGAAACCATTGCCTACCAAACCTACCACAAGGTCCCTACATTTTCATCTAGGAGTTTGAGAGTACTGACTCTTATCTGTAGGCCTGTGATCCATTCTGAATTGATTTTTGTATAAGGTGTGAGGTAGGGGTCTCGTTTTTTTTTAGCAAATGGAGATCCATTTTCCCAGCAACTTCTAGAAGTTGGAAAAGGACAAGGAAATGGATCCTATCCTAGAGCTCCCAGGAAGGAATGAAACTCTGCCAACACCTTGACTTTAGCCAGTGAGGTCTTGTCAGGCTCCTAACCTACATAACTGTAAGACGATAAATCTGTGTTGTTTTAACTGCTAAACGCGTGGTAATTCGTCACAGCAGCAGAGAACCTATACACGTATTACCTTTTCTATGAACCCACAGGAAGAAAATCTCAGCCTGTGTCCAGGGGCCCAACAAGACCTGTGATATCTGAGGAATGCAGGGGTAGGCAAGCTGGGAGGCAGCCCTGGCCTAGGTTTTGCATTGACCCAGGGGAGTCACGGGCCAGGTCATAGTCATGTTAATGGCAGGGCTGAAGCCACACGGAAGACAAGAAAGGCTGAGCCAGGCAGGGACCTGTGCCTCAGCACAAGTGGTTGCTGGACACAAAGATAAACGATCATTTTTTTTATGTGTGTGTATGTGAATATGGGTTGGTGTTGTGAATATCAGTTTTGCTTTCCTGAGGCCCAGAGGGACCACAGAGAACATTGTACTTTCGGTCCATATGGCAAATGACTCCTAACGTCTGCATTTTGACTTCCTGTGTCTGTTTTTTTTTTTTTTTTTTTTTTTTGTAGGATTTATACTGCTTTTCCTCCTCGTTGGACTGGTTGCTCTCTAATCCTTGTTGCTCTCAGGATGTCTCTATATCTCACTCTTGCTCTTCTCTAAAAGCACTGGCTCTGCCCCAGCCAGATGAGGTCAGAATTGCCCAGGGTGGGCCTGGGCACAGATATTTTTAAACTTCCCAGGGAATCAGATGTGCAGGGTAGAGAACCGAGGATCTAAAGCAAGAGAGGCTAGGCTGAGTGTGCACTTGAACGCATCTCCTGAGAGTCCAACGGACCAGGATTTGGGCTTTGTGGTCCCTCTCAAAACCTGCTCTCCAGGTGTGACCTGAGATCACATTGTAACACTGGGCAATGGCAGCTTCTTGGAAATCAAAGTATTGTTTTCATTTAAAAAATTAAATTCCTTTTGAAAAAATAAATTAATATTAAAATTTATTGACTTTTTTTAGCTGATCTTTAAACAGTGAAAGAGGAGATTTTAATATTGCCATTTAAAACTCAGTCTCTTTTTTTTCAAAGATTTATTATTTCCCCCACCCCCTTGTTGTTTTGCGCTCGCTGTCTCCTCTCTGAGTCTATTCTCTGTGTGCTATCTGTGTCTGCTTGTCTTCTCTTTAGGGGGCACCAGGAACTGATCCTGGGACCTCCAATGTGGGAGAGAGGCACTCAATCACTTGAGCCACCTCAGCCCCTGGCTTGTTGTGTCTCTCATTGTCTTCCTTCCCTGTCTCTTTTTGTTGTGCCAGCTCTATGCGCGGGCCAGCTCGCCTTCACCAGGAGGCCCCGGGAAATGAACTCGGGACCTCCCATATGATAGATGGGAGCCCAATCACTTGAGCCACATCTGCCTCCCCTTACTGTCTTTTAACCAAATAAATATTTTTAAAATTGAGCACTAAAATTGCACAATAAAAATATTGCAAGTCAGCTTTTTCTTTCGGTCTGGAGTCAAGTTCTTCTCTTGAGTAGATTTTATGAGTTTTCTTAAGCACCAGTTTTTTCCCTTTGTTCCTTAACCTAATTTGGAAACAGGGGTTGACCCATTTTCAGCTCAAATAATTTCGATTGAATTTAATTCCATGCAGTTCGCTTCAATTTAACAGACCTCTGTGGAGCCTGTATGGGCCCAGGACAATCCTAGAAGTTGGGAGGCGGATGGGTGAGGACTGGTCCCTGGAGGAGAGGACGCACATGACCCAAGGAACCTAGACTCATGCCCTTTATTCTCTTCCAATCTCTTTTGTTGGTCTGCCCATCTGTCAATCTCTCCTGTTTCAGGCCAGGGGGCAAAGGATCTAAATGTTTCCCAAGGTAGAAGATGGCTGGCATCCGAAACTACCACAAGAAGGGTGGAATATCCTTCCTCTGGGGCTGTGGGAAACTCCCCGAGCCATGGGCAGTGGCAGGATATGGCAGAAATTTGAGAGGGGCCCAGGGTCTCATGGGAGCCAGCTCACCAAAAGAGACTCACCAAACCCAAAGTGATTGAGACACAACAAATGCATCAACAAGCTTATTTCCTTGGTGTCCAAGGTGGGGAGTGGGAAGTTCTAGGAAATAAAGAGGCTGTGTTATTCTTGCACAGTTGAGTAAAAGAGGGAGTGCATTTGTGACTCGGCTGTATATCATACCATCTGTTTAGGTCTGTGGTTTGTTTTCATTGTGTTTTCACGCCCACTTATTGAGTAAGTGTTGAGTTACAACCCCTGAAATCTGCTCTACCTCCTGACGGCTGGGATTTGCTTTAACCTGGGGATTGCGACCATCAGAAACACAGACACAGACCTTGCCCTCATGAAGATCGCAGTCCAGCATGGACAGAGCAAGTAAGGAGATGACCTTTATTGAGTGCCTGCTGTAAGCCAGGTGGCTCACAGGCATCACCTTTATAACTATTCCTAGCAACCTCATTTTGTGGCTGGGGATGGGAGAGCGCTGGGCGTGAGGTGAAGGAGAATCAGCTTAGTGTGGGTCAGGGACATGCACACGCACACTCACCCGCGTGCTGAAGGTGGCCTCGTGCCCCCTTTCCCCAGAATTATCTTGAATTCTTCTCAGCAGTGCCTTCAGGGCTTTCCTGAGGTCCTGGAGAGGGCAGGGCCATCCCGGGGAGCCTTTCTCTATTCCAGGAGGAGACCCCGTAGTGCAGATACAGCAGATGGGAACAGTTTTGGTCCCTGAGGCCTTTCACGTTGGACCAGAGGTCCTGACTCATCCCTGCTCGTCACAAAGGGATACTCAGGATTTAAGAAAAAAAAAAAAAAGAATGGCAAATTGTAGCTCTAAATGAGCTGGGGGAGCAGGGATATGTCCACACGGTGCCTGTGCCACAGGGGTGTTGATAACTGCAAATCCAGTTACCAAGAAATATAAAGCCATCAATCCATTAAAATAAGGTTAAAATGTTAAGCATCAAATAACCCAGGGCAAAAGGATCCTTATGCTAGAAAACAGAGGCTAAGGGAAGCTGTTAACATTGGCCTTGGGGCTGAGCTTCCTGGTAGGCAAGGCAACAAGCAGAACCCAACCGAATGCACAGCGTCAATGCTTACTGCAAATCCAAACACCAGTCCACTGGGAGGCAGACTTCTGTTTTTTCAGATTTGTGCTTTGGGAGGAATTTGTCACATGAATCTCTAGATAAAGAACATAGAACAACACAATGGATAGTGTCTTTGCTAGCGGTTTTACAGACAATGCAAATGGGATTCACGTGGCTGCTGCTTATAACAGCCCTGGATGGATGCCAGAGGCATAAACAATATGATATTCTAGTTCGTTGTGAGCTTTTCTGTGGAGAGCCAAAATGATATCATCCAGATTTGGAGTGTCCTGGGAATTTGACTTGGTGTAAAGTAGAGCTTCAAAGCTTTAGGAGAATTAAAGAGTGGTGTTTCACGGGCTGTCTTGTGCTCAACTTCGACTTGGTTTTTAAGATGGCGTTCAGGCGCCTTTGTCCCAAGAAGCCTCCCTGCCTGCCAGTGATGGAGCCAGGTGCCCTACGATGTGTGCCCGAATGCCGTGCCCCCATCTCTGCAGAGAGCCCCCTCCCTGCTCTATGTCTTTATAAGCCTGCCTTGGAGACGAGGAGGCTCTGAAAGGTAGGCCTGATCTCAGTTACATTTGTATTCCCAGCTGGAACATTGGTTCCACCGTGGAGGCGTTAGTGGGTATTTACTAGGCATGGAGACGCTCAGAGTTCTTGGTGTCAGGAGAGGCTTTGGCACCAATTTGGATGCCACTTTGGGCCTCTACTGATCACTGGCGGTGCTACCGTGGGCAAGTTGAAGAATTGCTCAGTGCCTCAGTTTCCCCATTTGTAATAGGGGTTGAATAATAGTACCTACCTCATCAGATTGTTGAGGGATTAAGGAAATTGACGACTGTAAAGTACATGGCACCTAGAAATTGCTATGTAACTGGCTACTGGGATTGGCACTTCTGACGTCCTGGAAGCTCTTTGAAGTGGGTCCAAGGCTGGACCTGGCACAGAGCCACTTGCTGGTCACTCAGAAGCACTCCTGTGCCAAGCTGTGTACCCTCACTGTGTCCCGAGTGGGTCACCCTCTTCCAGGGATTGACATCCAGCCACACTGGGGCAGGTTTATGGAGGGATGTTTTTGAGATGGAAAGATGCCATCTCCGAGTCGTTCCAGCCTTTCCAGCTGCCTCCCCACCCCCTGCCTCTGTCTCCCTGGAGAGGCCATTGAGGGGTCTTTGGCCACCTCCCATGGCTCAGCCTCATTTCCTGTGTGAGCCTGAGCTCATGCTGTAACATCTCACACCAACTGTCTCACCTTTAAAAATAGGGGTTGCAACACCTCCTAATGCAGGGGGCTGCTCAAGGACTCAGGGAAGAAATCCATGCAGGGCGCTTGGCTGGGAACCCGGCATGTGGTCGGGGTCTGTGCTGGTGCAACGGCCCATGCTGCCGGCCTTGACTGTGGACCCATTCCCAAGTGTGTACCCTGCCTTTTTCTCCAGGACCCGGCCTCACCTTAGAATTAGTCTTTGTGACAATAGGCAGGAGAACAGATCTGGTGGCTTGGAGGTCCAAGGTGGCTTTACCCCAAGGTCCCCAGGAGTCGGTGGCCACCGACCTTCCCCTGACGGTGTGGGAACCCTCCACTTCCCCCTCCCTCCCGGCCCTCCTGCAGCAGGAAGGCTGCCTGGCATTCACAGCCCCAGGCCTGGCCAGCTCCCCAAGCCCTCCTTCCTGGGCTCTTACCGGCCCACCTACCTCCCAGCCAGGGTGGGCTTCTCACTGCCCTTTTCATATGAACGGCACTTTCTGCTCTGAAGGACACACAGGTATTTTACAGGAATGGATTAAGGGGGAAATAAAAGTAAGTGCTTTTCATCATACTTGTGCTGAAAGTGATGTGTCAGGTGGTTTTGTTGAGAGGACCGTAAGATTTTATTCATATAATGCACTGTACACTAGAATGAAAGAGGAAGCCGTACGTTTAGGCTATGGAGAAATCTCAACCCTGGAGGGACACGCACCCATGCCCACCCCAAAAATGTATGGTGCCAAGGACACTAGATGCAAATCTGACCTTTTAGAGTGACCCTTACTCGAGCTCTGCTGACTGCCTGGCCTGGCATTAGGGTATGGGGTTGAGGGCACTCTCTAGGGTATGCCCCTTTCTTTGCTGGGGGTTTAGTCTGCTCCTCTTCTGTGCTGCTAGAGGTACTGCCAGCCGCTCTATCCTGGTGCGTGTTGTGGATACGTTGTGCTCAGCGTCATTTCTCTACACAGTTGTTATTTTTGTGGGCAAGAGGGAAGTTTTGTTCTTCCTTGCCATCACAGCTTGACTTGTTTTCATCTTTCCTGCCCAGGGTAATGCAGACCTTTTCCTTCCTCTAAGTCCATCCAACCCCCCTCATCTTTCCAGCTCGGCAGCCCCATGGACCCTTTCCAACTCTTCCAGCCTGCCCTCACCTCTTGACAGCTCTCCCAGCCACAACCTCACACATGCCCTGTCCCCGTCTCTCACCGTGCAGCAGAACCTAATCTGGTGGAAGAAAGAGATGCCATTGTTGGCTTCTCTCTTGGCCCCCAAGCTCACCCTCAGTAAGGACAGGGTACTTGGGAAACACTCAGCCTATATTTATGTTGAAGGAGCTCAGATCCCTGTGTTCTGTAGACTCTTAAATCATTCATCCTTCTGGAGGGATGTGTTGATCAAAGTGAGCCAGAATGTTTCAACTATTCCTTTCAACGGGCTTTTATAAATCCCTCAACCTCATGCACATCCGATTGATATCATTCAATCCCAAGGTAACTGCAGGACCCGCCTCTCTCCTTACTTTGGGTTCCCTGGGGTGTGTTCATTTTAAATGGTCTGTGGAATGAAGTTGTGGGATAAGACCCTGACATCCTTCCCCTTTAGAAGCAAACAGCAGAGCCCAAGCCCAAAATGGGCTTGTGGGCGCAATCAAAAAACCTTTGTGAGATGGTACCTGTTCAACTGCTTGATCTCCCAAAGAACACACAGCCTCAAACAGCCCTGGGGGGCTGGAGATTAGAGCAAAAGAAGGAGCTGTCCCTCTCTCATCTCCAAGTCTGGGTCAGCAGTCTCACCTGCCCAACGCTCATGAAAATAAGTTCTATATAAGAGGTTTAGGCGTTTGGGTTCTCAGCCAGTTTTCCAGACTTGATACAGAAGAGCAATATTCCTTTGCATTTCTAGTTTTGCTGCCAACTTGTCCTTTTCCGTCCCCACCAGCCCTGGCATAGGCCATGCTCACCCCTGTCTCGCAGAAGCAGACACCGCTTGCTCCTGGGGCCCCTCGGGTGTCAGTCAGCTTTCTGAGTTGCCAACAACAGATATCTGCTCCAGTTAACTTGAGCAAAAAGGGAATTTGTTGACTTCTGGTTGAATGATCAGTCCAAATTGGTTGCCTGTGTCCATCTCTCTCCTCCAAATTGTACTAAAATCACAGTAAAAGGTTAAAAATGCAATAAACTCACAAGAACAAAGGGCACTTGAGAGGAGACAACAGTGATGAGAATTTGGGGCCAGTTTTTGGAAAGTAGAAAGTAGAGGGAAGAGGGTAACTGACGAGGCAGATGTGATGGCATTATAACTTTAATGCTTGGTAATAAGATGCCTGCAGATTTCTGAGAGAATCCAGAAACCCCAGAAGATGGGGGTGAGGCTGGGGAAAGAAACCGGGGCAAATTAAGTGAAGATTTGTAGTTAGGTTGTGGGATTTTAGCTCCTTTTCCTGCTCTGCTCCCAGAATGCCAGCAGCTGGGAGCATACCCTTTAGTTAGGAGATTGGAGGAATCTTTTCTGGAGAAACTGAACAACTTCTGAGAAAAGACTTTCAGTTGCTGATATTGTGGGAAAGGAGGGTGTCATCCAATAAAAGGCAAGGAAGTCCAGAGAACCACAAGGCACACCCCACACTTAGAATTTTCTATGAGCTTTTTAGTGCCTCACTTGAAGTATAAAAGGACAGCAAGGGTCACTGTGCATGCAAGGAACATGAGACAGAGTGACAAGAAAGGAACCCTGGAGTGCAGGGGATAAAGGAAAACATCAAAACCCTATAGTTGATATTCTTAGAGAGATAAAATAGTGCATCCTTAAGACATGAGCAGGATATGATGGAAAAGAACAGAGAATACAGAGTAGTAGCTGAAGATAAACGAATGTGATAACAGAAATTAAGATAATCCAACTGAGGTATTAGAAAGTAATGCTGAAGTCTGTGAGGTCTAAAATGGGAGAGGAAAGTTGATAAAAATGAACGATTTAATCCAGAAAGTTCAACGTTCTTTTAGCAGAAATTTTAGATGGAAAACAAGAAAAGGCAAATATTAAAGAAATAAACAAGAAAACTTCTCAGAACGAAAGGACACATGGCTCCAGATTACAAAATCCTAGTATTTAGCTCTCAGCCAAAGTAAAGGAAGAGAGCTCCCAACACCAGGGCACTTCCATGCCGCATTTCAGAGCACCAAGATAAAGGGGAAAGAAAGAGACAGAAAGAGAGAAGACAGCAAAAAGAAGAGCAGGTGATGTAAAAAGAACAGGAACCAGAATGGCATTAGGATGCTTAACAGTAGAAGATCCCGAAGAAATATCTCGACATTTCTGCGGGAGAATAAATTTTAACTATTCCATACTAAATGAAACAATCAATCAATATATTATGGCATTTCCATTGATGTAAAGACTCAAAAATTTACACCCTATGCACCTTTTCTAGGAAGCTATTGCAGGATGGGCTTCAGAAAAATAAAGTCAAATAAAAAGCTAAAAGCAGGCAATACAAGGGCAGAGAATCCAAGGGAGGTCTCAGGAGGAGAGCTGGTCATCCAACTAGAGATTGATTGGTCCCCTCCAATCCAACTAGAGATTGGTTGGGGAGCAGGGGAGAGGGCTCTGGGAGCATGCTTCTAGGGTATAAGAAAATTATAAGACTATTTTATATGGTCGAGTATTTGGGAAAACAGATTGTAGGACTTGGATAAATAAATACAAATCAAGGCAATTGTTAACGCAAGAAAAGCAAGAGTTGTGTAAACAAGAGAATAAGATAATCATAGTCCACTTGGCTTAGCCTGAAATAGTATTTATGCAATTATAACAGATTTGACACTGCTGATTTAATGCAAAAATTATAATATAACTAGGAATATTGGCGGAGGGGACTAGAAGGAAAAGGGGTTGTATAAGAGACTTAATCTTCAATTACCTTATCAGGAAGATAATAGATAATGCTATGTCTAAAATTGATCGACCAAGTATAGCAGTATGAACATATTATTAAAAAATATGGAAATAAATCCCAAAGAAATGGCTAAAAGAGTTATAAGTGTTTGCCTCTGGGGAGCAGGACTGCCCATTCCTAGAAGAAGGCTTTTATTCCCATTTGATTTTGAAACTCTGATTTAGTATAGAATAATAGGTCTACAAAATATGGTATACATTTGTCATATTGTGCTTTGAAATTATTCAGTTTATCCTTTCTTTTAAAAATTTTATTATGTTCTCATATTCAGCACATTGGTTTTACCAGTGTTTTGATATTCAGATTTTTTCAAATAAATATTATTTTCCCAGTTGTTTATAAAATGTTTTTAAAGGGAACTTACAGAAGTGGGTGGAAGGCTGGAGAACCAGGCTCAGGAAACCACTGGAAGCTGGAAGGTGGAGACACTGAGTCAAGGTCACCCCTAGGTACAGTCTGGATGTGTCACTGTCATTAGATTCACTACACTGCCCTCATCACAGTGATGAATGTTTTAATTGTATTTTTGAGTCCCTCTTTCAAGATTCAGGGGAATCCAGTGTGCCAAGCCTTCATTTTCTCCTGGCCTCTAAGGGGTAGAGAGGAGGACTAGCTTTGGCCTTTCCAGTCTGTTCCCTTTGGCCAAGACGTGCACAATCTCCCCAAATTGGAAGGGTTTTCTGATGTTGTGTGGGCAAACTCCTACATCCCCCATGTGGGACAACTTTTTCCTCCCTCTTTTGTGTCCAAACCATTGGAAAACTGCCCATCGAGTCTTTAGAATGTACTGGGACCCAAGCATCAGTCTTGTCTACCTTCCATTTCTCAGATGAAGAAAATGAAACCTAGAGAAATTCAATGTAACAGGAAAAGCCAGGGCTAGGACCCATGTCTCCTTCCCATGCAATGTTTCCACTAGCTAATCAGCATGGTGCTATCCTGATAGAAATTTGCCCATGCTAATAGATCCCAGGTGAAGAGTCTGATCTTGCATGGCAGGAAGAGGTTCCAGTAAGGTCTGAACAGTTTGGGTAGAGCAGTGGACTAATTCTAACACAACAAAATTCATAAGGAGAAACGTGAGGTCTTGCAGTTAGGTCTAGAAATTCCCAGAACCAGTACAGAGTATGTAGGGAAGGTGTGTGTGGGGGGCGGGGAGGGGTTACTTCCTTAGGAGTTGGAAGTAGGGCAGCTAGCTGTGAATTGGTGGTGAGCTGTGGTGTCATGGGGGAAAGTGGTGGCTTGGCCTGCCCCTGTTGAAGCAATAGTGTCTGGAAGAGCTGATGAAATTCCCGCCCTCCTGCTATTCCCTGCTCAGCTCCCAACCTTCACACTTCACTGATCCTACACCTGGAGCTCCTTGGGTGCATGTGTAGACCAAGTTAGCCATTGCCTGTTATTACCTGGGAGTACGGGGCAATCTAAAGGCTCCCTTTTCATTGTTAACCTGCCTTGTCCTTGTGGACGCTTGTCTTTTGCTTGTGTTGAAGCCCTTGCCTGATGCCTAGTCATTCCAGTGATCACTGTTAAGATCTGTCTCTCCAACCTCCTGCTGCCCCAGGAAGTTTCACCTGAACACGCCATCTTCCTCACTTAACCTGATGCAACTTCTGTCTTTGTGTAGTCACATCTAGCAACCGTGTTAGATTCCTTTTTCCACCTTCTGTTCCTGTGTAGACACATCAGTAGCCTTGTTAGATTCCTTTCTCTCCTTCACATCCCTTCCGCTCTCCACCTCTCTCGGTTTCTAACTCAGAACCACATCCTGCTCATGTTTTCTTTCTAAACATTTCAGACTCCATCCTCTCTTCTCCCACTGCTCTGCTCTTGTCCTCATGATGTCTGGACCATCCTAATTGCTTTCTAACCGATTTCCTCCACTTCCTTCTCATACACCCAAACTCCTCTCTTCATGGGCAGTCTGACTCACCTGGATTGCAGGAATGCAGAGCTCACCAGGCACTTACCACCTCCCTTTCCCCAGTGGCCCCCAGGGCCTGAAGCACCATTTCCCAAAATCTGTCCTGTTGTAACCTTAGTGTCTAGTGAAATATTAATGTGCTCCTTGAACAAAGAAGCTTAATATTCTGGTAAGTTTGATAAACACTGGAGTTGGCCAAGTCTGACAACTTTCTGTTGTATGAGGATTTTTGTTTGTGTGCCTTGCAATTCTCCAAAGTGGAGACATAAATGCAGAATTTCTCAAACTTTCTGCTCACAGATTTTTACTTTTAACAGATCTTTTAGCATCTCTTAGGACTCATCTATTCCATGGGACACTATTTAGGAACTGCCACTTCATGGGCTAAAAGCCAGGCTTCCCACATGGCACCAAGACCCTGCCTGATTGGGGCCTTGGCCATGTTTCTGGTACCAACTCCTGCTTCGAAGCCACAGTGTGGACCACGATGGAGGAGCATCCTGTACCTGCTTAACTCCCAGCCACTCAACATTCACCAGGAAGTGCAGCATCTGCCTCCTCAACAAGCAGCAGGTATAGTGAAGTTTGACCCAGGGAAGGAGAACCTGCTAGAGAGAGAACACGTGCATGCCTGTAAGGGCCTCTTCCCATGGCCAATCTGATGGATCGGGAACGTAGCTTGGACCATGCACTTCCAATCCTAACTCACAGGGCAGGAAGAGGTTCCAGAGTGTTCTGAGCAATTTGGAAGTAGCAGCAGATTGCTAGGACCTGATAGGAAGCACACCATCCAAAGGTTAGGCAAGAGGGTGATGAGTTAGTCAATACACTTAGGGAAGAAAATGAAGCTCTAATTGAGGGCCATAGAGAAACATTGATTAATGAAGGTTAGAGGAATAGATTCAGGGCTCTTTAAACAAACTGTATTTTCTGTACTGTACTTTATCCATGAGTTAAGAAGTCTTCATGGCTAATTTTGATTATAATTGATTTTGACTCACTTAATAACTTTAGAGCCAAATCCTCATCTGCAAGATGGGGCTCAATCACCATTCCCTATGAACTCAATGCCCTTTCTCACCTCCAGGCTTACTCAGGTTGTCTCCTGAGATGGGGAGACCCCACCCTGCCACTAATCACCCCCAATATAGGATTCCTCTCCTTCAGGAGGGGTTGGGTATCCCTTCTCTGGTTTCTGATTCACTGGAAACATTCTCCCTTTGTCTAGCACAATCTCCTCTGGGTGCAGGTCTGCCTCTCCCATAGGGCAGCTTTGCTGCATGACAGAACTTGAGACAGCCTCTCTCTGGGCCTGGCATTGCTCCTGTCACCTGGCAAGTGGTCAGAGCCCAGGGCATGCCTGCTAAATGGGCAAGTGGGCCCTGCTCTTGTGCTGCTTCTCCCTCATGGGTCTTTCTGAAGCTTGACACCCGCTTTTTTGACTTTTTAATCCATTTACCCCCAAAGGAGATGAGCCAGAGTAGCCTGTTATTCTGCATTGGGTCCCCCTCTCCAACAAAGACTCACTCTTTCTTTAGATGGGGCACACCCAGACGTCTATGGACCCCTGAGCCTTCTGCCAATGGGCTCATCTGATTCCACACCCTGGCCCTTCCCCTGTGCCTTGTTCTGCAGAGCTCGCTGGGCCACCGCCCGCCCATTCGAGGCAGGACAGAGTCAGGAGCATCACAGACATTGACTGACCTCTGAGGCGGGGCTGGGATTCACGGAGGTTGAGCCTCATGCGCTTTGAGTTCTGGCAGGAGAAACGGCCACTCCAGACATGCTGGCAGGCCATCGGGTGCTGCCCTGACATTTTTGGGCTGTATTTCTGGACTCTTCCACCTTGGCAGGGCTGTTGCCATTTCTGTGTATGTCCCAAGAGTCCAGCCCTGGACTGGCCACGCATTTGGTCACTTCCGAGCCATTTCCTAGGGCTTCATTCCCTTCCTCCATTAAATGGGAGATGCAGTAGTGGCCACACTGGACGTTTTGTATTTGTTGATTCATTGATGCAGATTCCTGTTTACTTGCATCCCATTTTCCCCCACGAGGTATGGGAAGGAGAATTGTTTGATGGGGGTGGGGGTGGGTGGGTGTGCTATTTGAGCAGCCCTGGCAATCTCTTCCTGCTTGCCACTCTCCAAGATCATTAGATTAAACATGGGGGGCACCTCAGACCCGCACTCCCAAGGCTGTGGGGCATGGTCGGTGGGGCGTCTTCCCTCCTGCCTTTTCCACTCCAGGTTTGGGACCTGGGGTCCTGAGCTCGCGGGGCGCGTGCTCTCCAAGGGAGTGATCAGAGAAGGCCTCCCGGCCGCTAGGTGCTGGGTTGGAGTGGGTGAGGAGGGCACGTCCTCCTTGGCTTCTGCTTCTAGCCCCCCCTAGGGGCTGCATGCAGAACTGTGCGGGCTTTCCCGCCAGGCCCCTTGGGGCAAAAACAGGGAGATTTTGCACTTGGACTGTCTCAAAGATGACAAAGCAGTTTGTATTGTGGATGCCAGAGAAAACATACTCTTCTCCCTCCTCTCCTTTTGCCTCTGAGTTTGCAAAATCTCAACCCCCTGTTCCGCAAGACTCTGAGCCCCCCGCCTCTGTGTGCCACCTGGGTGGCGGTGAGCAGCCCTTTCTACCAGCTGCGTCCTGCCTGTCCCATGCCAAGTACCCCGACCCGGGAGTCCCACCTCAGCTCCTGAAGGGAGAAGAAGTCTCCAGGTCTGAAAAGAGGAGATTTGTCTTTCAATTCCAGTCTCCTCAAAAAGTCAGGACTCATAAAAAAGAATACAAATTACACCCAGCAGCTCTTATCAGCTTGGTAAAGAATTGCTACTTTCAGCTTTATTGCCTTAAAAATAATTCACACGTTTCCATCTTTTAAAAAACAATTCAGGTTGAGGAAAGGCATTAGGTCTGTGTGGAGGAAAAGCTTGCCTGAGCCCGGGTTAAGGGGGCCAAGACATTAAACTTGAAGGCTGACTCTTGAACTGCAGCCATCATGGTGGAAGTCGCTGTGCGGGTATCCAGGGCGTGATGGGAGTTGGGGGTGCTGGGCTGGAAGGGACCCTCTTGCCCCAAGCCGGCCCTCGCCTTCCTTCAAGGGCACCTGACGCTTTGGTCCCTGGGTCTGTCTTTGGATGCCAGCAGTAGCTTGCCGTGCTCCGGCGTGAAAGTGGGAACCCCAGGGGAGGCGAAGGCAGTGTTTCTCACCAGTACTGGGCTTGGCTTTGCTGTCACTGAGCTGGCTCCAGGCTGGCACTGAACAGGGGCTTGCAGGATAGACGCCTTCCTGCTCCCCTGCTCGCTGGGGAACCGAGTCGGGTCGTCAGATTAATCACAGCCCCGTCAAGTTCAGAGCAGTTGATTCTGTCGTGTATCTCGGGTGTCAGAAGGGACCGTGAGTGTGATCGCATCTGGTGTGGACAAGTGCTGGGTGTGCATTCTCAACTCTATGAGACAAAATCTGGTAGAGGAGCCAAGCTTCGGTGGCCTTGCACTAGACGCACCCTGGAGATTCGCGAGGGCGCTTTCTTTGGCTCCGTGCCCTCCAGATGGGAGGGAAAAGAGGGGCCCTTGATTAAAATCCCGTATCCGTCAGTGGCTACTTGTGGGCCCCTCCTGGTCTCCCTTCTCTGAGCTAATCTTATTAAATAGCTCGTGCCTGAGAGCAGACTCCATCTCATTTTTCTACGGATATTAACGTTTCCTCGTAAATTGTCCACATGTAGCATATTCTCACTTTTTATTGCAGTAAATTGTGCAGCCTGCATAGCCCTGGAACTGTCTCTATTTCATCTGAAGGACCCACAGATGCCCTGTAATGAACCTGCCTCCCCGAGGGCTGTGAGTTGGCACTGCTGCCCGCTGCCCAAGCGGGAAAGGCAGCTTGCAGGAAGGCGTCTATCCTGCAAGTTCAAGCTGTTTGTCTTGAACTTGGTGAACACTGAGGTCTAAGGTCAGCGAGCTCTAATGATTGACTAGAAATCGTTCCAGATCTGTTGGGTTTTTAAATGCATTTAGTCTATTACGTTTCTTGTTTTTCAATAGCAACATAAGAGTTATTCTGAGATCAAAGCCACTGTAAAAAAAAAAAAAAAATCTAATGATGAATGCTCTCTCTCCAGTGTTACAGTAATATCTTTCTCCATGCCATTGATTGGTGGTCCAGCCTGGGCCAGGCATCACTAGGTTGTTAAGCAGGATGTATGGGAACTTGCGTCAGGGAGGCTGGCAATCAGCAAAAATGAAGAAACAATTACATCCTTGTTGGAAAAGCTCCAGGACTTGATCATGTTTCCATCGTCTCCCAAAGGTCAACAGCATCTCGCTTCTACCCACCTTTTCATTTCCGTCTGTCTCACTCTCAGGTTCTCTCGGATGTGTTGGGAGAGGGCGTTATTTTCAATGCAGGCATTCCTTACTCGGCAGGGCAAGGTGTTTTCCGAAACAAGTGCATATGGCAGCTGTGCAAAGCGAGACACAGTTTCTATGTGCGCGGGTTTCCGTGGACACGGCGTCAGCCAGAGCAGGCGCAGGCTGCGTCTACGTCCCTGGCCTTCTCGCAGACCTGAGGTTCTCAATTCTGTGCCCAGCCTTTCAGCAGCTGGGCAGCATGCGGGGCGAGTTCACCCACCCATCCACTGACTCGGTCCGCAAACCTCTCTCCATGCTCACTGAGTGCCATGCTCAGTTGGAAAGGGCTGTTGCATGGCTGGGGTTCGCTGACTCAGTGGAAGATCTCGCTGAGCCTCAGTTTCCCCATATGCAGAGGCCCACGAGAAGCCTCTTTCAGGGTTTGTGGTATGGATTTGGTGAGGTGTCACGCAGAGTCGGGCAGAGGAGCTGCTCCCCACGTGCCAGCGTGCCCCACCTTGCCCCTAGCCTGGGGACCCCCCAGCCTGCAGCCAGACCTGTCCTGCGCTCGTTTCCCTGAGCTCAGCAAAGGGGCCCTGGCATCCCACAGGACTGTGTTTTGAGCCTACACCTCCCACGGGTGGCCCTGCCACAGCTGGACCTGATGCCTCCACCACCCTCCAGTGACTGTCTCCCCCATGGCAACCTGCCTTTCCCTATGTGCAGGGGGCATTTCCTGCACCTGCCAATGCTGGGGTGCCCAGGCTTTGAGGGGGCTCCAGCAAAGTGGTGGGTAAAGTGGGAGCAGATGACTCGCACTCGGCTCCTGGGTGGGGCCTGCAGGAAGGAACTGACAAAGAGGCCAGCCCAGCACCCATGTTTCCAGAAGGGGACCTAGGAGCAAGAATGGGGTTAGAAGTGGGAGCCCTCAAAGCTTGGGAAAAATGTGAGGGCGGTTTCCTGTGTAAGCAAGACCCAGAAAGTTTCTGGAGACAAAGCTGGGGCAAGCAGGAGAAGAAGTGGCATGGGGCAGCCTCGGGGCCCTGTCCTCCACAAGGCAGGCCCTGCCGGGACATGCAGCCTACGCTGCTTCCGTGATGACGGCCCTGTATGCGCTTACTCCTGGGGACAGGCTCAGCTTCTGGAACGCCAGCCTCTTGGCATCTGCGTTGCCGATTTCCTTGTAAATGGGCTCCTCAAATCAGCTGTCGCCTTGCAGCCAGTGACTCCCCTTCCTTGCAAACTGGGAGGCAGGGGGATTGAACTCCCTTGTGTTTTAGAGGGGTGACATTGCACAAAGGAATTGTTCCTAAATAGCATGCTGTTGCAAAGGCGGCAGTGGGTCTTTAAAGTTAGCTCAGTGTCTGTCCTTGGGAATGTGCCAGGCCCTGGGCTCCGTGGGGAGAATGCTCTGAAATGCTCCAGTTGGGGCTTTAAAGAGATGCTAATTGCCGACAAGCTTTCATTGTCTCAGGCTCCCAGTGTTGGAGGGGGTGCCTGGATAAGTGGCCAACAATTAACACATACATAAATAATCGGTGGCATTTGCACTTTGTAAAATAAATCCTCAGCCATGCTGCTGGAAGGCTTCCATGTGGAGGCTTTTTTCCACTCCATTTACTATCCCTTTAAGCCGAGATAAAGGGAAACTCAAGCAAGGCAAGTGGAAGCAGGGCTCTGGCTTGTGAGAACCAGTTAACCTGGGAAGGAAGCCTTTGGGGCAGTGGCATTTTCTCAGCTCTAGGAAAAGGGACCATATGTTCCCATTGCCAAGAGCCTGCCCAGGCCCCGACATGCGTGCCTGCTTTGAGATGTTCTGGGCTTTAGGGGAGCAGCATGACCGAGAAAAAAGAGCGCAGGAACACAAGCTTTGGAGAACTGGAGCTGGGTGCAGGTGGAGCCGTGCCGAGTTCTAGTTGAGAGTACTCGCTTGGGCAGGTGTGAGCCCAGAACCCGGGGTCTGTGAGGCGGGAACGGGCGCACAGCCTGGCTCCTTTCTTTGCCACCAGCAGAGCAGAGGCGTGCAGGTTGTGAGGGAGAGGCCGTGTGGCAATGCAGTGTCTGGCAGGAGCTTTATAAAAGCAGGCTCCCATCACCCTTGGAAATGACTCAAACTTGGGCTGACCTGGAAGGCTAAGAGGCACCGTCCTCTGCTCTCCCCAGCAGCCCTATCTTCTCTGCTTCCTTCTGTGCTGTTGGATATTAGAACTGATCCATCCCACCAGGTGGTCAAGCCCTCCCCTGCCCAGTTCTCCCACCAGCTCCCAGGGCATCAGGAGCTGGCGCTCAGCCTCTGTCTACTTTCCTGTGAAAACCACGGGGGCAAAGTGGCCTGGCCAGGGCAGGCTGCACATGGCCCTGAAGCCTCCACTGGACCGGCAGGTGGCACACTGGTGTCAGCTCTGCGGCTGCCACCCAGGTGGCAAAGGCAGCCTGGGATGGCTGGGGCTGCCCCCACCATTGAGGGACATGCTCCCTGCCAGCTCTGCTGCCCCGCCACCCCCACTGCTGTGCACCAGAAGCACGTTTCCCCAGGCACATACGTGGACGTCATTCCATGGTAGACACATGGGCCTCCGGGTGCTGCCCGAGTCCACCATCCCAGCCTTCTCAGGGACCGCACTCCCCCTGGCATCTGCGGCCTCATCCTCTGCTCCTAAGGAGCTGGCAGAGGAATCTACAGGGTCCTCTGGAAGTTCCCAGCTCCATGCTGGCCACAGGAGCCAGGCGGAGACCGGCTCTGATGGTTTGGCAAGGGCTCGTGGGACTCAGAGCCCCCGCTGGAGGCTCTGCTCCGTCGCAGAGATCCCTTGGGTTCCTGGAGACCTTGCTCCTGGCTCCCATGGGGTCTGCGGGCCGCTGCTTCATTTTGGGGTGCTACCCTGGTTGTGGATCCCAACCCCAGAAGACACCCCAAATGCAGAGAGTCTGCCCCCTCCCCTCCCATGCAGGGGCCCACGGAGGGCCCAGGCTGCCAGCCCTGCATTTAGCGTCTGTCACTTTGCCACCGTCGACTCCGCCATGGTGGGGCCAGGCCCCTGGTGTGCCCCTGTATCCAGAGGAGTTTGGTAAATGGCAGGTCCTTGACCTGCCCAAGGGAAGGAATGGATGAGTGAGGGATGGTAATTACCTAAAGTTCAAGAGAGACCATCGAGGAAGGAGACATGAGTGGGGGCAACGGTGAAGCCCTTCAAGCGATTTGTCCTCTCCAGAGAGCCCCTTACTGGACTGGAAGCGTGGCATGTGATTTCTTTTAATTCCTGCCACACTCCACGGAGTGGGTATTTGTCTTAGGTCACAACCAAAGAAGCAGACTTTGAGAGGACTTGTGTCAAGAATGATTTATGAAGATGTGTTCCCAATGGGAATTAGAAGGGAGGGAGGGAGAGAGGAAGGAAGCCGAGGAATGGGCAAGCAGCACAGGGGGGGTGAAGGAAGCCTGGCAAGGGGGCGCTAAGTGAGCAAGGTCACCTGGGAGAGGAACTCTGGAGACAGTCAAGCTCAGGCTCAAAGCAGCCCCATCAGGGCCTGAGGCAGCTGGCGTTTGATACGCGCAGTCCTTGGTTAAGGGGGGAGGGTCCAGGTGGGGTCACTGCCGCCTGTGGGAGTGGTAGGTGTTGGCTGGAGGGAGTGGACGGCCCTGGAGCCCCTGTGCTCAGAGGTCCTGATGGGGCTGGAGAGGATGCGGGCAGAGCAAGGCAGCGTGCTGGAGCTCAGACACCTTTCGGGTGTGGACACAGGCGCGGAGCGGTGAAATGCCTTGCACAGGGCGAGCAGCTGAGGAGTGGGCACCCCGGGATTCGAGCAGCTCTGCCTGCCATGACTCCCCACACCGTGCTCCCACTCAGGAGGAGGGGAGGACTCAGCCTCCACCTGCTCTGGGTAGCTGGGGAGGGAGAGGAGGCGGATGGTGCTCGGGGGACACTGCCCGCTGGCCCTGGGTGCAGGTGTTCCCACCGCCTGGCGGCAGCCCAGCCCACCAGGGAGGCAGCACTTCTTCCTCTGCAGTAACGTCTCGTCATTAGCTGTGCCCCCTCTGTGCGAGTCGCACCCTCCGGGTGGAAAGGCTGCAGCTGGGCGCTGTTCATCTCCGCATGGGGAAGAGCCTTTCGGTGAGGGAAGGTGGCCAGCTGTCCTGTGCGGTTTTCTGCTCGTTCTCGGCCAACCTCCTCCGGAGGCCCCTCAGAGCAGCAGCCTTCCAGCTGCCCCCTGAGCTTTCCCGGCAGTGGGGTCAGTGCCCTGCACTGCGCGCTCCTGCGGGGACAGACATGACCCCTCGGACGGGTGTGTGACAGCTTCAGATGAACAGAGCCCGCCTTCTGGAGCAGGGCTCCTGGGCCCAGACAGGCCCCGAGCCCCAGGACTGCCCACCCTGAGCATGTCCAGGGGCCTTGCCTCCTCCATGGCCCTGCGCTTGGGGAGCCCCAGGAGAGGACTCGTGTTCCCCCTGTTGAACCCCAGCTCTCCAGATTGTGTCCAGCGCTCCCGCTCCTGAGCCGTTCTTGTCCTTCGGCATTTTGGCATCCTCCCAGCTCAGCTCGGGGGCAGATTTGATCAGCGTGCCATCCTTATTCCTCACGTGGGCAGTATGAAAATGCTGAAGTGTTGAGAATCGAGCTGGCCCAGCAGTGGCCATGGGGTGGCCTCTGTCCTCTGGTCTCTTCTCCTCTCCCTCCCCACCTGGGGCCTCTGCGTTTCCAGAGATCCTCAATGGGAAAGTCAGCCTGTTGGGATGAGAAGTCTCAGAAAGCCCTGCTGCCCCATCCCCAGCTGCTCTCCCCTCCCACCACCCAATGGGTCCTCAGAGGTGAGCAGGCTTGCAGACCTGCCAGCATCTGTGGAGAGGGCCTGGTCTGCCAAGTTCGTGGGGTGGCGTGGACCTGGCCCCGTGATCCACTCAGGTGCATGGCTTGGCATCTCTAGGCGCCTCCCTTCTTGGCGGTACAACAAGAGAGCAGACAGGAAGCGGCAAGTGTTCTCAGCACCTTACAGATGAGACCAGAGCAGCTAAAGGACCGGGAGGTGGCCATTTCCTTCATAGCCCAGATGCCTGGCCCCATTTGTACCTTCACAAGGACTAGCGCCATCTCACTGACAGCTGCAGAGCTCGGAGTTGTGTCGTCATGGGGTCTTTTCACCACGTTAGCATGTGTTTTTTTTTTTTTTTTTAATTTTTTTTTAATTTTTTGGCTTTTATTATACAAATAACACATGAATACATTATTATGACAAACATTTTTAAAGATATGTGAGTATAAAGAGTAGAAGATAAAATTTATGTTTATTTCCTGCTCTGTCCAAATACCACAGGCTTTATCAGAGATAGCCCTTATTAACAATTTGATCCATATATATGCACACATTTATATTTTTATGATCTGATTTTACATAAATGGGTTCAATAGCATGTGTTTTTGAATGGGGCAGGATGAGTTTGAGCACTTCTGTTTTTTTTAAAGTTTTTTTCCAAATAAAAAGAGCAAAAAAAAATCACATTGCAAAAATACAAACCAAAAAAGAGCACTGGGACCTGATAGCTGTGTTCCAGGCTCATCACTGGGCTGGCACAGGGCCTAGCACTCAGCAAGCCTGAGGATTCTTAGGGGCATGCTTGGACCTGGGCCTCTCCATTCCCCCCCATCTGTTGTCTTTCCAGTTGAAGGAGGGTGAAGCATTCACTAAAAAATAAACAAAACAAAAACTAAACCCACCAAGATACACAAGTAGACCCATCTGCCTTGGGCTGCAGTACTTCATCCACCATCAGCAGCACTGGCTGGCTAAGTGTCTGGGGCCCCAATGGGGCTTAGAGACATGGCCCCTGGCCGAGCCGCCCGGTGGAGGAGATGGACAGTAACACGAAGTGCGTGCATAACTGTTGTAGCGCAGATATGCTGAGCGCTGCACGGCAGTGGAACAGACTGCAGAATAGAGGTGGCGGCAGGTCCAGGAGCCCGGGGGAGTCCAGCCCTGAGCAGGCTGGCCCTAAGAATGGATGACCATTGCCCTCCTCCACCGTCAGCCGCCGTCTTCCCCAGCATCATTCATCTTGGCTGGCAAAGCCACCATAAATCCCTCCTTCCAGGTGCCTGATTCTCTAGCCTCGGGCAATGATGAGCTCTCCTTCCAGACAGACCTTCGCAGGCCTTCTCCGGGGAAGGGGCTGTGTGGGGCGGGGAGGGGCGGGGAGGGGGCGCCCACCCCTGCGTGGGCCCTGGGAGGCCTGCAGCACCTGGGGCTTCTAATCTTGCTCCCCAGGGGACCATGAGAGCTGGAGAGCAAGAAATTGGATGTCTGTGCTCAAATGCAGCGTCTGGGGCGGCTGAGCAGGCAGAGCGGGCCCTGGGGGGCAGCTTGTTTTGTGAGGAAAAAGTTCTGCAAGAACCATGCTTATGAAAGCCTGTCTCGGCTGCCATCCTGCACGTCTGCCTGCTGCCAGCTTGCTCCTGTGCTCACGTGCCTTCTCTTTCTCTCTTCGCAGGCCGTGGAGACCAACCTGGCTTCCAAGGACAGCCACTGGGTCTTTGTGAATGAGGTAAGAGCCTCGGCCTGGGGAGGACGGAGCCCTGGAGCCCTGGGGTCCCATAGTGAGTTGAGAGGCTGGTGTGACTCCCGGCAGCCGCCCACATCAGAGAGCTGGGCTACCTGGGCAAGGTGCTTACCTGGAGCAGGTGGGGAGGAGACCCAGACCTACATCCACGGGGACAACCCCAGTCAGAGGGATGGGGCATCAGGCAGTGGGTGTGTGTGGGGGAGGTGAGGCAGTCTGTGAGCCAAGGCAGCCAGGGCTCAGGGGCGTGAGAGGTGTGGGGAGCAGGAGGGAGGCTGTGTCGCCTGCTGGAGGGTGAGGCAGCGTGTGAGCAAGGCTGCGTGTCCATGTGCATGCACTCACCTGCACAGCTGGCAGAGGCTGCTCAGGCCAGGCCTTCGAAAGCTGCACCTGCGAGGGCTCTCTCCCACTGGCCCGGCACTGGCTGCCCCCAAGCAAGGAATGGGGTCGGCTGTGGCCGAGTCCGCTTGGCTCTAATTATACCCACTTGCCCCTGGCCTATGAGAAACTTCTGCGCTTCCTCCACACTGCAGGCCTCCTGCGGAGCGGCCTGCAGCCCCTCCCCAGCTCTCCTGAAGGGCGCCCACTAGGGCAGCCTCTCTGCCACCCCGTTGCCCTATAAACCGAGAGCCGGGCTGGGATGTGTCTCCCTGGAGCCTGTTTCCAGCAGGGTCGAGGCCTTCAGCCGTTCCTAAATGAGCAGATCAATTTCTAACAGCATCACTCTGGAAGATGCAAGGTTTATTATGTGGGTAATTTATTCATTTATGATGTGTGTTTCTTCATCAGCTCAGTGCTAATATGGCTGGAATGGTTGTGGGTGGTTTCCTTTAATAAGTGTGCAGATAGTAGCAGATAGTAACTGCTTACAAGGTCCACTTTTCACAGCTTTCCTCCATAAATCCCCGTCTCATTAGCTCCGTATCTGCACGGGCCAGGTGGAGACGCAGGCTGTAACCTGCCGTTTATCTCTGGTGTGGATGTCTGTTCTGGTAATTAATGGAGGGGACTCGGCAGCCTTCCCGTTCTCGAGAGCCAGCAGGAGGCCCCGCTGAGCCCCTGAGGTTCGGCTCCTTGGTGCTCAGCAGCTTCCTTACAGGGTCTGCATAGTCCATTTCCTTTGCTCCAGAGGAAGAGTGGCTTCTGTGAGTGCCCCCCAGGGCAGGTGGCTGCAGCTGGGTTTACCCTCAGGGTGCCCCCTCCAAACTGGAGAGCTGGTTCCCGCCGTCCACCTGCAGATGTGTGCTCCATCTTTACGTTTCCAACCTGCTTCCTTTCTCTCCCTGCCTCCTACCCTCCTGGCGGAGCCTCTCTTTGTCCTCCTGGCTCCCTCTTCAGAGGGAGTCAGGGGGAGGTGCTCGCGGCTGCCCCATGCTGGGAGTGCACAAAGCATTGCTGGGGCAGGTGACACTCCAGGTTGGAGGTCACTGGGGAAATAGCCCCACCGAGAGGACAGCTGTGCCTTGTCGCGGTCAGCAGGGCACGGCCAGCCTGGCGGTGCCCTCCGGCCCAGGACCAATCTCTGGGCCAGGTGGAAGCACGAGTGTTCCCAATCGCGCTTCCATGGCTAGGAGGAGACCCGTCCTCTCTAGGGCTAGGGGAAAAGTGCTGGCTTTCCTTGACCCCTACTACATGCCAAGCACTCGTCACATCCTTTACCTTCGGCACCTCCCTGAGTCCTTGCCCTTAGCTCGGTATGCAGGTGTCACCATGAGCGAAACGAGGCTCTAGAGGCTATCCACTTGCCCAGGGCCATGCACCTGTGTTAAAGGTGGCATCTATGATCCCAGCCCCTAACTGGGCTCCAAAGCCCAGACCCTTTCCTCCAAATGACTGCCTGAGCACGTGCACATGGCCTTGGCACAGAGCCATGCTTGTCTCGGGGTCTGCCCGGCTCCTTACAGTGTCATCAAGTCTCGGGTGTGCACAATGACAGGGCCCCTCTTGGGCTGGCTTTGGAGCCAGCTCATGGGCACTCTTGAAGCCTGTACTCTAAAGGCGGGACCCCTGTCAAACCTGGCTCCCCAAACCCCAGTGCAGCCTACTGGCTAATGACCAAAGTGCCCCCCAAATGCCGTGTTGATGTACCCTTAGGAACCAGCCATATTCAGGGCTAATTTTCCCCGTTACAGTGAGGCCCAGTGACAAAAAGCTCCTGCCGATCTTAATGCCGTGACATCTGCAGAGCTTTGTAGGCTCTGCAAAGCTTTTATGCCATCCACACGGAGAGCTGCAGTTACATAATTGCCCAGTGGCCTTTCTGTTTGTCCTATGTGATGGCCAGGGCGAAAACAAGATGAGAAAAAAAGATTCAGGGCAGGGGCAGGGATAGGGAGCTCACCTTCCAAAGTGGTCCCTCGAATTCCGGCTGCTTCCTGAAACTGCGCTCCTCGTCTATGTAGGAAGGATGCACAGCTTCCCAAACCAGCTCAGGTGTGTGTCTCTTTGGCCCACGTGTGTGCCACTCCCTGGCCTGTAAAGGAGCCCCATTCTTTACAGGGTCTATCCTCTTGCTTTCCCTTCTTGCTGTGCTCTTGCTTAATATATTTTCCTGCCGTAAAGACAAACGCTCCCAGGGCGCAGGGTTTTGCTTGCTCGATGGAGTGGTTAACTTAAGGAGACTAGCTCCTCGCCTGGGAACGTGAGTGCTGGGTGCTCCAGGCCTGTTTCATTTGGAAACGAGGTAATTGGAAGCAGAGACAGGTGTGGGCATCCGGTGAGCCTGGCTGAAGGCTCCTATAGGTCTCAGGGCTCCACTGTGGGGGCACCAGCAAGCAGAGGCGCTGTTGGGTGTCAACTGCTTTCATTGGTTGATTAAGATACATTTTAGCTTGGAGGAGCGTGGGGGCTTCGAAAGAACCATGGAAATCAAAATGTGCCCTTGGTCAAGGTGGCCTCTAAACCCCAAGGCCCTTGAGGGCATGGCCAGTGTCCAGCTCATCCCAAATCCTCAGTGCCCCACGAGAGGAGCAGTTTCTTAACTGCTGGGCCAAGGCAGGCCAATGTGTATGGGGTCAAGTAAAGTGCATTGAGAAGCCCTCCCCTGTCTGCCCCACAGATGAGACAAGGGCCACCATTAAGTCCTGAGTCTCCCAGGTGGGGGGCTTGCTCGGGGTCGTTTGGAAGCTGCGTAACCCATTCAAGACCAGTCAGACTCGACTTGGGGCGGGCCACGCAGCTTCCAGAACCTCTTTGACAGCTGGGTGACCCTCTTCCTCGCCGCATGGCCTCCAGCAGGTCCCAGGTGAGCTCAACTTCCCTGCTTGCCGAGCTCCGCCTGGTCCAGCACTGCCTCGGCCCCGCAGGTGTCCTGACAGCTGGGAAATGCCGAGATGCGGGGCCAGTGCCCGCCCAGGAGGCTCTGAGCACAGGCAGGAGATGCTCGACCTTGTGGTCTAGCCTCGGTAACTTTCTGTGGGAAATTCTTTTACGGAAAATGTGATACAAATCCCAGCATCTTCCAGAACCAACTGTGAGGGACTCACAGGCTGTTTGTTGTTGGACAGCTCTTCTTATCTGACTAGTTCACAGAAGTGGTTGAAGATGCTCAGGAAGCACTGCAGAAGCTCAGAGTAACTTCAGTGTTCTCAGGCAGTGAGGCTGGGCCAGGAGGGCCAAGGAGGGGGGCGCAGCCAGAAAGCCCCTCCTCACCCTGCCCCCACTGCCAGTGTATGGGTGACTCCACATCCCATGCGCTTCCGGAACTCTCCACCGAGTCCAGACACAAGGTCCAGCTGCATTCTTAATGTTGCTCCTTGGAAGCCTGTGGCCATCTCAAGCTCAGCGCGTCTCTCTCTGAACTCATCGTGCTCCCAAACCTGGTTTGCACCCCATGCTCCCGAGCACGTCCCCATTTCTCTGGCGACTCCTTGCTGTCGACGGAGGAAAGTCCAAATAGTGCGGCTGCCCCAGAGCCCCATCCAGGGTGTCCCCGAACTTCCTTCACCCCTTCCTACTCCATAGTCCTCTTCCTGTGGGTTGGTGACTTCTTGTTTCCCACATTTCTTTACCCTCGTGGCTCTGGGCGTTTGTCCCAGAACTCCCTGTTCTGCTTGGCCTGCTGCTCCTGTATCTCTGATTGTCAAGGACTATTGCCTTTCCTACAGGGGTCTGCTAAGCACTGCTTCTGCCAGGGTGACTTCCGGGTTTCTCCCTTAGCCATTTCCCCTTGCTTGCACTCCTCCCCCCAGGCCAGCCTGTGCTGGGGGTAGACAAGCATGCCTGGCTTCCTGGACCCCAAGCTTGCCCTGCAAGTCTCCCTGGCAGGCAGCATGAGGGCTCATGCCCTGGGCCTATTGGGTTAAGCCTCCCGCTGCTTGCCTTGACTCTGCGTCTCTAAGTACCTGCATGTGGAGGTAGAAGATGCCCATCACCACCCCCGGTCGCCAAGGCCCCAGAAAGCTGGGACCCTGCTCCAGGAGCTGCAGCACCCCCAGTCCACTGCACCCCCTTTCCTGCTCCCACATCACGAGCCCCATGGGGCGCCAGCTCTTCCTCTGAGGCACACCTGGGCTCCCCTTTGCCCTGGAATAGGTCAGGCAGGTGGAGAGGAGGCCAGTGGGGATGTCAGGGAAGCTCTGGCCAGGCTTCCCCAAATTGTATTCTTGCTCTGCTCCTTAGTAGGTGCTTCGTGGAAAGGGATTCTGGGGTCAAAAGATGATGGGTAACTCAATGGCAAGTTCAATGCAAGTTCAATGGCAAGACCAGGTGTGTCCTCAGAGCATGGAACTAAGGTGAGCTGTGCCTTTCCTAGGAGGAGGTCATGCTCACTGGCCTGTCACGTGCATTTGTCTTCCTATCCATCCACGTGCCTTTCTCATCACCTGCTCCTCTCCACGCTGGGATGGGGCGTTGGCAGGTGGTGGAGTGGCAGGGCCCACGGGGTGAGCTCAGTTCCTCCGTGGGACACAGGGACTGCTTAGCAGCTGCCTGCAGCCTGCTCTCCGTTACTGCCCCCTCCCGCTCTGACCTTTGCCAAAGAGCTGCCCAGCACCCCTAGCACAGGCTCCCCAGCTCCCTCAGGCCCTCTGCCTGGAGTGAGCTCCTCTTCTCGTCCCTTGGGCCCCACCCCAACTTGTCACTCCCCCCGCTTTCTACTAAGTGCCCCTTGAGGAGCTCCCCATGTCACAGCTAGACCTGCCCAGAGGTGATGCTCTCAACAGCCCCGAGCACATCACCCCAGAACTGCCCACTGTCCCTAACCCAGCAGGCACTGACTTAAAAGAAATGAAAATGGGATTGGGGCACACATGTCCTGTGTGTGTGTGCATGTGTGTGCCTGTGTGTGTGTGTGTGCCGTAATGCTCTTAGGAAACCAAGGGAAAAGATCATGGTGTGAGCACAGAATCACGTAGCTTCCAGAAATCTCCATTAGGACATGAAAAAAGGGAGAGAGTGAACAAACAATATTTTTCCTCTTTTCATTTTGGGTATTTCAATTCTCGTTGACTATTGTCTCGCTAGCATTCCTGGCTTACAAATTTAAATTAGCACCCAGAGCAATTCCTCACTTGTGCCTCTCCCCAGCCCCGTGGAGGGGTCCCGGAGGACAGGAGCCACATATTCCCTCCTCTGTGGCCCCGGCGCCTTGGAACCCAGAATGGAGACCAGAGCCGCCATTTATCAGACCCTGCACTCAGCCAGGCACTGTTTTTAAAGCATCCCTTTCATTATCTAGTTTACATTAAAAAAAAAATAGTGGCTTTATTGAGATTTCATTGACATACAATAAACTGCACATTTTAAAAGTGTACAATTTGATAAGTTTGGCAGAACCATATGCCCAGGAAACCATCGTGATGGTGATGAAGAAAGTCAACAAGTCCATTGCCCCAAAAGTCTCCTTCTGCCCTTTTGTCAACCCCTCCCCCACTCCCTGCCCAGCTCCCCACAAAACCAATGATCTCTTTCTGTTACTCTAGACTGCATTTTCTAGAGTTTTATATAAAAAGAATCATACAGTATGGGACCTTTGTCTTTTTGAGTTTTTTTTTAGCCTGATGTCCTCCACGCAGCTTAATTATTTTGAAATTCGTCCATGTCGTAAAAGGTGCCAAATTCTCCTTCGTCTACCTTGCTGCATAGTGCTCTATTGTGTGGCTACGTCACATTGCTTATCTGTCCCCCTGTTGATGGACATGGGCTGCTTCTGGTTTTTTGGCTCTTGCAAATAAATCTGCTATGAACATGTGCATATAAGTCTTTGTATGGACATACACATTTATTTCTGTTGGGTGCATACTTAGGGTCAAATGGCAGATGTGTGTTTAACTTTTAAAGAAACTGCCACATCATATGAGAGTTCCAGGTGCTCCATGACCCCTCCAATCTCGCTATGTTCAACCTCGTTGATTTCAGTCATTGCACTGGGTGTGTAGTATTACCTCGTGGTGGTTTTACTTTACACGACCCAGTTGACAAATGGTATTGAACGTCTTTTAACATGCTTATTTGCCATCAGTACCTACTACTCTTCTTTGGTGAAGGGTCTGTTTAAATCTTTTGCCCAGTTTTAAAATTGGATTGTATGTTTTCTTATCATTGAGTTTTGAGATACAGGTATATTCTGGATACAAGTTGTTTGCCAGGCACATGGTTTGCAAACATTTTCTCTCAGTCTGTGGCTTGTTTTTTCATTCTCTTTCATTCTGCCTTGTCCTTTGCAGAGGAGATATTTTTAATTTTGAAGTCCAATTTGTCATTTTTTTTTCTTTTGTTGCTTGTACTTTTTGTGTAGTATCTAAGCCAAGGTCACAAAGATTTTCTCCTGTTTTCCTCTAGAAGTTTTGTAGTTTTAGGTTTTGCATTTAAATCTCATCCATTTTCAGTTAATTTTTGTATGTGGTGTGAAAGTATGAATTGAAGACTTTTTTTTTTTGCTTAAGAATATCCATTTTTCCTACTACCATGTTATGAAAAGAGTATCCTTTCTCCATTGACTTGCCTTTGCACTTTGGTTAAAAATCAGTTGTCTAATTATATGTTAGTCTGTTTCTGAATTCTTTATTCTTTTACATTGATCTGTTTTTCTATCCATATGTCAATCCCACACTTTTGATTGCTATAACTTTATAGTAAGTTTTTTGAAATCAGATTTTGTTAGCCCTCCACCTTTATTCTTTATTTGTAAAGTTGTTTTGGCTATTCTAAATCTTTGAAATTTTCATGTAAATTTTAGGTTCAGCTTGTCAATTTATACAAAAAGTTGACTGGGATTTTATTTGGGATTGTATTGAACCCACAGACTGATTTGGGGAGAAATGACATTTTAACAAAATTGAGTCTTCCCTACCATGTACAAGGTATATCTCTGCAATTATTTAGGTCTTCCATAATTTCTCTCTGCAATGTTATTTTGTTTTTAGTGTACAGATATTTCATATTCTTTTGTCTGAGTTATCTCTCAGTTTTCCAGACTGCTGATCCCATTGTAAATAGTACTGATTTTTAAAATTCAATTTCCATTTTTCCTTGGTATTATATAGAAATAAAATTGATTTTTCTATATTGAGCTTGTATCCTGAAACTTTACTGAACTCACTTATTAATTCTAGTAAGTTTTTTTTTTTTTTCATTAGGTTTTCTACATTGACTTTCATGTTGTTTGAGAATAAAGGCAGTTTTACCTCTTGTTTCCAATGTGGATGATGGTTTTTTTTCTTCTTTTTTTGCCTGATTATGATGACAAGGCCCTCCAGTACATTGTGGAATATAAATAATTAAAGCAGATATCCTTTTCTTGTTCCTGATATTAGCAGTCATTAAGCATGAAGTTAGCTATACTTTTAATAGTTGCCTGTTAGCAACTATTAAATAGCAACTATTCCTATTTGGTAAGAGTTTTTATCGGGAATTGAGTTTGCATTTTGTCAAATGCTTTTTCTGCGACTTTTGAGATGATCACATGGTTTTTCATCATTTAGTTTCTTAATATGGTGAATTACTTTGATTGATTTTCTAATGTTAAATCAACTCTGCATCCCTGGGATAAAACCCATTTGCCTCTGATGTATTGGCCTTTCTATATGGTATTGGATTTTATTGGCTAAACTTTCAGTTAGTATTTTTGCTTGTTTGCTCACAAGGGATTCGTCTTTGGTTTTCACTTTCTTTTAGTGTCTTCCCCAGGGTAATGCTGGCGTCGTAGAATGTGTTTGGGGAGTATTCATTCATTTTCAATTTTCTGGAAAGAGTTTGTGTAGAATTTGTATTATGTCTTCTGTAAGTGTTTGATAGAATTCACCAGTGGAGCCGTCTGGGCCTTGAGTTTTCTTTGTGGGAAGGTTTTGAACTACACATTAATTTCTTTAATAAATACAGGACTTTTCACATTTTCTATTTGCTCTGGAGGGAACTTAGGTATTTTGTGTCTTCTAAGGAATTTTTCCATTTTATCTAAGTTGTCAAATTTATAGGGATAAAGTTTTGAGATTTTGGCTAGAGGTTATCAATTTTATAGATCTTCTCAAAGGACCAGCTTTTGGTTCCCTTGATTTTCTCTATTGTTTTTCTATTTCCTATTTAATTGATTTCTGCTTTTGTCTTCATAATTTATTTTCTTCTGCTTACTGGGGCTTTAATTTGCTTTTCTTTTTTCTAGTTCCTTATGGGTGAGGTGAGATCATTGATTTGAGACCTTTCCTTTCCTTCCATGCTATAAGGTTACCCCTAAGTGATTTAGTGGCATTCCACTGTGTTTTCAATTTTATTCAGTTAAGCATTCACTCTATATTCCATTCTGATTTCTTCTTTGACACATAGGTTGTTTACAAGTATGTTGTTTAGTTTTCAGATATTTGGGGATTTTACAGGAATCTATCTGTTATTGATTTCTAATTATTTCCACAGAGGTCAGATAATGTAGCTTGTATTGTTTGAATCCAAATATATTGAGCCTTGTTTGATATCCTAGAATATGGTTTTTCTTGGTCAGTGTTTCACAGGGACTTGGAAAGGATGTGCAGTCTGCTGTTGTTGTTTGGAATACTCTAGAAATGTCAGTTAGGTCAAATTGGTTGGTAGTACTGTTCTTCTATTCTTTGCTGATTATCTGTCTATTTTATCAGTTTTTGAGAAAGGGGTATTGAAATCTTCAACTTTGTCTATTTCTTCTTCAGTTCTGTCAGTTTTTGCCTCACTTATTTTGAAGTTCTGTTATAAGGAGTATAAACGTTTAGGATTTTTATGTACCTTTGATTGACTCTTTATCCTTATGAAATAATAATTTTTAATCCTTGGCAATGCTCTCTGCTCTGGAAGACCCTTTATCCGATGTTAATACATCCATTCCAGATTTCTTTTGGCTATTGTTAGCATAATATATATTTTTATATCCTTTTGCTTTTAACCTATTTGTTTCTTTCTGTTTAAAGTGTGTTTCCTGTGAGCAGCATATACTTGAGTCTTGCTTTTTATTCATTATGACAATCTCTGCCCTTTAATTGGAATACTTAGGCCATTTACATTTACGTTGATTATTGCTACGGTTAGGTTTAAGTCTATCATCTTGCTATTTGTTTTTCTATTTGATTCACCTCCACTGAAGCCTTTTTCCTCTTTTCTTTTGACTGCTTTTTGTTGAATTGAGAATTTTTATGATTCCATTTTAACTCCTTTGTTGGCTTATTAACTATAACTTTTAATAATTTTAGTGGCTGCTTTAGGATTTATAGTATATATCTTTCATTCATCAGAATCCACTTGCAAGTGATATTACGTTGCTTCACACATAAGATGTGTAATAGTATACTTCCGTTTCTCACCTCTAGGCCTTTGCATTATTGTTTTTATAAATATTATTTTACAGATGTCAGAAACCATACAATACATAGCTATTATGTTTGTTTAAACAGTCAATTATATGGTAAAGATATTTAAATATAAGAAAAAATAATGCATAATTCCCTCTGAAGTCATTTGTGGTGCTTTGTGTTGATCCTTTTTCCATCTGAAATAATTTTTCTTCTGCCTGAAGGACTTCTGTAACCTTTTTGATGCTGCAAGTTGGCCAGTGGTTAATTCTTTCAGCTTTTGATTTCTTTCAGTTTTTGCATGCCTGAAAAATGACTTTATTTCACCTTCATTGTTAAAAGACTTTTTCACTATGGATAGAATTCTAGTTGGCAGTTTTTTTACTTTTAGTACTTTAAAAATGCTGCTCTATTGTCTTCCCTCTCAAATTGTTTCTGACAAGAAAACTGCAGTCATTCTACTCTTGTTTCCTGTATATAACATATCTTTTATCTTGGGCTGCTTTTAAGATTTTTTCTTTCTCTCTGGCTTTGATAAATTTGATTATGATGTGACTTGGTGCTGTTTTCCTCATATTTCTTGGGCTTGGAAATTGTTGACATTCCTAGATTTGTGGGTTTATTGTTTTCACCATTTTTTTTCACCTATTATTTCTTTAAAACATGAAACATTTCATCTATTATTTCTTCAGATATTTTCTGTGGGTTCCAATTACACGTATTTTAGGTTGCTTGAAATTGTCCCACATTTCACCGATGCTCTTTTCCTTTTTATTCTTTTTTCTCTCTGTGTGTTTTATTTAGCATAATTTCATTGTTAGTTCTTCAGGTTCATATTTCTTTTCTTCTGCAATATCTGGTCTGCCTTTAATTCCATCCATTTTATTTTTCATCTCAGAAATTGTAACATTCACACTAGAAGTCTGACTTGAGACTTTTTTATAGCTTCCCTACTCTACTTTCCTTTTTGTACATACAGAATACAATTGTCTTAGCTGCTTTAATATCTTTGTCTCCTAATTCTAGCACCTATTTTAATTCTGGGTAAGTTTGGATTGATTGATTATTCTCCTCCTGTTTAGTTCATTATTTCCTTGTTTTAGAATGCCTGGAAATCTTTGATCGAATTCCAGACATTGGAAATTTTACCTTGTTGTGTTCTGGATATTTTTGTATCCCTATAAATATTCTAGAGCTTTTTTCTAGGATGCAGTTAAGGTACTTGTAAACAGTTTGATGCTTTTAGGTTTTTGCTTTTATGATTTGTTAGATGGGCCTGGAGCAGTACCCAGTCTAGGGCTAATTATTCCATATGGCTGAGGCTAGCCTTCCCAAATATTTTACCCATTGCCCATGAACTGTGATGTTTTCCCATCAAGCTGCTGAGAAGAGGCACCTTTCCTGGCTCTGTGTGAGCTCTAGATATTGGCTGCTTGAATCCTTTCAGTTGCTTCTTTCTCTGGCCTCTGCGGTAAGTACCCTCTGAAAATGACCAGATTTCTCCCTCTCTGCAACCCTCTCCTTTCTGGTACTCTGTCCTGTGAACTTCAGCTGCCTTGGTCTTCCCAGCTGCTCAGCTCCTTGTCCTTCACTGATGTAGTCCCCTAGCTCCCATGGGAATCCTCCCCACCTCTGCACCGTGACATGGACACTCTTGGGCCATTATAAGTCCCAACTCATTTCCAGTCTCCCAGGGATCACTGACCTTCATTGTGTGATGCCCAGGGTCTTGAATACTATTGCTTCCTATGTTCTATCTAGGATAATTTTTACTGTTTCAGGCACGGAGGGCAAGACTGGTTCCTGTTCCTCCAACTTGGCTGAATGTGGGCATCACCTTTATTACCTCATTTAGTCCACAAAATCCCTGGTTTTCTGGAGCCCTTTTTGAGTGGGATAAGACAGATGATGAACAGATGATAATTAACTATACGATTTGATGGATTGTGACAAAAGCTATGAAGAATGATAAGACAGTGCAAAGAGGAAGGAGAAGGATGAGGCATGGGTGCTCATTTACATAGGGTGGTCCTGGAAGGCCTTTTCCATGAGGTCACATATGAAAGCAGACCTGAAGGAGGTGAGGGAGAGAGCAGGCTGGGCATCTGTATGGAGTAGATCATCCCAGGCCGAGGCGAGAACAGGAGTGAAAGCACTGTGTGGGCACCTGGCTGGCGTGCCCTGCATGGAGGCCAGTGTGGCTGGATCAGAGTGAGTGGCGGGGAGCTGGTGGGGGGCGGGGAGGGCAGAGACATGGCAGGAGGTGAGAAACAGGTGTAACTCCATCCTTGAACTACAGCTGGGCAGGGCTGTAGGCGCTGGTCCAGGTGCTCTGATTTAATTTGCAGTCAAGTTAAAAGTCCCTGCAGGCAGAGGCACCCAGCCAGACTGCTACTACTGCCGCAGGTTCAGACTCTGTGTTTCCAGACACGAGCTGATTGTTCACAACAAGTGTATTGTCGCTTTACAGAGTTTTGACAGAAGAATGCCAGGGAAAGGGAGTGCTGACACTTAGGGAATTTTAAAAATAGCTTTAATTACCGCATGCAGCAGATGGATCTGCAAACCAAAGGTTAGTGTCTCTACCTTTCTGTGTTCCTATCCATTGCTCTTCCCACAAATGATCCCATTGGGTTCCGATGAACTTGCTGCTTGTGGCAGGAAGGCCCTATTATCTGTGTTCCTACCCTGTCATCACACCTCCTTTGCCAGGCTGGATGATCAGCAGGCACCACCCGGGGAGGGAGAAGCCAGTGCACACGCACTTGCATGGCTGCTGCCTTCACGCTCAGCATGTGGGGACAGCGGGCGCCTGGTGGAACTTCCCGAGGACGTTCCTTTCAAAGCTGGAACACGGCAACGAAATGGAGGTGGGAGAGCTTCTCTGTGTAAGGTGATCTTTTGAGGGCTCCTAAAGACAGTAGTCCCAGCTGTGTTTCTCTTTTTCCCTGGCCTCAGACCAGGAGACATGCTCAGGTGTAGCCTTGACTCAGAACTGGGTGAAGAGTCTCAAATGCATATTATGCATTTTCAGTTGGAGGGATGAGGAGACCTTTCCATTGTCAGCTCAGGCCGGAGGCTGCAGGGGTGGGTGGGATGGAGGTGTGAAGGGCTGGCTGCTGCTGCCTGCACCCCTGACTTTCCTCCTGGACAGGTGCCGGCAGCATTGCCCAAGAGGGGCAGCTTGGAGGCCAGTAGGGTGTGGCCAGCCTCCCCCTTACTCTCAGTTTTGAGGTGAGTTTCCTGTGGACCATGGGCCATTGCCAGGAGAGCGAGCACAAAGTTTGCCTCAGAAGCAAGGGGACTCACGTTGAGTGCCCACTGCATGCCAGGCCCTGCTCGGGATGCTTTCTAGACATTATTAAAAAAAAAACAAAAAACTGAATCTGTCCGTGAGCACCCATGGAAGGGAAGGCAAGGGCGTCTGTGCATCCATTTCTGTTAGTCCCACCTGCTTCTGAAAGAAAATGTCTTGGGAAGAGGAGCGCAAACTTTCTAGGGCGTGAAGTTTTGGTTGCCTCTGTGCGTGGGTGCGTGTGAGTGTGTGTATGGTGGAGGAGGGCAGGAGAGGCACTGGTAGGATTTACATTATGGTCTATGTTTTGAACCCTGCACTTTTATAAATTTTGATGAAACTTAAAATGGCCCGTATCCATTATTGCGAGATCATGCACAACAACTCTAATGCCCTAAAAATGCCTTATGCTCCATCTGTTCTAGTCTCCCCTCCCCGTCTCCTTGGGGCCTATGGTAAGCACTAAGTTTCACTTTGTGCAGAATAAGGTGAGGGCCTGACATATTGGTCTGTTTTCTTTTATTAGGCACTGCCTATCTTCTTGAGACTCTTGTCCCTCTAATTGAGAACTTGGCAGGACTCCCCAGGATGGCAGTTCAATATTTTCTTATTTATTGTGTGGGTCTCCACCCACTGAGTTATCACACTATGACAAGATGAACACTTTCATATTCCATAGAAGCCTGCCCCAGGGGTGCCCTGTCCTGCATGCCCCCCTCATCCTACACCAATAACCCTCCCCTGCCATATTTGCCAGAAGAGCATTCCCACCATTGTAGTTTTAACTACAGACCTGCAAATCCCCTGAGGTCCCTGCTCCTTCCCCCAACCCTCCCCCCAGTTCCATGAATAGTCCAACCCAACCCCCCCCAAACTACCCCCTTCACAGACCAGGACCGCCGAACCCAGTTACGTCACTGCACCACTGTCATGTCCATCCACTGCACAACCACCCCCTTCCACCTTGTCATAGATTTTGCCCATATGAGCCTTTTGGCTCACCACCCTCTACTCCCTTTCTGTCTCCTGTAAACCTATCTTCCAGACTCTAGCTCTGTGAGTCTGCTCAATTTGCTTAATTCATATCAGTGAGGTCATGTAATATTTGTCCTTCAGTGCCTGGCTTGCTTCACTCAACATAAGGTTCTCAAGATTCATCCATGTTATGCTATGTGTTAATACCACATTAAAGGATTGATGGAAAGCAGAGAAAAATAACTCTAATTCTTTGATTCTTCTACAGTAGTAAAACAAAATACACATGAATATAGCAATGAATTATCCCTTCAAACAGTCTTAGATATGTAATTTATTTTGCCAAATTGGGATTGTGCTCCTTCCAGTTTTCTGTCCAACTGTTTTCAATGATAAGATAACATTTTATCATGTCAGTAAACAGCATTTGAAATGCTATTTGACAACCTTATAGTATTCTGTCATTTGGGGGAATCGTAATTTATGCACATTTTCTCCATTGTTGGAAATGAAGTTTGGTCAATGCTAGAATAAATGATGCTGTATCGGCATCTTTATACCTAGATCTGTTGATGTCTCGCTGTTTCTTTATGGTGGTAAAAAATATTGTTTCAAAATATGGGAATTCTTAAAGAGCTTGGACCACTCATTTTAGGGGACCGCCTCATTCTACTCCAGTGAACATTAATATAATTGAAGTGTTTCATTTTTGCCAATATGATAGATGGAAAAAGGCACACTGCATTGCTTTAGTTTGCATTTCTTTGCCTATTACGAAACCAAAAAATTTTGATAGTATTGACCCCATCTACTTCTAATTTGTGGATTGGTTGTTCATGTCATTTGGTAAGGGTATAGTCTTCTGTTGTATGACTTAATTCTTACAAGTGTAGGAGGGGGTTATTAGGAACATGAGACTCATGCCGTAAAATTGAGGATCAGAATAGACGATATTACAGCTGTAGAAAGGGGAGCTGGGATTCTAAATTCCAGTTGGGCTCTTCCAAAGCCTGTGTCATCTCTGCACATTTTAATTAGCCTAGACCTACCTCAGTGGGAGACACATGCTGATTTACATCTTCTAAGGGTCAAAGTGTACCAAATCAAGTAAGTCTTCTGATTATTATATTGGATCAGACCATTTTAATTTCTGAATCAAAACTGTTTTGCAATTTAAAATGAAATAGGACTTTGTATTAACTAAGAGTAAACAGAAAAGTCATGAAATGTGCCGACACTTTCATCCAACGGAAGGAGATGAGCAAGTATATGGACCAGGGGAGGAGAAAATAGAGGAGCTTTTATGATTTAACACACTGAGTCTTGTTTGGTCAAGGCTATGCTCTCTGGAACTCTTCAAAGGCCTTGGTGAAGCCCCTCCAGGAAATCTTGAGGTGAGGGAGCAAGGTCCCCTCCTCACCTTTATGGGCTGTGGAATCCCTTCAAAGTTATTTTTGTACTCGAAAGAAATGTTCCTCATGAAATCCTCTTTCCATCAATTTTGACTCTTCTGGAGTCTTCATACTGTCCTTGTGAGTAAGAGTTTTTGGAGTCAATAAGTTGATTCTCAGTAATTTCCCTTGGATAACTTTCGTCTGTGCCAGTCCCTTCATCATAGAAGTTCATATCATAGATGCTTGGTGCCTCAAAGGAAACTTCCAATTCAACATAAAGGTTCAGTTTAATGTAAATCCTGCTCCTCCCCTCACCACCAGCTTCGGGAAGAGGGCCTCTGTTACCCACGAGGTTTTGCACATCAGCTCACGCCACACAGCCCAGGAAGAATTGCATCCCACATGAGAAGTGGTCACAGCCAGGAACCACTGGGACATAGGATGGTGACAATGGGGAGATGAAATTATGGACAAACATCTGATAAAGGCTTATAGTATAAGGTGGTAATATGTGAGAAAGGGCATGAGGATATTCAGCTGTATCTGCCCCTACAACGTCTTTGGCTTTTATTTTGAGTGAGCTGAGACCCCTGGAGCATTTGAGGTGACCAGTGATGTGATCTGAGTTATGTTTTTGAAGGACCTTTCTGATGTCTTGTGCTGAAAAATAAAATGGGGTTTGGGTGGGAAAGGGCCAAGAAAAGAAAAGTAAATAGAAAGTTAGGTCCATTTGTTAGTGAGAGAATGTGGTGGTGGCTTGGGCCAGGGTGGTGAGATGTGCTCAGATGTTGGAATGTGAGGGTTAACGAGAGTTGTTGTCAGCTGACCAAACCATGCACAGAGAGGATAAAGTCTAGCCCAAAGGTCAGCACCGAGCAAGCATTTAAAGCACGGGAAAGGAGAGGTTTTAGAGTGTGTAGGATGGGAGGTGCTTTATATAGGGTGTTTTGGACTTGAACCCAGGCAGTCTGGTCCAGTGCCTACACTTTATTATTTTACAAACTTTTGGAAGTATAATTGGCATACAATAAACTGCAAAATCTGAGTATAGTTTAGAGTTTGAACACATTGTACACTTGTAAAACCATCACCACAATCATGATGATGAACATTTTCTTCACCCACAAAAGTGTTCTCTTGTCCCCAGTGCAATCAATTTCTCACTCCACCCAATTCTCAGACAACCTATGATCTCCTTTCTGTCACTTTAGGATACTTTGTATTTTTTGGAGTTTTGTATCTGTGGAGTCACACAATATGTACTCTAAATTGTCTGGCTTTTCTCACTTAGCATGATGATTTTGAGATTCATTCATGTTGCTGTATATATTGATGGCTAATTTTTGTGTAGAGTGTGAGGTAAGGATTGAAGTCCTTTATTTTATTTTATTTTACTCACATGGCTATTTAATTGTTACATCTAGTTGTTATGACAAATTTGTTAAAAATATTACCCGTTACCTGTTGAGTTGCCTTGGATCCTTGGATGAGAACCAGTGGTCATCTCTATGTAGTTTATAGGTTCCACTGACCTAGGTGTATCTTCATACCAATGACACACTGTCTTATTAATTGTGCTTTGTGGTTAGTCTTGAAGTTAAGTAAATTCTTCACTGTTTCCTATTAAAATTTTTTTTCACTCTTCTGGGTCCTTCGCATTTTCATAGGGCTAGGAGTAGGGTGAGGCAAGTGAGGTGCCTAAGGCACAAAATTTAAGGAAGCATTCATTCTTAGGTCTGTGCAAGTGCCTTTCCCTAGTTCTAGACTTGCATTTCCATATAACTTTTAGAATTAACTTGCCACTTTCTTGGAAAAAATAGGATTTTTATTTCCACCGCATTGGGTCTATAGAAAATTTGAGGGAGAACTGACGTCTTAGCAATACTGTCTTCTGATCCATGAACAAGGTATATCTTTCCATTCATTTATTTTCAGTGATGTTTTGTGGTGGGAAGTATATAGATCTTGTTGCTAAATTCATCCCTAAGTATTTAATTTTTGATATAATTGTAAATGGTGCTACTTTTTCAGTATCAATTTTCAATGGTTTATTGCTAGCCTAGAGAATTACAATTGTTTTTAAATATTGACCTTGTACCCTGCAACCATGCTATAAACTCAATTAGTAGTTCTGGTAGTTCTCTTTTGTAGATGTCTTGGGATTTTCTATATAGGCAATCATGCCATCTGTGAATAAAGACAATTATACTTCTTCCTTTCCAATAGAGATGCCTTTTGTTTCTTTTACTTGCCATATTGCACTGACTTGAACTTCCAGTACAATGTTGAAAAGAAGTAATGAGAGTGTGCATCTTTGCCTTTTTCCTAATTTTCGAGGAAGATATTTGATTTCTAAGACTTGCTTTGAACCTTTGTTAGATTGGCATGGAGAGTCTTTAGTCTGCTGCTAATTTGGTCCGTTACTAAGGCATACCTTGTGAAGGCTTTATTTGCTGTCCTTGTGCTTGATACCCAGAGTCCTTTCTACTCTGGCTGGTGGAAAATAAACTCTCCTGCCCTGCCTGAGCTCCAAGGGCTGCACATCTTTTCCTTTAAAGTGGTCCTTTCCTGGACTCAGGTAGTTTCTTCACATAAGTGCCGGATCAGTGCTCAGATAAAGACTTGAAAGGGAACTTTCTGCTTCTTTCTGGAAGACTTTTTCTCACTTCTGTGGCTTTCTACTTTATGAATTCTAACTGTCTTGGCCTCCCCAAACTCCAGTCTGTCTCTTTTTTCCCTCCATACATGAGGAAATTTTATGTATTCAATAGCAGGCAAGGAAATAGTTTATGCTACAAGGACCTTAGATAAGGGGAACTTAAGACAGCAGCCGAGCAGTGGCTGCTTTAAAGTGTTACAGGCATGCAGAGCTGATGGATTTACTTAGGAGGTCCATAGG
This sequence comes from Tolypeutes matacus, assembly GCA_026826555.1. Classification (NCBI taxonomy): domain Eukaryota; kingdom Metazoa; phylum Chordata; class Mammalia; order Cingulata; family Chlamyphoridae; genus Tolypeutes; species Tolypeutes matacus. Next base: position 4,190,925 of record JAKSZT010054382.1, on the reverse strand, counting down.
AACTCCTTTCATTATCCAAGGAATCAGTGCTAGCTTGGCAGGCTTTGCTTTAGAGGCGGGGGTCACCATTTTTCCTTGTGCATTTCCAGAATTTCTATTGCCCTTTTTTCCTTTGTTTTGTTTTAGATATATATTTTTTATTTTGTTTTAAAAGATAGTTAGGTTACATAAATGTTACATAAAAAATATAGGGATTCACACATGCCCCACTCCCCACACCTCCCACTTTTCCCCACATTAACAACATCCTTCATTAGTGTGGTACATTCTTTGCAATTATCAGCACATTTTGGGGCATTGCCACTGAGCATAGATTATAGTTTATATTGTAGTTTACGCTCTCTCCCACTCAGTTTTGTAGGTTATGGAAAGATATATAATGGCCTATATCTGTCATTGCAATGTCATTCAGGGCGATTCCAAAATCCTGAAAATGCCCTGTATTACACCTGCTTTTGTCCCCTCTCCCTGCCCTCAGAGCCTCCAGTGGTCACTGCCTCCACATCAATGTTGTAATTTCTTCCATTGCTAGAATCACAATAAGTCTATAGTAGAATACCAGTAAGTCCACTCTAGTCCATAGTACATTCCCCAATCCTGAGGACTCTGGGATGGTGATGTCCACTCTACCTCTAATTGAGAGGGGCTTTGATCTCATACAGCCAATGGATGGGACTCTCTTGCTTGCAGTGGTAGGCTCTCTTGTTTCCTTGGTATGGTGGTTGTCCATCCTCACCTCCTAGTTAGTTGTCCTGGGTAAGTCCAGTGAACTAGAGAGTAAGTGTTACAACTCTGCTGAGGCCCAGGGCCCAGCTGGCACATGGGTGCCCAAAGATTCAAACCTCTTGGATGTATACCTACCAATTCCAGCACCAACTATTTTGCTACTCAGTGACACCATTTCTTTTCTCTTTTTTTTTTCTTTAATTAATTTTTTTACTTTTAAAGAAGCTTTAGATTACATAAATGTTACATAAAAAATACAAGGGATTCCCATATGCCCCACTCCTTCCCCCTCCCACACTTGCCCCCATTAACAACATCCTTCATTAGTGTCGAATATTTGACACAATTGATGAACCCATATTGAAGCATTGCCACTAATGCAAACTCTCTTTGACCAGGGCACCATCAGGCTCTGATATCAGGCTCCCTTCTCTGCTGTGACCTGGAAAGATTCTCTGAGCAATAAGCTGAGGCTCCCCTCATTTGTGTCCTTTATCTTGGGGGTCACTGTCCAGCTCTGTTGATTTTCCACATCTGAAAACTATTGTTCAATATATTTTGATTTTTAAGCTGCTTAATGTGGGGGAGCTCAGCTCCTCTGACTCCATTATGCTCAGCATCGACACCCTTACTTGCCATGCTTTCTATCCTCTATTCTTCTCAATTCCTATTTGCAGAACTTTACCCTTGAGTCTCCACAAATGGAGTGAGGACTCTGATATGTTAAAGATGTGGCTGGAAACTTCAGAACCATGCCACTCCAGGGCTCTGGACGATTGATTTCATTTTCAAATAATCATTGGAAATTCATTTTGGTAATATCTTGGGATTTTCAATTATAAACGCAATAAAAAAATCATTATTTTTTGTCAGTTCCTCGGGGATAAAAACTAGGAGGTGTTAATGTGGAACATAAGGTCTCATTTTCCTAGTGGTAGGGATAGTTGTGCACAGATAAAAGCAGATTTAAATATTCCCCAGAGACAACCAAATTGGTATTGCAAACAAAATAATTAAAGTGGCTTGTAACAAGCAAGCAAATGAGTACTGTGAAGGAACAGCCACTATTATATTTATTTTTCTGTGTGAATATATGCCTGGGGAGTAGGTTGGGAATTAAAGGGCCCAACCAGCTTTAAAAAAAAAATTAATAGCCACGTGAAAAGCACTGGCTTTGTATTATGGAGATGTTAAAATTTTAAATGTTAAAAATTTGAGGTCCACCTTTTTCTGGTGGATTCTGAATTCCCTCCTTTCTCTGTCCCTGCATCCTTCCCTCTCGCCATCCTTCCGCCTCTCCATCCTCCTTGCTGTCCTCCTTCCCTTCCCTTCTTGCTCATGAGTGCCCACCAGGCCTGGGGTCAGTGGCAGGAGCACAAGAGGCCAAAAGAGGTGACCCGCCCTCACGAGCTGGACTGAGTGATGGATAACCACCTGCAGCTTCCTCTGCTCTGTGCCGGAGCCCTGAGAATTCAGTGTCTCCAGAACTCAGAATTGTGGGTTGCCCAATCTAGGACCAGATGATCCCTGAGAAATTTAGACCTGAGCAAATGGAGTTTCCTTCCTCTTGGGACTCCTTTTCTGGGGTGCAGGCAGGGCCACCTGACTGCCTCTACTTGCAGAGACCTGCTGATTGGAGAACTCCCCACTCAGCCTCCGCCCTGACTGGTCCAATGTGGGGACTTTAGATTCGTCCTGCCCTCCTAACTGCAGGCGTAGCTATTTTTGGTCTGTCCCTACAGTTATTTTGGTGCTTTTAAAACCCAGGCCAGCCCTGCAGAAGTGTCCACTTCAGATACAGCTCCCAGCGTATTTCAGGAAATAACATCTGACAAAGGGGCCAAAACAGCAGTAGTCAACTCAGTCACCCAGGGGATTGCTTTCGACTGACCTGAGACAGGGGAAGAAACTGCATGAGCAGGGATGGGTGAAATGAGGTTGGGGAAATTCAGAACCTGCTTGGTGGAAGCAGGGAGGCCTTAGAGGATGGAAGTAAGGGGGGAAGGAAGGAGAAAGAGGAGAGAGAACATGGGAAAGGAAACAGCCCAAATAAGGCACAGGAAAGGAGAGGAGAGGCGTGAGAAGGGTAGACAATGTCACAAACGGCCAACCCGCCCTGCCCTGTCCATCCACATGTAAATAACCAACCGAGGAGCTTCAGCGACTGGCCCCATTAAATGCTGGGGAAACGTGTGTGCCCCCTGCTCATTGGAGGCAGGTGTCCGTCTTGTGCTTATGGTGAAATGCAGCAGAATACAATGGAAAAAAGTGGTGAAACACAAGCTCAGTGAGATGCAGTGGACTAAAAGGACCAATGAAACACACACTTCTCAAGGCCTCTCTCCCTCATCTGTAGCCAGTGATGGCAGATGCTCTTAGCACCTCGGCAGTCCTGGGTGGGTTCCCCAGAACTGAGCAGAGAACCTGGGGAGACGGTGATGTCCCTGGCTGTGGCCTCGGCCAGGGGCAGGGCTCCAGGGAGCAGGGTCAGCTGCCTGGCGCTGGCGGGCTGGCCGGGCATTCTCCTGGGAGTGGCCTTTGGCACTGGGGGTGGGGTGGGGGCGGCTTTGTCCTGGGAAACCTGGGGTCTAGAGGACAGGCAGAGTGCTGGCTCTCCTGGGGGTGACATTGTGTCCTTTATGAAAATAAGAGGAGCAACATTGCCATTCAACCCACTGTCCATTTCGTTGCCAGTTAGGCTCACTGAAACCTTGCTTGATGCCTCAGCAGGAAGTCGAGTGCACTCTGTCTTGCTGGTGAGGAGCAGGATGGAGCTAAGGGGTGGTCTACCATGGGCTCGGGCACCATTAGGGGTACAGAGGGGGCAGCGGGAGCTGGGGGTGGCAGGGGGCAGGAAAGGCTGAGAGATCTTCGGCTTTTGAGCTAGGAGGACAAGAAGCACTCACTGCAAGTCTGTGCCTCCCCCCAATACAGCCATGAACCCTGGGAGCTCCTGTAATTCCATTTGCAGATGAGGCTCAGAGAGGTTAAGAGCCTTGTCCAAGTGCCACAGCCAGGGCGAGGAGGCGGCAGGACCGGAACCCAATTCCACCTGATTCAAGATCCTGCGCCCTCTTCTCTTCCCCGATTCGTGTCTTAAACCTGCGCAAACCTTCACTGCATTTGCATCACCCGGGGATGTTAAAATGCAGATTCCGATTAGGGAGCTCTGGGGCGGGACCTGAGATTCTGCATTTCCAACAGGCTCCCAGATGATGCTGAAGCTATTAGTCCATGATCCACATTTGGGGGTAAGGATATCCTCTAGGGAAATTTTCTGCATCCTACTTGTAACCTCTATAAAATAGGGAGCCTCACACAGACTTCAAGATAGGGCACGTCTCTATGCAGAACACCCGGCAGCCTGCTCCTTCCTCCCCTTCTCTATTGTGGAAAGGTGACCTGTGCCGAGTGTCCCGTGTCGGCAGCCACTGCCCCGCTGCCTCCCTCCCCAGGCCTCCTCAGCTCCCTGGCGCCTTTCTCCACCTTGCCCTGAGTTCCCCCTGGCACCTGCCACAGCAGACATTCTGAAAGCCCGTGGACTTCAGTGGCCCTTATTCTTTCCTCACAAGGAAACTGACACTCTTTCTGTTTTCTCAGCTTTTCTCAAGCCAGCCCTCTGTGGAATTTCTCTGCTGCGGTTAACTTTAGATTACTGACACCATGGGTTTTGAAAGGAAGATAAACTTCATTATTTTTCCAGAGATATAATAATGCTTTTATCATACAGATGTTTGATAGCTCTCAGTCTTTCTAAGGAATAAACTTAAATGACTAATGTGATTGCACAGCCCTATATAAGTTTAGGAATCCATATACGTGTTTAATAGTACATCCCCCCCCCCCGATATCAGAAGGTTCAGAAATTTTACTGAAGTCTTAAAGATCAGGCAGGTGCTTCTTACTTGTGATGCCAAAATGTTTATTTAGAAAAAAGAGATCCTTACCTTTTCAGTTGCTATTTTGAAATTTTCTCCTCCTTATAAAAAATTATCCTCTTTGCTACTCAACCCAACTTGGGGTAAGACCACTGCATGGATTCTCTCTGTTTTAAATAAAATATTTCTAAGAAGCCTAAAAGTTACAGGGAGTGATATAATAAAACCTGCATGCCTGCTCTTCAAATTTTCCAAATTTCCTGGAGGGCTCAGTTTTGAAGAAATTGTCCATTTCAGATGTAATTGAAATCTTCTCTGTACCCCTTTAACAAGCCTATTATATTCTGTATCAACCAGGATGTTTTGGAACAAGTAATGTAAAATCTGAATCTAATGTCCATAAATGATATGAGAATTTATTATCTCACCTTAGAGAAGGCTCAGAGATAGCTCATGAGGTTTCAGGGCAGGATGATTCAGGGGCTGGATAGCATCCTCAGGTGCCCGGTCCTCTGGTCTGACGTGCTCAGAGTGAGGGGCCAGCCCTCGAGTCGAGTCTCCCCATGACTCAAACTTTCCGTGGCTGAAAGGCACTGTGTCTTCTAAGTCTTCTTTAGGTTTGAGCAAACCTTCTCAAACTCTCCCAAGGAGTACTCCCTCACATTTCAACAGCCAGATCTGGGTTGTATGCCCCCCTAAAACTCCCCTAAAACAGGACAGCTATTTTAGGATGTTACCTCTGGGTCTGGTATGGGCCTCCACCTGCCTCCTCAGATCCCATGGTGGGAGGATGGGGACTTGCCGACACGGGGAGGGGGGGCAGATGACAGCATGGAGGGAGAGGGAGAGGCTACAGGGAGGTAGCAAAGGTAGGTGACGCCCCTCTCGCTCCCCAGTGGTGGCCACTCCTGAATTGGCATGTGTCTTTCACAGCTAAGTTTTTTTTTTTTTAATTAGAGAAGTTGTAGATTTACAGAGAAACCATTCACAAAACACAGAGTCCCCGTATACTTCCCTGTTATAAATACCTCGTGCTACTGAGATCCATTTGTTACAGTTCACGAAAGAATATTTTTATAATTGCACTGATAACTGTAGCCCATCGTTTACAATAGGGTTCCCTGTTTGTGTTGTAGTCAGTCCTGTGTTGTTTTAACATTTTTTTCTATAAACACATGTACAACCTAAAATCCCCCCCCTTTAACCACATTCAAATGTTTAATTCAGTGCTGTTAATTAGGTTCACAATGCCCTGCTACTCTCACTGCCATCCGTTACCAAAAGTTTTGATGACCCAGATAGAAACTCTGCACAATTTAAGCACTAACTCCCCATCCCTATCCCCACCCTGGTTCCAGGTAACCTATGTTCTAGTTTCTGGCTCTATGAATTTGCTGACTTTACGATATCATATAATATTTGTCCTTTGTGTCTGGCTTATTTCATTCAACATGATGTCTTCCAGGTTCATCCATGTTGTCACATGTATCAGGACTCCATTCCTTTCTATGGCCTTTTATTTCTTTCTCTTGCCTAATTGTTCTGGCTAGAACTTCCAGGAAAATGTTGAATAGTAGAGATGACAGTGGACATTCTTGTCTTGTTCCTGATCTTAGAGGGAAAGCTTTCACTCTTTATATTTCTATTGAGTATAATATTATAATATTTATATTGAGTGTAATATTAGCTGTGGGATTTTATATATGCCCTTCATCATGTTGAGGTAGTTTTCTTCTATTCCAAGATTTCTAAGTGTTTTTATCAAGAAGGTGTGCTGGATTTTGTCAAATATCTTTTCTGCATTGATTGAGATGATCATGTATTTTTCCCCTGTGTTCTAATGTTGTCTGTTACATTAATTGATTTTCTTATGTTGAACGACCCTTGTTAACCTGGCATAAATCCCACTTGAACATGGTGTATAATCCTTTTAACGTGCTGTTGGATTCTTTTAAGAATTATGTTGAGGATTTTTGCAACTCTATTCATAAGGGATATTGGTCTGCAATTTATTTCTCCTGTGGTATCTTTGTCTAGTTTTGGTATGGGGGTAATGTTGGTTTCATAGAATGAATTAGGGAGTGGTCCCTCCTCTTAAATTTTTTGGAAGAGTTTGAGCAGGATCGGAGTTAATTCTTCTTACAATGCTTGGTAAAATTCACCTGTCCTTATAAGCCGTCTGTCCTGGCTTTCCTATGTTGGGAGATTTTTATTGACTGATTGAATCTCTTTACTAGTTATTGATTTGTTGAGCTCTTCTATTTCTTCTTAAATCAGTGTAGGTAGGTTGTGTGTTTCTAGGAGCTTGTCCATTACTTGTAGGTTATCTATTTTGTTGTCAAACAGTTGTTCAAATTATCCTCTTATAGTCCTTTTCAATTCTGTGGGTTCAGTAGTAATGTTCCCCTTCTCATTTCTGATTTTAGTTATTGTGTCCTCTCTCTTTTTTCTTTATTGATCTAGCTAAAGGTTTGTCAATTTTATTGATCTTTTCAAAGAACCAACTTTTGGTTTTGGTGATTCTATTGTGTTTTTTTCTTTTTAATTTTCTATTCTATTTACCTCCATTCTTCTCTTTTGTTATATCCTTCCTTCTTCTTGCTTTGGATTTAGTTTGTTCTTTTTCTAGTTTTTCCAATTTTGAAGTTAGGTCTCTAATTTGAGATCTTTCTTCTTTTCTAATGTAAGCATTTGTATAATTTTCCCTCTCATCACTGCCTTTGCTGCATCCCATGAGTTTTCTGATATTGTGTTTCCATTTTCATCTGTCTCAAGCTATTTCCTAATTTCCCTTGTGATTTCTTCTTTGACCTATTGGTTGTTTAAGAGGATATTGATTACTTTCCATGTTTGTGAATTTTTGTTTTTCCTCTATTATTGATTTTTAGGTTCATTCCATTGTGAGGGAGAAGACACACTGTATGATTTCAAAATTAAAAAAAAATTTTTAAGACTTGTTTTATGACCTAACATATGGTCTATCCTAGAGAATGATCCATGTGCACTAGAGAAGAATGTGTTGGGTGAAGTGTTCTATATGTGTCTGTTAGGGTTGGTGGTTTAGAGTATCACTGAAGTCTTCTATTTCCTTACTGATTTTCTGTTTAGATGGTCTGTCAATTATTGAAAGTGGTTTCTACATTCAAATTTCTCAATATTTGCTTCATATATTTTGGGGCTTTGCTTCTTCTTGTTGCATTGACCCCTTCCTTACTATATAATGACCTCCTTTGTCCCTTATAATAGCTTTTGATTTAAAGTCAATTTTTTCTGATATTAGTGCAGCTACCCCAATTCTCTTTTGATTACTATTTGCATGGCATATATTTTTTGCCTTACTTTCAGTTTTAACCTACTTATGACTTTGAGTTTAAGGTCACTGTTTGTAAAGCGTAATAGTTGGGCCGTCCTTTTTTATCTATTGTGCCAATCTCTGTCTTAAACCATTTCCATTCAAAGTAACTATTGATAATGCAGTACTTTCTTCTCCTATTTTACTATTTTGTCTTTGTAAATCTTAGAACTTTTTGACCATAAATTCTTCTGTTAATGCCTACTTCCATATTTATTTGTTTTTAGTTTTTGTATTTTACCATTTTGAACCCCTTCTTATTTCTTTCTAGATATATCTTTCATGTATTTTCTTTGTGGTTATTGTCCTAAGTCTATAACAATCATATTTTATTTGATACCGGGTTATGTTCAATACTATACACAGACACTGTGCCTATACTCCTCTGACCCTCCACCTTTTTTTGCATTTTTTACAAATTATATCTTTGTACTTTGCCCCAAACCATGGATTCATCATCACTTTTTATGCATTTTTTAAAGCACCTGTAAGAAATAAGAAGTTGAGTTGCAAAACAAAAAGTCCAAGAGGACTGGCGTCTACAGTTCCTGTATCGCTCCCTCTCCACTCTGCTCTGATCCAGCGCCTCGGCCCCTTCCTTCCAGGGGAAGAGCCCGTTTAGCATTGCTTGTGGGACAGGTCTAGTAGTGATGTACTCCTCCGCCTTTGTTTACCTGGGAATGTTTCAACTTCTCCCTCATTTTTGAAAAAAAAAAAGTCTTGTTGGGTGTAAAATTTTGGGTTGGCAAATGTTTTTTGTTCCCTGCACTTTAAATATTTCATAAAACTGCTGTGTTAGTCTGCCAAAGTGCTGCTGAGGCAAAGTACAGAAACCTGTGGGCTTTTTAAAATTAATTTTTATTTTTTAAATTTATTTATTTTAAAGAAACTTTAGATTACATAAATTTTACATAAAAAATATACAGGATTCCCATATGCCCCCCTCCCACACTTTCCCACATTAACAACATCCTTCATTAGTGTGGTACATTTGTTATAATTGATGAACTCATTTTGATGCATTGCCACTAACCGTGGATTATAGTTTACATTATAGGTTACACTGTGTCTCACACAATTTTGTAAGTTATGAAAAAATATATAATGGCCTGTATCCGTCATTGCAACGTGATGCAGGACAATTCCAATCCCCTGAAAATGCCCCCATATGACACCTATTTTTCCCTCTCCCTGCCCTCAGATCCTCCAATGGCCACTGCTTCCACATCAATGATAAAAGGTCTTCCATCACTAGAATAACAATAAGTCTATAGTAGAATAATAGTAAGTCTACTTTAGTCCATTGTTAATTTCCCAATCTTGAGGATTTGGGGATGGTGATGCCCACTCTGCCTCTAATTGAGAAGGGGCTTAGATCCCATGGGGCAGATGGATGGAACTCTCTTGCTTGCAGTTGCAGTCACTCTCTGTTCCTTGGGATGGGTGTTGTCTATCGTCATCACCTTGTTAGTTTTCCTGGGTGAGTCCAGTGAACTGGAGAGTAGGTATTGTAACTCTGCTCAGATTCAGGGCCCAACTGGCACAAACGGACCAAAGATTTAAGTCTCTTGGACATACACCTATCAAGTATAGTACTAACTATAGGCTCAAATAGAAGAGCCATGTGTAGGGAAAACCACAAATGAGTTCACCTCTGTCACACTGGGAAGCATAAGTTCCAAAGGTAAGGAATGCCGAACTCCTGAGCTGTCTGCCCTGCCTATATTGTCTGGATGTCTCCAGAGCCCTCAGGAGCCCTGCTATTTGAGGCAATATTTATTGTGGCAGTCAATGAGATCCTGCTGAGATGTTCATAAACATAACCTCTGGAATGACCTCCCGACTCACTTTGAAATCTCTTAGCCATAAGAACTCATTTGTATTTACCATTACCCCCTTATGGTCAAGGTCTTTTTCCAGGTGCATTGCTAGTTGGTGCTTGGTAGGAATCCCTCAGGACCTCGAATAGCCAAAGGCATATTGAAAAGAAAACTGAAATCAGAGGAATCACACTACGTGACTTTAAAACATACTACAAAGCTACAGAGGTCAAAACTGCATGGTATTGGCACAAAGATAGACATACTGACCAATGGAACAGAACTGAGAGTTCTGATATAGATCCTCTCATATACGGTCAATTGATATTTGGCAAGGCCCCTAAGCCCACTCAACTGGGAGAGGATGGCCTCTTCAACAAATGGTACTTGGAGAACTGGATATCCATATCCAAAAGAATGAGAGAGGATCACCATCTCATGCCCTATACAAAAATTAACTCAAGACGGATCAAAGATCTAAATATAAGAACCAAGACCATAAAGATCTTGGAAGATAATGTAGGGCAGCATCAACAAGATCCTGTAGTAGGAAACAGTTTCATAAATTTTACACCTAAAGCATGAGTAACGACAACAAAAAATAGGTATATGGGACCTCCTCAAAATTAAAAACTTTTGCACTTGAAAGGAGTTTGTCAAGAAAGTGAAAATGCAGCCTACTCAATGGGAGAAAATATTTAGTAACCATCTATACAATAGGGGCCTAATATCCAGCATGTATAAAGAAATCCTACATCTTGAAAATAAAAAGACAAACAATTCATTTAAAAAAACGGACAAGTGATTTGAATAGAAACTTCTCCAAAGAAGAAATACAAATGGCTAAAAAGCACATGAAAAGATGCTCAACATCACTAGCTATTAGGGAAATGCAAATTATAACTACAATAAGATATCGTCTTACACCCATTAGACTGGTGGCTATTTAAAAAACAGAGGACTACATGTGTTGGAGAGGATGAGGAGGAAAGGGAACCCTCATCCATTGCTGGTGGGAATGTACAATGGTGCAACCATTGTGAGAACATTTTGGCAGTTCCTTAGGAAGCTAACTATAGAAATGTTGACTTTTATAAAGAGTATTTATTTGGGGTAAAAGCTTACAGTCCTAAGGCTGTTCAAAGTCCAACTCAAGGTACTCTAAGAGGTACTTTCTCACCAAAGTCAGCTACCATGTGTTGAAGCAAGATGGTGGGAAATCCCTGCAAGGTTTCAGCCTTCCCCTTTGGGCTTCCTCTCTCAGGCCTAGCTGTCCCACTCTCTTCCCATGGTCTCCTGTAAGCTATCAGCCAAAATGGTTCCTCAATCCCTGGTATTTCAGCTGTTTGAGCCTTCTCCTTTCTGTCACATGGCAGGATCGAAAAAAAATGACAGAGCTCTTTATTCCTGCATGTCTGTCTTTTCATGTGAGTCCATTTATATCAGACTCAGCAAGGGGGTGGGGACTCAACCTGAGCCACGCCTTATTGATATAGTTGAATCAAAAGCTCTAAACTTCACAAGTAATCTAATCAAAGACATCTCATCTGAATTTAATGCAATCAAAGCATATCACTCCCAGAAGAATAGATTAGTTTACAAACATAAACTTTCTCTTTTGGGGATTCATAAAATAATCTCAAACTGCCACAACTGCCTTCTTGCCACCATGGTTTTTGAAATTGGCATTTAATCCTATTGGGATCCCCTTGTACATAACCAATTGCTTTTCTCTTGCAGCTTTCCGAACTCCTTGTCCATAGCATTGGGCAATTTGATTACTATGTGTCTAGGCATGGTTCTCTCTGGGTTTATCCTGTTTGGGGTTCACTGGGATTCTTGAATGTGCATATTCATGTGTTTTTGTTAAATTTAAGAAGTCTTCTGCCATTATTTCTCTATTTCTTCTCCTTTCTCTTTTTCTTCTCCGTCTGGAGCCCCTTAATGTGTATATTAGAATGCCTGATGGTGTCCCACAGGTCTCTTCAGCTCTGCTTGTTCTTTTTTGCTTTTGTTTTTTCTTTCTGCTCCTTAGCCTGAATCATTTCAGTTGTATTGTCTTAGAGGTCAAGGATTCTTTCTTCTGCCACCTCCAATCTGCTGTTGAAACCATCTAGGGCTGTTTTCATCTCAGTTATTGTATTCTTCAACTCCAGTATTTCTCTGAGGAGATTTCCATATTGTTCATTCAATGTTTTCCTCAAATCTTTTAGTTCTTTCTCTGTATTTTCTTGGATCTCTTTGAACATATTAAGAATCATTTTTGTAAATCTCCATCTGGTAAGTCCAAAATCTTGTCCTATTCATTGATGGTTTCTGGATTTTTAAGTGGTTCTTTTGGATGGTTCATCATTTCCAGGTTGTTTGTCTTGTATTATTTTGTTGCACACTGTATATTTTAATATTTTAAAATGTTAACTCTGGGATTTAGTCCCTGAGCTGTCTGTTCCTTATGATTGTATCCAGTTAGTGATGTGACAGAGATTTTCTTGAATGCTGAAACAAACCAAGGCAAAAAAAAAATACCTTTCTTTGTCTTTGCCAACTGGCTCTGCTTTGGCTGGTCATCTCCTTCAGAGATTAGCCCTCCTGTCAGGAAGATCAGCCTGAGAGAAATGGGACAAGTCTTTTCTGAGCCTGCCTGGAGTTGGAGCAGAGGAGCTTGCTTCTTTTCCTGGGCTTGCCCTTTCCACAGAACTTAGGAATTCCCTGTTTACAGATTACAGGAGTCCCAGTAAAATAGACCTAAAAATAGACCTTCTCCCGTTCTAGGTGCTTTATTGTGTGACTTACTGCAGGAGATCCTTTGCCCCAGGCCATTTTAACTTAATTGTTTCTCATACTGTCCCAGCTGTCTGCAAGCCACTTCTCTGCCCTCAGGACAAACTTTGGGAGGGTGAACCTGAGACATGTTCCACCCAGTAGATTTACCTGACATACATGCACCCCACTATGTATGCAGGAGCCACTCTGCTCCCTCTGGAACAAGGCCAAGGACCCGCAATGATCCTGCAAGCTGGTTCCATCCTGTGTGGTAGAGGGATGGGGGAGTGGCCAGGAAGGGTTCCAGGAGCTTCTTCTCTGGCTTTTGAAGCTGGTTTCTTTCTCTGTCTCTCTCTCTCTCTTTTTTTTTTTTTTTCCAATTTCCAGATAATTCCTTTATTGAGGCTCTCAATAAGTTTACCATGAAACTTTACATGCACAATGGAAATACCAATTACCTATCAGGAAAACCATGAGCATTTGAACACATTTATATGCCTTATATGTATACCCAAGTGAACTTCTTCCCATGTATCCCCCCTCGCTGACACCCCACACCAATGATCCTCCCCCACCACAGCAGTAACCCTTCTGTGATCCAAAACTTCTTAAAAAATGAAGCCAGTAAAATAGCCGCAAACAATTAATGAGAAAATGAAATAGTAATGATAGTTTTATACGTGAGAAATAAAATACAGAAAAAATTAATAAAAAGTAAAAATATAATATTTTATTTATTAAGAAATTAATATTAATATTTCTTTATTAAGAAATTGGAATATTAAAAATAATGATAAAATATTGGGAAAAAAAACTTTTTTTCCTACATTTTGTCTTTCATCACTGTAAGACTGTTGTCCTGTATGTACAGTGACATTTTCTTCCATTTATTCCCCCAGTGTCTTATTTATTTTTTCATTTTTTCTTCAAAGAAGTTTTAGGTCACAGTAGAGTCTCGTATAGAATACAGGGCGTTCCCATATACCCAACAACCTCCCCTCTTTCCCCTTTCCCCCATCAATAACATTTTATATGTGGATGGTACAATTGTTAAAATTGATGCACAAATATTGAAACATAGCTACTAACCATCTTCAATAGTTCACATTATGGTTTGCATTGTGGACCACATACTTTTATAAGATCTGATAATATTTAACGTGGCCTGTGCCCATCATTGCAAGATCATGCAGAACACTTCCATCACCCCCAAAATGCCCCGTTCCATCTATTCTATTCCTCCCTCCCTCTCCCCTTCAGGCCCATGTTGACCACCAGGCTTCATTCCTTGAAGGACAAGATTCATAGTTACTTGCATCTTCACTGAGGGCTTGACACACTGGTCTGTCCTCCCCTATTAGGCACCGATGATGTTCTTAAGTGACTCCTGTCCCTTTATTTGAGATCATAGCGAGTCTCCCTAGGATGGGAATCCAATACCTTCCTGCTCATGGGTCTCTACCCACTGATGCAACACACTATGCCAGAATGGTCACTCACATGCTTCCTAGCAGCCTACCCCAGGTGCACCCTGTCCCGAATGCACCCCATCCAACACCCTAAACCAGTAACCCTTCCCTGTCATATTGACAGATGAGCATTCCCAACATTGTAATTTTAACCACATACTCACCAATCCCCAGTGTTCCCCTGCTCCCTCCCCCAACCCTCGCCCCAGTTCCATGGACTTTTCAACTCATCCTCCCCACCTTGCCCCCTGTCAAACCTGCACCATCCAACCCAATATTATCACTACACCCCTATCATATCCATTCACTGCACAACTACAGGCTTCTACCTTGTCATAGATTTCGCCCATATGGGCGCTGACAAACTTCTTCCTTTTTATTTCCTGTAAACCTATCTTCCAGGTCCTAGCTCTGTTAGTCTGCTCAGTTTGCTAAATTTATATCAGTGGGGTCATGTAATATTTGCCCTTCAGTGCCTGGCTTGTGAAACTGTTTTTTTGATTCAACACTTGCCCGGTTAATGCAGCCCTCTTTTCCATAGTTACGAGGAAGATTACTATTCCACCACCTTTGCTCAAGAGTGATCCCCAGTGGATCTGAAGTAAGTGATCAAAGGTAGAGATCTGGGGTCAGACCACATCCCCCAGAGTTTGGGAGACTAAGTTTTTATGACCCACTCTGGCACCAAAAAGCTGTACCAGGAGCCTGAGCTCCAGTGCCCACTGCTGCCCACCACGAGGCTAGGGGGTAGGAGACCATAGCTACAGGTAGGGTGGAATTTATCACAATTTCCCAGCCTCTTCCTCCCACTCCTCCCTGGATGCTCAACTAGATTCCAGAGTTTCAAAGTTCCTGCCAGTTCAATAGTTGTTTTGGTGGAGGGACTGATTCCTGGAGCTTCCTACTCCACCATGTTCCCCCACAACTAAGTTTCTATCAGGCTATTACACACAGTGCTACAAATAACACTTTACTTGATACATCATTCTGTAACTGGCTCTTTTTTTCTTTTCATAGTTCTTATATCTAGATCTCTACAGGCAATAATGTAATAATGTAGATTTATTCTGTCATTTTTACAGCAGTATAATATTCTATCATGTAGCTTCCATTGCTTCTTTGATTCCCCCTTTTTTTTTTTTCATTTTTCTTTATTAGAGAAGTTGTGAGCTTACAAAGCAGTCATGCATAATGTATAGTATCCCCATGTATCACCCCTCCACCAACACCTTACATTGTTGCGGGACATTTGTTATAGATTATGAAATATCATGATCAGACTGTTACCACAAATTATGGTCCATAATGTACACTTGGTATATTTTTTATATACACCCCTATTATGAACACTATGTATCAGTATTATACATTTGTTATAGTTCAGGAGAGAACACTCTCATATTTGTACTGTTAACCGCAGTCCATCTTCCACCACATGGTTCACTGTGTTATACAGTCCCATGCCTGGTACATTCTATCCAAAGTGTGCACTCAGTGGCTCTCACTTTCATCACAGAGTTGTGCAGTCATCATCCCAGTAGACCTTTGAACATTTCTTTCATTCAAAAGAAAAAATCCCATACCCCACTAGCATTGATATAGTACTTTCTTTGATGTAGATGCAAGAATATTAGAATATTGCTGTTAACTATAGTCTATAAGTTACATTAATTGTACTTTTCCCATGCATTGCTATATTCTTATCACCTTAAATAGTGACATACATTTGTTCTAGTTCATTGAAGAACATTCATATATTTGTATTAACCACAATCCTCATGCATCTCTGGCTTCACTATGTTATTCATTCCCTTGACTATTCTTTAGCTTTCTTTCAATTGACATTTATCTCCCTAGACTACCCCTTTCTGCCATAATCCCATTTGTAAAATAGCCATGTTAGTTATACTGGCTATAATGTGTTACTATCAACTCTATCCATTTCCACACTTTTACAGTCAAGCTATTTGAAAATTCTACATACATTAAGCATCAGTACCCCTTCTCAGTCCTCATCCTATCTCCTAGTAACCTATAGTCTAGGTTTTAACTCCATGTGTTTATTCTTTATATTTAGCTCATATTAGTGAGACCCTATAATATTTATCCTTTTGTGTCTGTCTTATTTCACTTAGCATAATGTCCTCAAGGTTCATCCATGTTTATGTGTCCCAATTTCAATCTATTATAGTACAGTATTCTATCGTATGTATATACCACATTTTTTTATCCATTCATTGGTTGATGGACACATGAGTTGTTTCCTTCTTTTGGCAATTGTGAATAATGCTGCTATGAGCATCAGTGTGAAAATGTCTGTTTGCATCAATGTTTTCAGTTTCTTCTGGAAATATTCCTAGTAGAGAGATTGCCAGATCATATGGAAGTTCTATATTTAGCTTCCTGAGGAACTGCCAAAATGTCTTCCACAGAGCTGCACCATTCTACACTCCCACCAACAGAGAAAGAGTGTTCCTATTTCTCTACATCCTCTCCAGCATTTTTTTCTGATTTTTTTTAAAAAAAATAATGGCCATTCTAAGAGTTGTGAGTTTTGATTTGCATTTCCCTAGTAGCTAGTGAACATTTTTTTCATGTGATTTTTTGGCCATTTGTATTTCCTCTTTGGAGAAATGTTTGTTTAAGTCCTTTTCCCATTTTTAAATTGGATTGCTTGCTCTTTTATTGTTGAGTTGTATGATCTCTTTATATAGCATGGAAATCAAACTCTTATCATATATGCAGTTTCCAAATATTTTCTCCCAGTAAGTGGGCTGCCTTTTCACCTTCTTGAAAAAGTCCTTTGAAGCACAGAAGTGTTTAAGTTTGAGGAGGTCCCTTTTATGCATTTTTTCTTTCATTACTCATGCTTTGGGTGTAAGGTTTAAGAATCCACCACCTATCACCAGGTCTTGAAGATGTTTCCCTACATTTTCTTTTAGGAGTTTGATGGTTCTTGCTTTTATATTTAGGTGTTTGATCCATTTTGAGTTAAATATTATATAAGGTGTGAGGTAGGGGTCTTCTTTCTTACTTTTGGATATGGATATCCAGTACTTCCAGCACCATTTGTTGAATAGACTGTTTTGTTCTAGCTGGGTGGGTTTGACAGCCTTGTCAAAAATCACTTGACCATAGATGTGAGGGTTTGTTTCTGATCCATCATTTTGGTTCCATTGGTCTATATGTCTATCTTTATGCTAGTACCATGCTGTTTTTACTGCTGTAGGTAGGTATTAATAATATTATTTAAAGTCCAGAAATGAGAGTCTTCCAGCTTCATTCTTCCTTTTAAGATGTTTCTGGCTCCTTAACCTTCCAAATAAATTTGATAATTGGGTTTCCATTTCTTTAAAAAGTGCTGTTGGAATTTTTTAAATTGGAATTGCATTGAATTTTTATATCAATTTAAGTAGAATTGATGTCTTAATGATATTTAGTCTTCCCATCATTGAACACAGAATGTTCTTCCTTTTATTTAGGTCGTCTTTGATTTCTTTCATGCATTGCATTGTAGTTACAAGTGCTTTATGTACTTGGTTAAGTTTATTCCTAAAAATTTGACTCTTTTTGTCGCTATTGTAAATGGAATTTTTTTCCTGAATTCCTCCTCAGATTGCTCATTACTAGTGTATTGAAACACTACTGATTTTTGTGTATTAATCTTGTATCCTGCCACTCTGCTGAATTCATTTATTAGCTCTGGTACCTTTGTTATAGATTTTTTCAGGATTTTGTAGGTATAGAATCATATCATCTGTGAATAATGAAATTTTTACTTCTTCATTTCCAATTTGGATGCCTTTTATTTCTTTTTCTTGCCTGATTGCTCTGGCTAGAACCTCTAGCACTATATTGAACAACAGTGATAATAGCGGGCATCTTTGTCTTGTTCCCAATATCAACAGGAGAGCTTTCAATCTTTCACAATTGAGTACAATGTTAGCTGTGGGTTTTCCATATATGACTTTTATCAAGTTGAGAAAGTTTCCTTCAATTCCTTTCTTTTGGAGTGTTTTCATCAAGAAGGAATGCTGGATTTTATCAAATGCCTTTTCTCTATCAATCGATAGGATCCTGTGATTTTTTTTTTTTCTTCTTCTTCAATTTATTAATGTGGTGACTGATTTTCTTGTATTGAACCATCACTGACTGATTTTCTTGTATTGAACCATCCTTGCATGCCTGGGATTAAACCCACTTTATCATGAATAATAATTCTTTTAATGTGTTGTTGGATTTGATTAGCTAGTATTTTGTTGAGGATTTCTGCATCCTTATCCATTAGGGAAATGAGTCTATAATTTTCTTTTTTACTAATATCCTTTATCTGGCTTTGGGATTAGGGTGATATTTGCTTCACAGAATGAGTTTGGTAGCATTACTTCCTGTTCAATTTTTCTGAAGCCTTTGAGTAAGATTGACATTACATCTTCTTTGACTGCTTGGTAGAACTCACATGTGAAGCCATCTGTTCCTGGGTTTTTCATTTTGGGGCATTGTTAGATGTTTGTTTTAATCTCTTTGCCTGTGATTGGTTTGTTAAGGTCTTCTATTTCTTCTAGGGTCAGTGTAGGTTGTTTGCATGTTCCTAGGAATTTTTCTGTTTCATCTACATTATCTAGTTTCTTCGCATATAGTTGTTCATAAAATTATGGAATGCTTCACAAATTTGCATGTCATCCTTGTGCAGTGGCATGCTAATCTTCTCTGTATCATTCCAATTTTAGTACATGTGCTGCCAAAGAGAGCGCTTTGATTCTCTTTTTGTGTTATTACATCAAGAGTCCTGGATCAGATTGAGGCAGAAGCAGCTAAGTCTCATGGACTCCTGTGCCTCCAAACTATCCTATTGCTGTTGTTACAATCATTTTTATTCTTCTCAAAGTCAGTAACAAGTATCACTTTAAAAACCATTACTAACCTTCACGTCAGTTATCCTCATCTTCTTTAGAGATTTCTTTGAAAAGCAAATTCAACCTACAGGCTTTCTCCACAGGAAAATGCACACATATTTCTATACTTCACAATTTTTGGAATGTTGAGCCTGTTTCCTGGACTCTGGCTTAAGAGCACTGTTCCCTCTGAACTGATGGAGTCAGATCCCATCCTGGCCCCTGTGCTCAGTTAGGAGGGCAATTTTGCCTTCTGTCAGAGAATTAATTATGCACATTCTGGGGGAATGTGAGGCTTGACTTTCCTTTAGAATTCTTCTAAGTTTTCTTTAGTCTTAGCCCTTTTCAGTGAAGTAGCAATTTGTAGAGATTTACTAATTATTTGACTCAAAATGCAGATTGTCTGAGCTTCAGTGTACATTTTCAGTACAGAATCAAAAGTGTGACTGCTGTTATTTCTCCTTGCATGAAACAATTCTCACGTTTCATTATTTTCATAGAACCTTTCCTTTATTCATTCTACAAGGCACATATGAGAGTTTATTTTTCTTATGACAGGCAAGGATCTAGTGTTAACCAGTATATTAGGCAGGATTCTCTATGGAAACAGAACGAACAGGAGAGATCTGTAAATACTATGAGATTTTTGTAAAAATGGTCTTATGTGACTGTGGAGATGCCCAAGTCCAAATTCCATTAAGACAGTCCACAAGCTGGGAACTCCGATCAAGGTTTTTGATGAATTCCCCAGGAGAAGCTGGCTGGCTGAAGTAGAGATGTAAATTCTCTCTTCTTACTTCTGAAATCATTACTTCTCCTTTTATGGCCTTCAACTGATTAGATGAGATGGCTGTCATTGTTGAAGGCAATCTCCCCAGTTAATTGTCATGCAATCAGCAGAGTTGAAATCAACTTGCTGATGATTTAAGTCTACAAAATGTCCTCACAGTAACAATCAGGCCAGTGCTTGCTTAACCAAACATCTGGACTCTGTCACCTGGACAGTATGACAAATGAACTCTCACAACTGGGAACTCCATCCCTGATTTCTTCTCTATGAATTTTAGTTGTGTTAGTGTTATGGTTTTTAAACTGCAAATACTTCATCCACTGAAAATGGAGCTAAATCCAGCAGTATTTTGCCATCACTCCATTCCCATTCCACCAATCATTAAATACTCTAGATTCTATACACTTTCTCAAGGTAATCCATTTGCTACCACCCTAGTGAAATTCACCATTCTATCTCACAAGGTTACTATCTTGACAAGCAGGATTGTTAAGAGAGGACTCCTGGGTGGAGACTATTAGATTATAGAATGGAAAGGTAACAAAGAAATTCAGGGGCATATTTCTGGAGCAACAGAGAAAATGAGATGAAAACTGCAGAATGTTTAGATTTTTGCATCAACAATAATGACATGATTCTAGAAAACAGTTGGGATTTGACCAAATTAGGGAGATGATGCAGCTCTAGGGTTGTGAATGCTTCTCTTGGGACCCTCAGAAATGGCCTACCTTCTAATGTTAATGACAGTGAACTTAGGAAATGGCATCTAAATGAAACATATAAATTTTAACACAATAAACTAAGATTTAGAGTATCACATCCTGGCAAAACATTTGGGAAAGAGTTTGGGAAATTGGCAAATGTCGATGAAAAAGGACAGGATAATAAGCTAAAGAATTAAAATTCCATACAAAAAGGTTAGTAGTTCTTTGTTTATTTAAAAAATTTTTATTGTTTATATTTTCAATTATTTATGTACAAAATAAAGTAAGAAAAAAAAAAGAAAAAAAAAAGGTTAGTAGTATGTCATTACAGCAGAATAATTCATCTGAATGACCCTCCAAAAAAGGAATAGAACTTTAAAATCTGGTTATAATCTATTTTTAAGAATATTTTTAAATGTATCATTGAGTATTCAAGAGAATATCCACAGATGCCAAAGATAAAGTGGCAATGGGAATTCTGGGTGATAATGTGAGCTTCGAATTTAGCTTTTGCCTTGAATCTGTCTGCCAAACTGTGGAGGCGTTTAGCTTTGATTCTTATGGCTGTGTGGGGCACAGGGCACATGGCATCATGAGTAAGATCTTGAGAAGATGCATCTCACTTGGACCAAGCACAAGCCGGGGGAAGAGAAGAATAAGGGCCCCCAGTCCCGTCTCCTCCGAGGGCATCAAGGACTCCTTCAGCGTGAAGCCGCACCAGTCCAACGTGCGGCTGAACGAGGTCATCCTGACGAAATCTCGGGAGGCCAAACTGGTTTTGCTCAACGTGCCTAGGCCTCCTCGCAACCGCGGTGGCGATGAAAGCTACATGGAGTTCCTCGAGGTCCTCCCGAGCACCTGCATCCGGGGACGCTGGTGCGCGGCGGCTGCGAGGTCCTCCCAGTCTGAGAGCCGGGACCTGCCTCGCGGCCCCCCCCCCGCCCCTGGCGCCGTTGGGGGGGGCCCCCCCCCCCCCCGCCTGAAGCCGAGGCCTCGCCCTCCCCGGCTGACTGGAAGAGGACACCCTGCAGAGTCACCGCGGGAGGAGGCGCGGGGAAGAGGGGAGACGAGCGGGGGCTTTAGGAGCCCTTCCCAGCCGCGGGCCTTCCTAGCCCCGAGCCTTCCCCACCCCGTGGACCTTCCCCGCCCCACAGCCCTACCCCGTGCAGGCCCTATCCTGCCCGACTCTTCGCGCTGCTCTTCTCAGCTGCTCCCCAAGCTCCCCGCGGCCCGGCCAGGCCTATACACAGTGTACAGGAGACCGCGCGAGTATTTTTAACGTCCCCATATTTATATGACTAGAAGCGCAAAGGACTTCAGGCCACTGTGGAGCTTCCCCGCTGGGGGCGCCCAGGAGAGGCAAAAGCCCTTGGGAAGTTGGATTTACCTTGAAGTCCCAGTTTAAGGGCAAAAGTACTTTCAGCCCAGGCGAGGGTCTCGCCTCCTGGCACTATGCGCGTGCCCTTGGCTTCTGACCCTTTCCTCAAAGGAAAAAAAAAAGTGGCACCTAATGAGAGATTTCCACATAAAGTTGGAAATGTATATCCTCAGTTTAAGGATCAGTGAGGATTGAACCCACCGTGCAGAAGAAGATAGAAAGGAAAATTTCCTACCTTGACCTTGGGGTTGTGTGGAGAGGAAGATTTTCTTGATAATTGATAGCTTTCATGCAGGTTTGTAACCCAAGTTCATACCACCTATCATGTCTGAAAAATCTCAAGGGAGAGTTTAATTTACCATGTTTAAAGGTATGAAGTGCCCCTAGGTAGATGGGAGAAGCAAACATAAATTTTCTCTGAAGTAATGCAAATTGTAGTCTGACATCAAAGAATTGCTAAGGAAGTTTTTTTTTTTTAACTTTATTTTGTACATTTAATAATTGAAAATATAAACAATTAAAAACTAAAAAGTAAACACAGATGAACAAATACATACATTTCTCAATTAAATGTACTGGATACATATAAAATTTTTTGAGTCAAACAATATGTTACACAATATATTTGCTTCATAGTAACACATTCATACAGTATGTGTCTGGCTTGCTTCGCTCAACATAATGTCCTCCAGGTTCATCCATGTTGTCATATTCTTTAGGACTTCATTTCTTCTTAAGATGCATAATATTCCATCGTGTGAATAGACCACAGTTTGTTTATCCATTCGACTGTTGATGGACACCTGGGTTGTTTCCAACTTTTGGCAATGGTGAATGATGCCACTATGAACATCGGTGTGAGGATGTCTGTTCGTGTCACTGCTGCCAGTTCTTCTGGGTACATACCCAGTAGTGGTATTGCAGGGTCATGTCGCAAATCTATATTCAACTTCTTTAGGAACTGCCAAACAGTCCTCCACAGTGGCTGTACCATTCTGCATTCCCACCAACAGTGAAGAAGTGTTCCTATCTCTCCACATCCTCTCCAACACTTGTAGTTCTGTCTTTTTAATAGTGGCCATTCTAATAGGTGTGAAATGATATCTCATTGTAGTTTTGATTTGCATTTCCCTAATCGTGAGTGATGTTGTGCATTTCTTCATGTGTTTTTTTGCCATTTGTATTTCTTCTTTGGACAAATGTCTATTCAAGTTTTTTGCCCATTTTTAAATTGGGTCGTTTGTCTTTTTATTGTTGAGTTGTAACATCTCTTTATATATTCTGGATATTAAACCCATATCAGATATGTGATTTCCAAATATTTCTTCCCATTGAGTTGGCTGCCTTTTCACCCTTTTGACAAAGTCCTGTGAGGTGCAAAAGTGTTTAATTTTGAGGAGGTCCCATTTATCTATTTTTTCTTTTGTTGCATGTGCTTTTGGACCAAGAAGCCACCACCTACTATAAGGTTCTAAGGAAGTTTTAAGGAAAATGAGATCCCACATGTTAAATAAATAAAACAGGAAAGGAAGAAACAAGTTGCCATGAGTGAAAGCCAGTGTAAAAAGGGCCTGTTTAATCAGTTCTGAAAGACTAGTAGAATTATCTGACATAAATTATTAAATAAGCATGCTTAAATATGTTTAATATAATTGAGGCTTGAAAATATGACCAAGGAAGAGGACACTTTAAAAAAAGTAGAACTGGGAAAGAAACAGAGCTTCAGGATATTAAAATCTTGATAATTGAAATTAATACCTTAAAGGATAAGTTAAGGGTCAAAGTGGACACATTTTCAGAGAGAATTGGTGTACTGGAAAATATTAAGAGATTATTTAGAATGCAGCCCAGAGAGATAAATATATGGAAAATATGAAAGGGAGGTCAAGACATGTCAAATACATAATGACAGGATCTAACATAATTTTGATTGGATTTCTAGGATGAAGTAGGAGATAATAAGGAAAAAATTATTCAAGGATATTATGGCTTATTCATAATAAGTATTACTCAAAACAAACAAACAAAAAGAAACAAACCCAAGACCTGGGAAGCCCAAGGGTCAGAAGAATGGGGAAAAAAGATCCACACCTAGGCAAGCACATATAGTGACAGAGCAGAATACCAAAGACAAGGAAACATCTATGAAACATCTAGAGTGAAAGTGCCTATCTTCAAAAGTGACAATTAAGCTAATTTCTAGTGTCTGGATATAGTGAGCTAAATAATGACCCCCAAATACATCCAGGTCCTAATCCCTGGAACCTGTGAATGTTGCCTAATGTGACAAAAGAGATTTTGCATATGTGTGTAAATGAAAGACCTCAAGATGGGCAGATGATCCTGGATTATCCAGGGGGCCCTATATGCAGTCACAGTGTCCTTATAAGAGGGAGGCAGAAGGAGATATGGCCATGCAGAATGGGAGAAGGCAATGCAACAACCAAGGCAGAGACTAGAGTGAGGTGGCCACAAGCCAAGGGCTTCCCGGAGCCACCAGAAGCTGAAACGGGCAAGGAAGGATGCTCCCTGAGCGCCTTCACAGGAAACAGCCCTGTTGGCATTCCTAGCATCCAGAACTATGCGGGAATCCATCTCTTCTGTTTTAAGCCACTAACATTGTAGTGGTTTGTTGCAGCAGCCATACAAGGGACAGCAATGGGAGCCAGAAGACATATTATCTTCAGTGTGCTGAGAGTAAATTAGTAGACAGTTTAAAGTTATATCTATGAAGAATAAGGTCAAAATAAAGACATTTTCATTTATCATTAGCAAAGTCATATTAGAGAAAATCCTAAATGATGCACTTCAGGAGATGGAAAATGATAATGGATATAAGGTTTGAGATCCGGAAAAGAATGTCTAACATATATAAATATTGGTGAAATAGACAAACATTGGCTGTATAAAACAATGGTAATAATGTATAATATATGGGCTTAAAGAAAGATAGAATTAAAATACTGGACAATATTAGAATGTTAGTTGTGATGATGGTGACTGGAGGTAAGCATTGAAGAGAGAGTCAAAATTCTGACTAAATACACATTTGCTAAGATGCATATTAACAAATATCTAAGATATAAAGAAGAACATAGAAAATGTAACTTCCAAAAGAGGAATAAAAATAAACACAGGAGAAAAATCAAGGGGAAGCTAAAAGGGAGGGAAGTAAAAGAGACAGCAAAATCAAGATAATTAGGAAAGCACAAAATAACAAGATAGAAATACATCCAATTATATAAGTAATCAGAGTAAAGATAAATGGATTGAGCTTTCCACTAAAAATCAAAGGCGGCTCTCAAAAGTACAGTATAGTTTATTTACAGGAGTCCCAACTGAAATTTGAAACTTTGAGAGTATCTGTATTTTCTTTACATTAACAATCTGAAGGAGGTGGGCATCACCATCCCCAAATCCTCAAGGTTGAGGAATGAATAAATGGAGGGGGGGAATGCAACCGTGGTCAAAGTAGACTTATTACAGGAAGAACTTGTAACATTAATGTAAAGATTGTGGTCACCAGAGGTTCTGAAAGGAGGGAGAGGGAAGAATAGGTGTAACATGGGGCATTTTTAGGGCATTGAAATTGCTCTACATGGCATTGCAATGACAAATACAGGCCATTATACATTTTGTCAAAACCTGTAAAATTGTATGGTGCAAAGTGTAAACCATAATGTAAACTATAGACCATGGTTAGTAGCAATGCTTCGATATTTGTTCAGTTTAACAAATGTACCACACTAATGTAAATTGTTATTAATAGGGGAAAATGTGAGTGGGGGGAGTGGGGGGTATATGGGAATTCCCTATATTTCGATGTAACTTTTCTGTAATCAAAAACTTCTTTAAAAATAAAGTTTATTATATGAAAAAAGAAAATACAGACAGAATTCAAAGAGAAGTAGGAACTTTTTAATTTAATGGACCTATCAATAGATCAGTGTAACTAACAACTGGACAGTGAATGCACATTAAATATTTGTACAAATTGACTAGGTGCTAGGTCAAAATCAAGCCTCAACATAACTTAAAGGATTGATATCACAGTCTACATTCTCAGGCCACGAGGCATTTAAGTTAGAAATCAATAGAAAGCTTACTAATACATACACATACACTCTTATGTTTGGGAACTTAAAAACAAAACACCTTTCTGAACTACTCATTGGTTGAAAATAAATTATAATGGAACTTTAAAAGAATGATAACATCAGTATATATGATAACTTGTGGGATGCAGTAAATGGAATGATTCAGGGTAAATTTATAGTCTTGCATGATTCATTAGAAAATAAAAATGTTTCAAGATTAATTAGCTAAGCTTCAGAAGTTGTTAAAAAAAATCATCCAATGAATACAAAAGAAAATGGAAAAATAAAATAATAAGGATGAGTAGAAATTAACGAAATAGATACCCAAAACATTAAGGAGTATCAATTACTCTGAAACTTGCTTTTT
This sequence comes from Tolypeutes matacus, assembly GCA_026826555.1. Taxonomy (NCBI): domain Eukaryota; kingdom Metazoa; phylum Chordata; class Mammalia; order Cingulata; family Chlamyphoridae; genus Tolypeutes; species Tolypeutes matacus. The sequence continues at coordinate 4,164,686 of JAKSZT010054382.1, read as the reverse complement.
GAAAGGATTAATAAAATAGAATTCTACCATGAAAGTAAGGTTGTTAGGAACGAATGAGGGAATATAACTTTAGATGCATTAAAGAGTGTAGAAGACAACATTTTGAACAATTTATGCCAATAAATTGGAAAGCTTGAACAATATGGCTAAATTCTTAAAGAAAAAAGGCAAAGAAAAAAATCAAAATTTCTGTTTTTAAAAAAGTAAATTTAATCAGTAATAAAAATCTTTCTACAAAGAAAATACCAGGTGAGAAGGTTTTATAGTCCAGTTCTACCAAATAATTCTATTCTTATACATACTTTCAGAGAATCAAGGAGAGGGAATACTCCCCCATTAATTTTATGAGATCATCCAATCTTACTCATGAACATAGATGAAAATTACTAAATAAAACCAGCAAATACAATCTTTTGTCCATTACCTTATTCACTATTTAAAAGAAAACATATATACCATGATTATTCCAGGTTAGTCTTATACCAGCCCCAGAAACACAAGAGTAGTTTAACATTTGCAGATTAAAGGAATAAAAACACATGGTAATCTTAGTAGATAAAATAATGTAATTCAGCATCTCAGCATCCACCCATGTTAAAAATTCTTAGCAAAATAGGAGCAGAACTTCCTTAACCTTAGAGTATCTTAAAAAATAAAACAAATGTAACGCCAAGATTTAAGTCTATCTAGCAGTTGACAATATGGTATTGGCCCAGAAATAGACAAATTGGTCAACAGAACCAAACAGAACATCCAGATAGTTCATGTGTATAGAAAGTTTTTTTATGCCAGAGCTGGTACTGTAGACAGGAATGGGAAGGAGAGTGTTGCAGTTACCTATTACCAGGTAACAAATCACCCCAAAATTTGGCAACTTAAAGCAGTAATTTATTTTTTTTCATTCTATGAGTCAAGCAAGTCACTAGACCAGCCCAGATTCAAGGGTAGAAACTTTCGATGTGAAGTATGGTGTGTGAATACAGGTGGGGGAGCTGATGGTGGCTGCCTGTGAGTTGATCCACCACAAGGACAAGTGAATGGGTAGCGCAATGGTAATTAGAAATTCATATAGAAGAAAATGAAAGTATATCTTCCTTCACACCACACAAAACTTCCATTCCCGTTGTATTGAAGACAGAAGCATGAAAGGGAAAATCATAAAGTCTTTGGAAGACAATGTAAGAGAATATATTTATGTCCTTGACATAGGAAATAATTTTTTAAATGAGAATAAATAGTACAAACCACATAGGGGAGAAAAGCCAATTTTAGTTTATTGAAATTAAGAACTTCTGTTTATCAGATTATACCTTAAAGACGGTTAAAATATAAGCTCAAAACTAGAAAAATGTTTGTAGTATGTGACAAACATTTGGCATCCAGAATTTTTTTTAAAAAGTCCCACAAATTAATTCAATATCCAATAGAACCAACCCAATGGAAAACTGGACAAAAACACAAAAACAGGAAACACAAACGATTCATAAATGTCCGCAAGATATTTAACTCTATTAAGAATCAAGGAAATGAAAATGAAAACTCAATGATGTACCAATTCATTCCAACCTGGCAAATATTAAAAAGCCAGAAAATACCAGATGCCGGTAAGGATGCAGAGCAGGTACTCGCTTTACCACGTATGATTAGAAATTGGTACAACCATTCTGGAAATTGGGCATTACCTGGTAAATTTAAACACATTCATATTTTCCTATCCAGGAAGTCTAATTCTAAGTCTATCTCCTCGAGAAATCATTGTACAATATACTATCAGACATACGCAAGTCAAACGTGCACAGAAACATTGTTTATAAAAGCAACCAAGGCATTCAAATGGTCAACAACAGGGTGCATAATTGTGATACAGTCTTAATGCAATAGAGTACAGCTGTGAAAATGATTGCGGTTCAGCTGTGCCCATAACCATGAACAAGTCACAGGCACATTGAACTAGAAGTTCTCAAACATTAGTGAGTATCAGAATTATCTGCAGAGTTAACAGAGAAAGCACAGGCTCAGTTTGTTCACGTGGGGTGGGGCGGACCTCTGCATTTTTTTCATGTTCCCCAGGGATTTTTGATACAACGAAGCTGGAGAACCATTGTATTGAAAAAAAAATCACAAGAGGCATGCCTCCTGTTTAGTTTACACAAAGTTAACCAAAACATACAAGAGTAAGTGATGTGTTATTTGGGTTTCATGCATCACAGTGCAACAAAGGCTACTTGTGGCGAGGAGGAAGGGGTAAGCATTTGGGGAGGGGGCAGCTGACCAAGAGGGTGGTGATATTTTATTCCTTAACTTGATGGAGGGCATGCTGAAATCATTTTATTATTTATTTTAGCATTCATGTTTAATGTACGTAATGTTTGTGCAGAAGACACATTTCACAATATAAATGTAAAAAGCAGTAAAATAAGAAAGGTTGACTTTGAGTCTGCACACTCCAGGGAGGGGCTGGGTGTGAGACCTTAGGGTTTACTAACTCCTTGGAGGTCCGTGGAGGTCCACACCTTAGCACATGTGTTGTCCTTTGCTCATAGGCAGCTCTATCTGGAAGGAATGCTCACCTGGGAAAAAGAGAAGGCACTTTCTCCGAGTGGGCTGTGCCAGTTGGCTGCTTGGATTTCCCTCCTTACCCTTGCGAAGGCCAGGCCTGGAGGGACCTGGCATGGACCTGCTGGAACTTGGGGGTTTGAAATTGTCCAAGGGGAGAGACACAGTCTTCTGTGGGGTGGGGTGGGGAGAAGGGGTGAACCTTTTCATGGCCGCAGTGACTCCGGGGAAAGTAGCTTCTGTGCATTCTTAGATTCTAAGTGGAGCCTCTGGATTGGAGGCTGAGGACATATGGGGAAGCAGAGGCAGAAGCCCACTGGCAGAGGGCCTGTGCTCTGCCTGGGAGTGAGTGGAGTGACGGCCAGGCCGTAGAAGCAGGGATGTCTTTTATGCATCTTCAAATGATGTTTTCAAGACCTCATGATTTCTTTCTGGATTGAACAAATATTCCTTCCCACATCCTCTATAGGCTCTTCCCAGGGTAAAAAAGCTCTTTCTCCTATGGAACGGGCTTTCTCTGGTTCTAGCACCCTGTGTGGGGCCTGGCGGGTAGCCAGGTGACCGAGGGCAGCCTGTGTCCTGCCTTGGCTGCGTCCTCTGCCCCACCCTGCAGGCCCAGCCGCGTTCCGGGCTCGGCTTCCTTGGTGCTCCTAAACTGTGAACATTTTGTAATTTCCCCATCTTTGGTTGTCGTCGGTCCCAACCCAGCATTACCACCTTCCCTTGAAAACATTTTTGCCTGAAATACAGAGGTTCATGACCCAAGCCCAAATCCAATATTTAATAGCATCTTCATTTGATAGCATCACGATCCCATGTGCTAGGGACCACCCATCACCCGGCAAGGGCAGACCTGGACGTTTCTCACTTCCTCCCAGACCCCGCATGGGGGCTGACCACCCAGGCGTCCCCCCCACATCAGGTTCCTAAAACGGTTGTGTTCTCGTCTGAATGAATTTGAAACCCCTCATCACTAATTACGTTTATACCACCACAGGGTCTCAAAGCTAGAATGTGTTGTGTGCAAGAAGGAAACTTTGACTCCTTTCAGAAGAGAGAGAGTCACAGTGAAAATCTTGACCTGCTGCCAACTACTGATGAAGGCACCGTTTTAGGAGCTGGGCAGGGAACCCGAGCTCTGCTGACCCTGAGACCCCTGTCCCCTGGGTTGAGATGACTTTCCATGTTTTGTACTTCCTGTGCTGCCCTTGGCCATGGACACTGCTCTCTTCTCCCTGCTCTTTTCCTCCAGTTTGCTCCTCTCTAATCCCCTCTCCTCACCCAGCCAGAGAGGTTTTCAGGAAGGTAAATCTGACTGTGGCTCGTTTGTGCTTAAAGCCTCTTGGGGTCTCCTCCTGGCCTTCCGGGTGGGCTTTTCTGCGAGGTTCACTGCCTCCCCTATCTGGTCCTGATCTGGCTCCCGCCTGCCCTGTGGCCGGCCTCTTCTCTACCCACCCAGCTCACAGGGCAGGGGGCCAGGAGCCCTGCACCTCCGTGGGTCGTGGAGCCGTGGGGGTTCTCTCATGCTGCTTCCTCCGCCCAGCCCCTCCTGCAGCACCCCCAGACCCCCCACTTACAGGCACCCTGCCAACAAGCTCATCTGTACAGTCCTTCCTAGAAGCCTGCTCTGAGCCCTGGCCCTGGAAAGACCTCCCTATAGCTGGCGCTGTTGCACAGTAGGCTCCTTTGCAGGCCCTGGATTTCCTTCTTGCCACTTTCATCACATCTATCTTATTGGGTGAGCCCCGAGCTTCCCCAGGAGAGGGTTAGGACCCCCGCGTTCCCTGCTGTCCCCCAGAGCTTAGTTCCACACACATCCCAGTGGAGGTGTTTGCCAACTTTGTGGAATGAGTGAACACATTTTCAAACTTGGCATGCAAGCGGTTTTATAAAAGTGAATCCAGTCATTAAGCAATTAGGAGAAACTCATTGCATTTTGCTCAGCCATGTCAGAGCAAACCCAGGTTTCTGGTCTAGACCAGGAAGTGACTCCCAGTGCTGAATTTGTTCTTTTTAATAATTGGCAGCAAGAAGTCATAATTACAATTTTATTGGGAGATATCTAGGTGTATATTACACCACATGTCATGCTATTCTTTTTTTTTTAATTATTTTTTTTCATTTTTTAAAAGATACTTAGATTACATAAATGTTACACAAAAAATATAGGGACTCCAATATGCCCCACTCCCCACACCTCCCACACCCTCCCACATGAACATCCTTCCTTAGTGTGGCACATTCATTGCAACTGATAAGTGCATCCTGGGGCTTTGCCATTCAGCATGGACCATAGTTCACATTGTAGTCCACACTCTTTCCCACACAGTTCTGCAGTTATGTGGTGATATAAAATGGCTTATATCTGTCATTGCAACATCACTCAGGATGATTCCCAAGTCCCAAAATAGCCCTTGCATTACACCTGTTTTTCCTTCTCCCTGCCCCCAGAGCCTCCAGTGGCCACTGCCTCCACATCGATGTTGTAATTTCTTCCATTGCTAGAACCACAATATGTCCATAGTAGAATACCAGTAAGTCCACTCTAGTCCATAGTTCTTTCCCCAATCCTGAGGATTCTGGGATGGTGATGTCCACTATACCTCTATTTGAGAGGGGGCTTATATCCCATGGGGAAGATGGATGGGGCTATCCTACCTGCAGCTGCAGACTCTCTCTGTTCTCTGGGATGGCCGTTGTCCATCATCTCCCCACCAGTTGTCCTGGGTGAATCCAATGAGCTGGAGAGTAGGTGTTGAAACTCTGCTGAGGTTCCGGGCTCAGCTGGTACATGGGCAGCCCAAAGACTCCAGTCTCTTGGATGTACACCTACAAATTCCAGCACCAAGTATAGGTTCAAATAGAAGGGACAGATGAGCAATGTGCAGGGAAGACATAATTGAGTCTAACTCTGTCACTCTCAGGGCCACAAAGTCCAAAGTAGGGCCCACTGGCTAGGCACCAAACTCCAGAGCTATGAGCCCTGACATAGGACCTGGGTGTCTCCAGAGCCCTCAGGAACCCCTCTGTTTGGGATGATATCCACTTTGGCAGTCTATGAGATCCTGCTGAGACGTGCATAAGTATTACCTCTGGGATGACCTCCCCAGCGCTAAATTGAGCCTTCACTGCCTACCAGGACATTTGGCACAACTGGTTCTTAGAGGGTGGGCAGGAAAGCCAAGGCATCCACGGGATAGCAGTGGGACTCTTGGCCTTCAGGGAAAACACTGACTCCGCCAGGTTGCCTTGCAGTGTTGGCTGAGTGGTGCGTGTAGAGAGACACTGATTGGCCTTGGTGCCTGCTCCTCCCTGGCGCTTGCCAGTCCAGGCTGTTGGCCCAGCCGCCCCGGGGGGCCCTTTGCAAAGACAGTCCCTGAGTGGTGATGGCCTGCACCATCTCTCCCCAGGAAATCAGCGACCCCGAGATCCTGGACCTGGTCCACAGTGCCCTCGGCAGGATGACGGTGGTGCGGCAGACCTTCCCGTCCGCGAAGGAAAACCAGAGATGCCTGCGCAACAACCACCGCATCTCCTCCCTGCTGTGCGACCCGCAGGAGGGCTACCTGCAGATGCTGCAGGTCAGTGCCGTGCCCGCCCCGGCCTGCCCGCGCCCTGGCTCCAGTCCCAGAGCGCTCACTTGTCTGCGAGTCCCTGACCTGGCCACTAATCTGTTGTCAGCAGACAGAGCAGATTAGCCCAGCAGGTGCCGCTTGTACTTAAAAGTTGCGGGCTTGGGGGGGTCTCAGAGACGCCTCTCTCTGCTGCTTCTGGGATACCTGCTCTATGGGAGGTGGGTTCATGCGGTAGGTTGGGCAGCAAAGCCTCCCTTTGCAAACTCATCCTTTCAAACCCAATTGAGGCGCCCCGGTAGGAAGTCAGTGACATAGAGACTCTTGTGAAGCAACTTGGGACTGTCTCAACATCTCTACTGAGTGCTGAGGCTGAGGTCACCCGTGTCCCAGCCACCTGGGAGGGTCGAGAGGGCAGGTGAGACGTGGGAAGCCTGCATGGTCTGGTCCTTTTATATTCTCTTGGTATATGGTAATTGCTGTTAGCGTGTTCCTAGGCTTTGCCAAAGGGTGGAGAGCAAGGTCTCTGTGGTGAGATGTGCTGGAAGCTACAGTAAAGCAATGGAGACCATCCTTTGGCAGCCCAGAATTTGCTTTTCACTGGGAAAGTCCTGCCCAATGACCCCTTAATTTGATGCATTGCGGGAAACACACGATAAGTATCTCCCCTGACTGGATCTGTGCCAATCGCCCAGGAGCTTTTCATGCCATGTGCTTTCCTTGGAGCTAGGACTGAGTCCCACCTAATTTGCCTGGATGGCTGACCTGCCCCAGGATACTCTGGCATCATTTCATCAGGAAAACAGATTGGCTGTGGCTCAACTTATGGGGCACACATTTTGGCGAGGGGGATTTTTTGAATTTCTGGGGTGGGCTGTGGGCACGTGTGACCTGCTAAAGCACTGATTCCATTCTGTGCTCTTGCACTGGGGGACACGACTGAACAGAAGGTAAATCCTAAAAACATGCTCTTGGTTGAGGGGGCTTTAGCTAGAGGAGCTCCCACTGCCCTTGCGCCCCCTGCCTTGGGAAGCCTGTCCCCGTCTGGGGGCCTGGACACGAGGGTGACCTCTGTCTGCAGACGGTGGGTGAGGAGAGCAGACCAAGGGCCTTGATTGAAGCCCCCAGCACTGGGCCCTGGTGTAAAATTGTATGAGTTTGGATGCTGCCCACCTGCTCGGTCTTCCCCCTTTTCTGGAGTGTGGAAGAAGGGGGTGGGCAGCAAGTACGTCCCTCTCACTGGGCCTCTGTATTTGTCCCTAATGTGATGGGGCGGGGGTTGGAGTCCCGCAGTGCGGCTCAGGCAGCGAGTGGGGGCCTCACATTCTGGACTCCTCCTAGGTGCTCTGTCCCTCTCCAAGCATGTGCCACCCCTGCCCTGTCCCTTCTGCATACCCCCGGTGCTCGTTCCCAGCTCTTGCTCAGTCGCGCTGTACCTGTTCTGCTCGAGGAGCTGAGGGGGGGACGCACTCCACTGCCCAGGGTGTGTGGGCCAGAGGGGGCAGTGACTGCTCATCAAGGCCCGCGAGCTCCATGCAGCGGGGCCTGGGAGGGCTAGGGAGGCTCTTCGCTCGCACAGCAGGTGCACGGGCTGTGAAGGACCTTCCTTGGGGGGGGCAAAAGGAAGGGCGGTGGAGGGCTGGCGGGGACTCAGGCTGGGGGCATACTGAAACGACGGATGCTCTAGTCAGATATCAGATGGGTGAGCCTGGGCGCCAACCGTGGTGGCTGCAGCTTCATAATGAAACTGTGCGCCACTGACTCCTCTGCTCCGGCTGAGTCCCAGCATGGCGTGGAGAGCGAGACATAGGCATGACATTGCAGAGTGCCTGACGCCAAGAGTCTGGGCTCAGCACCATGCAGTGTGGGTTCAAGTCCCGGTGAGTACTTCCTAGCAGTAACTGCGAGCAAATGGGTCAATCTTTCCGTGCCTCTGTTTCCTCCTTTGAAACGGGGATTGGACCCTTACCTACCTCCCTGAGTGCTAATGAAGAGTCAGAATGACACCATAAAGAAGGAATTTAGAGCAGGGCCTGAGCGGGTACCGTCTCATCTTTACGCAGCAGTGCCCAGGTGTGTGAGTGAGCCCACGGAGGGCTGAGCGCCCCTGTTTCTTTTCTCTCTTCTCTTTCTGTCTCTTGGCCACCCCTTCCTGAGCGTGCTGCTACGGGCATCGCAGCGGGCATGAGAGCATTTCTCTCTGTCCAGCAGGCAGCACTGCCTGCCCACATCCCTCAGGCAAGTGCTCCATAACGGCTGCCTTGCTTGGCGAGGAGGGGCCCATCTTTCCGACTTGCTCAGCCCTCCACATAAAGCCACACTCATCAGAGACCTCAAGAAAGCACTGAGCGAATCGGCTCTGAGTGCAGGGCTTCACGCAATTCAGGCCGTCTCTGGAAACACCTTTATAGCTATAAATAAAATACTTTATTAGTGGAATCGCTGTCTCCATCCATCCTATCTGCTTCCCCGCGTGGGGGTGTGATGAGAGAGAAACGTGGATTTATTTGCTCATCCTGTCCAACAAGCACTTGGGCATCTTGTAGATCCATCTCGTTTACAAGCCATTCTCTTCCAGCTTCCTCAGTAGCTATTACCACTTCTTTCTTTCTTAATGACAGTGTAGAAGGCAAACTAATTTCTCCTAGCCTCTAGCTGTGAGATTTATCGAAAAGACTCAACACGTTTAAAACAACCTACTCAAGAAAAAGAAAAAAAAAGCATTTATGTCATGGATTATTAACTTTGTCTTGGTGAAATTAATGAAAATCCTTTTTGGAAATGGAGTTCTCTAGTCCATCTTTAGTTGCTCCCCCAGACAGCTGCTGTGGGGTGATAATTCTGTGTTAGGAGCTTCAGAGGACTCAAAATCGAGAGGAGCGGATTTTTATAAGCTCGTCTGTTTCTCGGCTTCTCACCTCAGCTGACCCCAGAAACTCCGTCTTACCCTTTTAGGAACTGTGGGCAGGGCTTTCTTTGTTCCCCGCCAACTAAGCACTGTCACAGCAAATCCCTCAGGTTCCCATTTAGTGGAGAGAAAGTCCCTTGGAAGAAAAACACCAAAATGTGTGACTTCTAATGGCTCCAATGCATTCAGCTTGTTCTTCAGGACAAAGGGCCGTGGTCTTTGGGTGTATCTCATCCTTGTTGCCCTGACAATTATGTTTAGGGCTTGCCTGACTCAGCCAGTAATAAAAGTGATGACCAGTCATAGACCCTGAGACCTGCCTTATCACAAGGCCACCCCATTTACATTCAAATCTGTTTCCAAAGGGTGACAGGCAAGTGGTAAAAGCTGTGTTGTCTGGCCACTGTGGAGCCCAGACTACACTGTAATTCCCTTAGGCTGGAATTTCTCTTCTTTGTTGTTGACAGGCCTGATGGAATTACTCCTGCCCCGGCCAAACCTCTGAAGGCATTTCAAATCCCCCTGCTCACCCCTATTCCTTTATGGCTTTCTGTCCTCGTCCCTGGATAGAAATTCCACAACTTCTCTGGTCCACCTGACCCGAAGGCCCTGGGGAAGCCCGTGGCAATGGGGGGCCGAGCACCCTGCCTTTCTCCAAAACAAGCCCACCGTGCTTCTCCCAGGTACGTCTCCAGTTGCAGGCCCCCGATGCCCCAAGATCCGCTCCTCTCCTCCATGCTCTGCCCTCAGGTTCCGGGGAGCTCCCCGCCCCCTTTGACCTTTGCCTCATCTGTCCATCCTCAGGCCGGCCGCGGTGCCTGGTCTCGGGACAGCTGGCGGGCAGCAGTGTGGCAGAGGCACCTCGCTGGGGAGGCATTTCTCAAGCGCTGGTATCGGGGCATCAGCCGGCCCTCCCGGCCAGACCTGCTGTCTGCTGGTCTGGCTTTGCTGGCTGGACAGTCTGTCTGAGGACCTGGGCAGGGGTCAGTGCCCCCTCCGGACAGTCTGCTTGATTGATGACAGGAGGAATAAAAAGCCCGTGTCTTCAGAAGCCACGGAAAGGCAGCTGGCTTAAAGGAGGCCCGGCCATGCCGGGCCTCGGTGCTGAGGTGTGGGCACCTGGCAGCAGGCATCCGCCCTGTGGCCCTGACCCTGGCCGGGGATGCATCTTCCTGCGATTCCCACCTGGGCCCAGGAGCAGCGGGGCTTCAGGGCTGGAGCCCCCTAATAATACTTGGATTTACCCTGGAGCTTCAGCTCACAGTCGGCGGCGAAGGCAGGCGGCCTGGCAGCAGTGCTGTTGCAATTCTCCAGGCCCAGGAGGGCAGGGGGCTCATCCCAGGGGCTGCAGGCGGCTCCCCTGAGTGCAGCACCCTTGAAGCGGGGGTACGTCCTTCCTCTTCTGGGCCTGTCCTGCCTGTGGGGTGAGCAGGAGGTGGATGTCGGGCATCTGAGGAGCTGCCTCTCCCTGCTGGTGCCAGCCCCCAGGGGGCCAGGGGCGCCTCTCCCGGCTCAGCAAGGACGCGGCCCCCACCCACTCGAGGCTTCTGAGTCTAGATTGACCTGCTTGGGGCGGGCGCTGGCTGGGTTCACATCCAAATGCCTCACTCCCCTGAAACATACTAAATCCCCTTCTCCTGGGGAGTACTCACTCCCTGCTGCCCCAGACCTCTGCCTTGCCATCTTGCCAGCTCCCTTCTGGAATCAAAAGTAGATCCTTCTAATTTCCTCTCAAAGATCCGTGTCACAGTCTTGCACCTGCTGACACAAATATGCTTGAGCTACTGACATAATAGGAATCAGGCTGCTGGTGCCTGAAAAAGAACATCTACTTTCCCAGCTTCCATCCTCAGTTTGCATCCATGCGATTTCCTTCAATTTGCCTGGCAGCCAGGACGCCCCCCCTGGCTGTCTCAGAGCTCAAGGCTGAATTCCCTCTTCTGCCTCCCTGAGATGGGTCCTGCTGCCTTCGTGTGGACCCAGTTCTTCAGGGAATCGGTTTAGAGATGCGAGCTAGCCTGGACCTCCTGTCTCAGGGAAACGCAGTGTTCCAGCTGGAGATAACACTCTTCCCTGGTGTTCCCGAGGAGGCTGCTTTTCCTGGACCCTCACCTGGATTCTAAGGGCGGGGGGTGTGCTCTTTGCCAATACCTGGGCCTCTCTCTACCTTGGGGTTTCTAAGAACAGATTTAAAACAATTCATTCCTCTGTTCATTCTGCAAACATTTATTATGTGCTAGTGTTTATGTTAGAAGTTTCCCACGTTTTCTCTCTCAGTTCTCACCAGCCCCACAGGGGCCTCTCACTTCAGTGTGCTGTGTACAAGGGAAGGGTCTGGGGCTGGGGGACGAGGTCCCTGCGGTTACCGTCTCCTCCTCTGGGAGATACCAGACCGGTGGGAGGGGACATGGAGGAGGCTTTCCCAGGCTGAGACCCCTGAGCCTGGGCAGGGCTGGGTAACAAGGGACTGCAGCTGAGCCTGTCCTGATGAGCACATTCGGCTTGATGCCTGCCCCCCACTTTGTGGTCTCACTGAGATCGGCTGTGCCAAAGGCTCCTGTGGCCGGGCCAGCCCACAGGCACAGGACTTAGAGAAGCCCCCGCCTCTGGGCTTGTCCTGACTTGGTACCTTTTATGGAACATCTGGGACGGAGGAGTGGCCTTTCCCTCAAAGGGAGCCGGCCACATCTCGGACTACAGCCTCTCAAGGCCCAGTGCCCTGCAAGGGGGCTGTGACAGCTGAGCCCACGCTGCTGCGGAGGATCCAGGACATGTCAGGGGAGCACACGTCAGGGCGGGGAGCTCAGTGCCCGGGCTGCTCCTTGCTGGGTCTCTGTCTTCTCATCCACCAGCGGCACAAACCACAAATGACCCTGCTTGCCCTTGGTGAGCTCTAGGACCCAGAGGCATCTGGAAAAGGTCAAGAAATGTTGGCTGATTCAAGTTCCTCTTCCCAGCATCCTGGGGAAAGGCTGCTCCGTGCCAGACCCGGCCCCTGGGGACACCCCTGGCAGGGCTCCCCACTCACCCATTTGAAGTCAGCAGAGCCCTCGGCCCCTTTAGTTCCCCTTCCAAGCCTTTCTTTCTCTGCTCCCTCCAAAGGGAAAATGCGTACAAAGAGCACAGGACGGTGCTTGGCACACCCCGTATCCCCAGCCGCACTTCTCTCCAGGGGCATGCGTCACATGGTATTTTACTGTCCTCAAGGTCAGAGTTAAAGGACTTGGCAGTGTCACTCTGCAAGTGAGCAGAGTGGAGGTTTAGCTCATCCACTTAGGCAACCTTTATTGAGCACCTGCTAAATCCATGCCCTGCTGGAGACATGGGGGCTTCAGCAGGGGCCGAGCTGGCTGGGATGAATCCAAAGCTCCTGCTCCTGCTTCTGCTGCAGGGCTCCCACCTAAGCACACCCAGAGCAGTGGCGGGTGTGCTATGTGATAGTGACTCAGAGAAGAACTGGCGCTCAGGGTGTTTCGGCGAGCCAGCTGGGACCCTGCGGCCCTCTACCACTTAGAGCGGGAGCCACGGACTCTGGGAAAGCCTCAGCCCCCACTTCCAGCTCCAGCTTTTGTCTGCCCCTGATTTCACTGACCTGGTTGTAGAGCCTCTTCTTTGCCTCTGCCATGCCCTCAGCCTTGGTGCTTTGCCCTCTCTTGCTTCTCCTGTCCACCTTCACCGGAAAGATGTTTTGCTGCCTTGGCACTTTGTGTTTCGAGATTCCAGGCCAGCCTTCTCGGGATCTCAGACCCTAGGCCACCAGAACTGTGCTCCCGCTGGCGGGAGGCGGTGTCTCAAAGCCTGGTGGGGTCTGCTCTGCACAGCTCACCTTTGCTGTGGACCTGGTACCTTGTCTGGCCTTGGGTGCAAGGGCGGGGGGCAAGGACTCCTTCAGGGCCAGGCCCCCTTCTCTGTCCCCCAGGCTGAGCCCCTTCTGAGCAATAGAGAGCGAGTGTCCAGCAGCTGGGGCCTTCCTCTTTCCAGACCTGGCTCAGGGGCTTAGCATGGTCTCCACCCGCCAGCCTAATTCCTAAGGGAAGGCTTCTTTACAGGGTGTCAGGACCTGGAGGGGCCTGGCCGAGTGTTCCCTCTCTTAGGAAGCCTCTGCCAGCTGCTCCTGTCTGCTGCCACCTGCTATTAGAACCAGGCCTCGGAACCCAAGCAAAAGGTTCCCTTCTACCCTCACCCTGTGAAATCCTTTCTCTGCACACCTCAACTATGAGGTGGGAGCCCCTCCCTCCCCTTTGCATCCTCCCCAGTGAACATGGCAGATCTCCTAAGAGGGGACACTGAGCTTAGAGAGAGGACTGTGGGCCCATGGGCCAGCACTGTCCTGACTCATCTCGGGTTGGGGTCTTAGCTTCTGCCCAAGGCAAGGAGAAGTAATGAAGGAGCTTCTAAGTGGGAGAAGAGATAGGAGTAAATGGAGTAGATAGAAATAGATCCAAGTGGGGATTAAGAGGACACTTTGAGTAGGCTATAAATGGGAAGCAAACTGTTGGATAAATGAAGCTTCCTCCAAAGTCAAAGTTGGAGGCAGTCCTCAAATCTCATGTTCCTGTACTCTTTTTTCTATATTTTCTGTTTCTTTTGACCCAAGATCAGTTGTACCTTCTTCTAATAGGGGATCTGTTCATCCATCCATCCACCCACCCATCCACTCACCCATCCATCCATGCACCCACCCACCCATCCACCCATCAATCCATCCATGGACCTGCCCACCCATCCACCCACCCATCTACCCATCCATCCACCCACCCATCTACCCATCCATCCATCTACCCATCCATCCATCCATCCATCCATCCACTCACCCACCCATCCACCCATCTATCCATCTACCCATCCATCTACCCATTCATCCATCTATCTATCCACCCACCCATCCACCCATTCTTCCATTCATTTACCATGCATGCATCCATCTGTCCATCTTACATTTCACACCAGCCATGTGCCTTGGTTAGAGCTGGGTTCTAGAGACAGTGAGCAGAGATATGTGTGGCCCCTGCAGGTAAGGAGCACACAGATGAGTCAAACACCTTTAAGAGCTGACACTACGTGGTATATCAGGGTGCCCAGGGTGACATGGGGGCAGTGATCAGGCTGCTATCCACACCTGGAAAGGAGAATTGCTCAAGCCTATCCTTTCAACTGAACTGTGTTCACCCTTCCAAGCAGCCCCGTTGTGGGGGGCTGAGGGCTTCCCTTGGCCTCTGTGAGTTACGTCTTGTTTCCCCTTTAACTTGCTGGCCTCTCTGCATTCAAACATTTGTTAAGTACCTTAATTCATGGTAAAGAGCAGTGCTGGAGGGCCACCAGGTGCTGCTCCAGGCCACGGCTGGGGACGTGCTCTGGGCTCTGCCCCCCGTGCGTGTGTGTGGGTGGGGGTATGTCAAAGGCTGTGCAGCAGGCGGCACAGAGCCGGCTGTGAGGGCGTGGCTGGCAGAGGCCCTGGATGTCCTGAGTAGAGAAGTCTTCACATCATGGAGGATTCTCAGCTTTGACTTACCCTTTTGGGGGAAGACAGAACAAACCAAAAACCAAGCCAACACCAAGTGCTTATGTCCCCCATAACCAAGTCTCCATTACGGGCCTATATTTCAGGACAGAAGACAGAGAGTAATCATTTAGTCAGTCTTCCTTGTAGAGGAAATGCTCCCCTGGGCTCGAGGGCCCCAGGTCCCGGTTCTGATCATGTTCCCTGCAGGACAAGGACACGCTGCCAGGGTTGGGAATGGGCCCCCAGCACTTTGTGCACCGCAGGCCCCTGGGGAAGGTCAGCTGGGCCCTGAAACGCCACGTCCCCTGAAGCCTGAGGCCCCGGCATAGGTCAGTTGTGGTCGGGTATCCTGGGCACTTTCTGTCTTCTGGGCAGCACCCTCTGCCCACCCAGCATCTGTGCCCCCACCCACTTCTACACCCTGGTGTGGAGTGTGCCAGGCAGTCAGGGATCGGTGGCACATCCTGTGCCCATGGTGGTCACGGGCAAGACCTGGGGACAATGGTGGACAGCACAGGGCGTTGCAGGGGTGGCCGGGGCCTGGGGATGCCCACAGAGGAGCCACTCAACTCTGCTGGGCCATGGCCTGGGGGAAGGGACCCTCAGGTTTGCTGGACAGACATGGCATATCAGAGGTTTTCCATGTCCTGCGACCCCTCCCCTTGGCCCAGCTGAGGTCAGCTATAGCCGTGGTGCACAGCTCCCGTCTCCCAAGACCTTGTCTGGGGCTCTGCCCAGGCCAAGATGTGAGGAACAGAAGTACCAGCGGAGAGCAAGGCACCAAGGTGTGGGGTAGATGAAAGGTGCATTCTGGGTAGCAGTGGGCGGTAAGGCTGGGGGACTGCCGGGATTCTTCCCTCAGCTCGAGGATCCTATTTCATCTTCCCAGGGACCCAGTGAGGCCAACAGAGGATCCTATTTATATCCAGCTATTTGTTTTTCTGAAATATTTTTAGCAGACTGCTTGCTGCTGAGGTGTCCCGAATATCGGCCCCGTGGTCCCCTTTGATGATCATTTGTGCAGCAGTTGTCGGTCGCGGGACCACCAGACAGAGGGGGCATGTCCTCTTCATCCTCAGATCCCCCCCTTGCGGTCAGGATGGAGCAACATCTTGGCGGGTTGGGGGTGGACAGGGGAGAGTTTCCTCCTTC
Organism: Tolypeutes matacus; assembly: GCA_026826555.1. NCBI lineage: Eukaryota > Metazoa > Chordata > Mammalia > Cingulata > Chlamyphoridae > Tolypeutes > Tolypeutes matacus. Next base: position 4,148,995 of record JAKSZT010054382.1, on the reverse strand, counting down.
CCCACTGCGGCGTGAGGTCCTGTTGTCCTGCCCATTTAGGTAGGGGGTCTTTAAGCACAGGCAGGAGGGTGGTCAGACCTGTTTCCCCTGGATCTGGGGGGGGGGGGGCCCACACTTGCAGCCCCCCTCTCCCTACCGTTAGAGCCAACGATCCCCCCGTGGCCTTCGTCTAGAGAGCTCTGTGAGGGGGCTGTGTCCTGTGATCTGGCTTTGCCGTGGACAGCTCAGCAGAGGGTGAGCCCTGCTCAGCTCTCCTGGGGAGCTGACGGTCTTGCAAGTGGCGGTGACTGGACCACAGAGCAGGCGCCGTGGCCTCCGCAGTCTCTGTCACCTCTTGCCACCTCCGCCCTGGCTTCCCCACTTACCCTGGGGCTCCAGTCACCCCTCGGTCATTCTCCTCCGTCCGGCACTCACAGGGGCCTTCCAACCCCTGGTTGCTAGACCCTTCCATGGTGGCCCTCCATCCCCTGGGGCTCTGCGTGGCTTGAGCTCTGCCTCACTCTTGGTCTGTCCCTCCCTACCATGCCTGCCAATGTAGAATCTCAAACTCTTTCCTGGTCCTCTGACCCGGGGGCCGGCCAAGTGCAGCCCAGAGGCCCATCCCGCCCAATGCCCATTTTTGTAAACTAAGTTTATTGGTCCAGAGCCACACCCATTCCTTTATGTGTCCTTCCTTGTGGCTTTTGTGCTGCAACAGTGGTGTTGAGCAGTTGCAGCAGTGCCACAGGGACTATGCGGCTGCAAGGCTTCAGCAATGTGCTGCCTGGTCCTTTCCGTGCCCCTTTACACCCTCCCGCCCTGGCCAGGCCGCGACTTCCCTGGGATGCTCCCACGCTGTACCCCACTTATCCTTCTAAGTGGAGCCGTCTGCCCCTGCTTCCTCCTGGCTTGCTGTCCCTCCTGTCCTGCCTGGACGCTGGTTGAGCCTGGGTGCTGATCGCACGTGGCTGATGGGCAGCTCTGACGCCTATGCTGACTCCAGAAGCAGGACCCGGCACCTGCCTGGGGCCTTTGGAAGAATGGCTGGGAGACAGAGGGTTCAGGGATGGGTTGTCGGGGAGCCCTTGTCCGTGGCTGCTCAGCAGAAAGGCCGTCCCACCTGTCTTTGCAGATCTCCAGCCTCTACCTGTACGACAGCGTCCTGATGCTGGCCAGTGCCTTCCACAGGAAGCTGGAAGACCGCAAGTGGCACAGCATGGCGAGCCTCAACTGCATCCGCAAGTCCACCAAGCCGTGGAATGGCGGGCGCTCCATGCTTGACACCATCAAGAAGGTGGGCGGGGGCCCCTCTCCCCGCCTCCTCCCTCTTGGCCGAGGCTGGGCTCCCGGCCTGGGCAGCTCCAGAGGCCACTTCCGCACGCCTCCCTTCTTTAGGGTGAGCCTTGGCTCATGGGCTTTGCGTTATTATTTTCTCCACTTTAACTCTAAGGAGACTGACCTTCAGAGAGGTCAAGGCCCCATCGTAAGTGAAGTGTGGAGGTAGCTCCTTCCCCAGACCTGCCAGGCCCCTCCCCCTGTAGGCTGCCCACAGCCACTAGAGTGGGTGTTGCCATTCAGTGCTATGTGCGCATCAGCCGGGGACTCAGTGTGTGTGTGCACGAGCATGTGCACGTGCAAGCACATGAGTGTGAGTGCACGTGTGCATACACGTGTGCATGTGGATGAGTGTGCACGTGTGAGCCTTGTGTGTTTCACGTGAGTGTGTGCACGTGCAAGCACGTGAGTGTGAGTGCACGTGTGCATGCATGTGTGTGTGTGGATGAGTGTGCATGTGAGCCTGTGTGCATGTGCTCATGTGTGCATGAATGGGAGTGTGCATGCACGTGTAAGTGCATATACTCATGATTGCACACATGTGTGCACATACTCTGCACTTGTGAGGTGTCTCGTGTTGAGCCATAACAAATTAGAAGATTGGCTTTGAAGTGAATTGTGCAATCCACGGAAGACTTGTTTTACTGAATTGGCTTTTAGAGGCTTCAAAAGAGCATTTAGGGAAATCTGTAGTGGTAGGAGTTTTATTTGCAATAAATTGCCAGTGGTTTTGTTAGCAGTGAACATATTCTGGTGCCAGTTTGAATCTGCTGTAGTCCAGGGCCGGGCAGAGACCCTCCTGGGCCAGCTCAGTCCCTAGGAGACCCCAGGCACAGAGTCTGCCAGGAAGGCTGCATGAGACCCCACCCCCCGGAGGGAGGGGAGAGCTCCCCGCAGCTCACTCGGTCCCCCCACCTGCCACCCGCACTGAGCCCCCAGGGCCCTGGGAGAGAGGGGCCGCGTTGCCCACCCCCCACGCAGTCTGTCCTTAGAGAAGCCCTGTGAGGTGGGCCTAATCAACACCTAGAGACGAGGGACGGCGGGAAACGGCTTGTCCCGGCGGTGCAGGTGGCACAGGCAGGATGTGAGGTGAGCCTGGCTCCAGTGCCTGGGGTGCTGCCCTGCACGTCCTGCCCATGGACCTCGCTTCCTCTTGGCCCAGCCTAAGGCCAGCGCCTCAAGCAGGTCTCCAGGGCCAACTCCGGGAGGAAGAGTGACAGCTACCCCGCTGTCATCTCATGGCTGGCATGGTGCTGGCACGGAGCCGGCGTTCTGAGTGTGCTGATGGACACGGATGGCAGATGGAGGCTTAGGGACATCCGCCAACCAGCAAGCAGCTGGGAGACACTGCCCTGGCTCCGAGACCCTGGCCCTGCAGGGGCTGTTTCCTCATCTCATCCTATCCCCGGCTTCCGTAAGACCTTGACCGCTCCCCTCATGGTCATCTCCCTGATCCCACCCATGCCTCCCCACCCCAGCGGGTCCTTGTCCCCTCCTGCAGGGCCACATCACCGGCCTCACCGGGGTGATGGAGTTCCGGGAGGACAGCTCGAACCCCTACGTGCAGTTTGAAATCCTCGGCACGACCTACAGTGAGACCTTTGGCAAAGACATGCGCAAGGTAGGCCCTGGGACCCCAGCTCCAATTCCTGCTCCGGTGCCTTGGAGGCTGCGACAGCCACCGGGCTCCTGGTGCTCCCGGCGAGTGACAAAGAGCACAGAATTGCCCTCTCTGCCTCCTCTCTGCTGCTGTTGATACTGGCGAGGAGGGGCTCAGTAGAGCAAGCCCCTGGCCCCAGCAGAGTCCTGCTCCTTGGACTGGGTCAGCTGCCAGATGGTCTGGGAAGGGTGATGTGCTTTCCCAGAGTGACGGAAGTCATTTCCACAGAGGACAACTGTGACTTGTGGTGGAGGCAGGAGTCAGAGTTTCCAGCCAACCCCCCCCACCCCAGGTCTGAGAATGAAACAAGGGCATAAATCAAAAAGGGAGTCATGGGGGATGGCAGAAGTGGGGGTGGAAGACTGAGAGGCTCAGGAGGAGGTGTTATTCGGGCCGAAGTGGGCTACAGGCTTGAGGCCTCCTCCCAGGGGACTCCTCATCTTTTCTCCTCCTATGGGCAATGGAGGACAATTTTCAGGATCAGAGACAAGGGACAGGTGGCCTTTGATCCAGAGTGGGAATCCCCAAAGTTAAGGGGGGGACCCTGCAAAGTCGAGGTGCATATAGCAAGCGGGGTGTTGGGACACTTTTCAAAACAAGGGACACTGGACCGGGTCAGTGGGAGCCACAGCGTGGGGATGGCGCAGTGGGGTGAGCGGCCGTGCAGATAATGGCGGTGGCTGCTAGCCAGGGCCTGCCAGCCCAGGGCTTCATGCCATCCCTGACATGGGCAGCTCCGAGGCCCAGTGCCACCCGGGGCCCAGGCAGGGGGCTCTCAGGCTGTAGAGGGGCACAGAGTCTGGTCTTATCAGAAAAAGATGAAAGAATGATCTGATTGGCCCACAAGCTCAGCTTGTATTACTACCCTCACGCTCACACACACACACACTCCCCCCCCCCACTCTTCTGTGCAATTGGGAGGAAGAGCTATCTACTAATGACAGCTGTTTGGGAGGTGAAGGGCAACCCTTCCAAGTAGAGGCTGGAGAAACCGTTGGCAAAGACCTTGACATTGACCAGGGCCGGCAAAGGATTGAGTGGTGGTGGCTGTGGAGAATCTGGGGGACGGGATTTGGGGGTTTGCTCCTTGAGGACCAGGGCAGAAGCCTCCACTGTGAAGGGGCAGAGGATGTGAGAGTTGCAGAGCAGGGGGATCACATGGGGGTGAGAGGACCGCCCTCCAGGATGGGCTGGGGTGGTGAGGGGCCAGGCGTTCCTTGTGGGGAGTCTCAGCCCATCCTGGGTCAGAAATGGAGCCACGGGGGGTTCCTGTCATCTAGTGGGGGGCTCAGTTATTGGCTGTGACGGAGATGTACAGTGTTTGGTGGCATCTTGAGCTCGGAAGTTTGTGACATTGTCGAAGGGGTCGACGACTACAGCGTGAGACCCCAAGGGGCCAAAAGGTGGCCTGCCAGGTCTGGGGTGTCAGGATGACCTGTGATGTTGGGGGGTCAGGTGCTGGGGGTGGGGAGGGCTGGTCAGCCTTGGTCTGGGTCCTGGCCGCAATGGGAACTGGCTTGTGTCCCTGGAGGGCAGTTCAGCTCTGATGTGAAAGGAATTTGCAAAGAGCCGCTGCCCAGGGAGGCTGGCACCCACCTGCACCCTGCGGGGTCCTCAGAGGTTGGTCACTCTCAGAGCCTACCCGCCGGCCCTTTGCACCCTCCTCTGCTCGCCCCGGAACGCCAGGGCCTGCACGGTGTGGAAGTTCTCCTACCCCGAAGCCTCCACAGGTGGCTGAGAGAGGACCAGCAGCTTTGTCCCCACTTCCTGTTCCAGGTCTCTGGGCCTCCCACGTTGCCAAGGAAGCAAGCCTCAAATACCCGGAAGCTAAGGGGAGCTGGCCTCTCAGGATAAGGAGCTCCTGAGAGCAGGGGGCCTAAGCGTAATTGAGTTGGAAGGGAAGCTGATTTTCAAGTGGGCTTTGTTTTAAAATGCATCCTTTTGTCAATTTAAAATCTGCCCTTAATAACTGCAGATGCCAGTTGTTATGGGTCTGCCTGGCAGCTTATGGCTTTTAAAGAGAAGTTATCTGAAAAGCAGGGCCGGGGATGTACTATAGCAAATGTTTGTTATCTGGGTGCAGGGGATATTAAAAATGGGAGATTTCAGTGAGGCAAGGTCAGGGAATCAGGGCAAGCAGGTCTCGGGCTTAGGAGAGCATTTGAAAGCAGGCTCAGCTGTGGTTCCTGGTGGAAAATGAGGCTGGTGGGATGGGCTGGGCACCTGGGCAATTTAAAAATAAAGGACAGGATCTCTAAGATCTCCTTGGAGGAGGCCCACTGCCTGCAGCCACGAGTCCATTGCACGATACCACTTGGGAAAGCTCCCTGTAGAGATTGGCTGGCTGTGCCTGTACATCTATATCCTCTCTATACCTATTTATATACAACTATATCTATAACTGTATCTTGAACTACATCTATTTATCTATAACCCTGTATCTATATCGATATAATCGGTATTTATCCATCTATGTATATATGCTAATATATGTTAATCTAAATGTATATTAACTTACAAACAACCACAGCAAACAAAACAAAAACCAGATAATTTCTTGAACACTGAAGCCAAGGGGAATCCTTTAAATTAGGAAGCAAATGGATGTTTTCTTGAAGCAAATGCCCTGGAGGCAGTCTTAGGGAGGGTGAGTCACCCAGATGGTTTAGCTGAAGTGGTGGGCAGGGAATTTACTCAGCCTTCCTGAGTGTCGCCTTTCGCTGCAGGGAGCTGGACAAGCACTAATTAAATCATGTCTTGGGGAAGTGTGTTCTCCTCAGGGGAGCACTGGATACTGAAATCAAAGGGCACTGTGGCCGGCTTGCTGGGCAAATCCAGGCAAAATACGAATCCTGTCTGTGTTGAGCTCAGTGCTGTCTGGCACAGGGACCACCCAGCAGCCACCCCCTTCCTGGGGCAGGATCTGCTGGGACGGCACATCCAGCTCCCACAGGACTGGGCCTGGCGTCCGTCATGGGGCCCACGTGCCTTCAGGTGGGAGGCATTTTTCCTTCACGCCTGAGAACTAGCTCAGGAGCGCTACAAGTTTCCACTGGCTCTGCGGTGCTTTGCTCAGACGGAAGTCTCCAGAGGAGAGTGCGACAGGCCTGCCCTGGCCTGTGCCCGTAGCTGGTGACCTGCACGGGGACAGGACAGTTGGAGGCCACAGTAGGAGTTTCCAAAGGCGGGGGCCTGCGGGGAGCTGTTTGGCGTAGGAGTGGGAACTATTGAGCGCCTACCGTATACAAAAGGACATTCCATGCGGGAGTCTCGCTGACTTGGGAGCCTCCCTGAGCTTTGCAGCTGCGTCCCTTCTTGGCACCTTAGTTTCCTCAGATGAAGCTGCAGAGAGAAGGAGCTCCTGTGGAGGAGAGGGGCTCGCCAGTGGGTGGACCCCGGTACAGCACTGGTCAGAGCTGCCCCCGTGGCACCTGGGGAGGTGCACATCCACCCCTGCGCCCAGGAGAGGCGAGAGGCCCAGGCAGGTCTGGAGCAGGGCCTCCTGCCCCGCAGCGCCCCGGCCTGCAGCCCCTCACCACAATTGTGCTAAAGCAGGTGGACATCTAGGGCAACTAAAGTCTGTGTCCCGGGGGCCATTCCTGGCCGGGAGCCAGTGTCCATTCCTCATAAAAACCAAGGAATGGGAAGGGCCAGGAGTGTCCACCTCGATGGGGTTTTTGTTTTGGAGTATGTCTGGGTGTTGGCATGCTCAGTGGAAGGAGGAATGCCTGGTGGCCTTTTTTCCCCGAGCATGGCTTGCTGGAGTCAAGCGACAGCCTTGTGGGAACACTTTTCCATGGCATGTTGGCCGAGGCTGCTCCCTGCTGTCCTAATGCTTCTGGCATGGGGGTCCTTCCCTCTCTCTAAGTCAGGGTTCCTGGTGCAGCACAGCCCTGGGAAATTGCCAACTGCCCGTGGGTCCTTTGAACCCCGTTTCCCATGGCACCTGATGTCCCATTCACTGGCTTGGTGGGGGATAGGGCATTTCTGTGGGCAGGAGGTTTGGAAGCAGGTGGGGAGCATGGGGGAAGCTGCGGGTTTGCTTTATGGGATTCCCTCCCAGGACAGAGCAGGCCCTGGTGTAATGGGCAAGAGCAGGGCTGTCTGCTTCTTTCTATAGAGGAACATGGACTTGGAACCAGGAGAAGTTGAGAATCCACTTAGGTCTGTGGTCTTCAAGATTTTGTTTAGCCGTAAAAAATCTGATCCAGTAGAACCTTCCTTGAAAGGCAAAGTTATCAAACAGTTGTAAAAGCAGCCATGCAGGGGTGCAACGGGGGGATCTTGGGGAGGGGTCCTGAGGCGTACCTGTTCAGCTTAACCCTGTTCCAGCATCTCCAGGCTTTTCTGTGCAGCCCCATTTGGGAAACTGAGGTGAGAGACTTGGTCCTGCAGCACCTACTGGCTGGCGACAGTGCCGGGGCTGGAAGGCACATCCCTGGGGAGGATGGGCTGCGGCGGAGCCAGAGCGTCCTTTCCCACCTCAGGTGGGGTAGCCATGCGCGCCCTCGCTCCCCCACACTCCTTCCGCTCCAGTGTCCTGCCTGAGCTGGCAGCTGGCCACACTGTCCCTCCCCACTGGCGTGGACCCTGAGGATTTAAGAAGCAAAGCCCTCCCATTTTCCCATTCCAGCAATGGCCCAGGGAGGTGGGAGGGCTTCGCCTCCCTAAGTGGCTGCTTCTGCCCTCGCGTGTCGATTTTTGAGTCTTAGTAGAAGCTGCCCTTGGAAAGGAATCAAGTGCCCCTGTCCCCCAGGGCCGCATCCCCAGGGGGCCCTGTGGCTGCTGCCCGTTCACGAGGCTGAACTGCTCACCAGGTGCTGGCTGCCAGCCGTGGGAGCCTGTCCCCCTGGGTTCGGGCTCCAAGGTCATCACCAGCAGGCTTGCCTGGCTTCGCTGGGGGCCACAGCGCCTGCCTTCTCGGCGCTCAGGATCTAAGCAGCCAGGCTAGGTAGAAAGGCCCTGGCAGGAGGCAGGAGGAGGAACTGCCCCTTATGGCACAGGTGGACTCCTTCACCTGGTGGCGCGGCCGCGGTCCAGGGCAGGGGCACAGTGGTGAGCGAGGAGGGTGTGCACCTGGGCACGCTGCAGGTGGGCATCTAGCTCTGTCCTAAGCGCTTCTAGTAGAGACTCCAGCTGTGTGCAGACGGGCGCCGAAGACGCCGGAACACAGGCTCTTCCCGGGTTAGCGTACTTGTCGCCTATTTCCCAGGTAAAGTGTCAACCCATCTGACCTCTTGTGCAGAGCCGCTTCTGACAGAGCTGAGAACCAAAACAAACGCTGCTGCCTCATCTGAGGACGAGGAAACGAAAAGATTTCTGCATTGGAGATTACATTGATTGCTTCATTTTGAAGATAACATTGATACGTGCTCAGTGAGGGTAGAATGTTTGGACAATACAGATAAATGAAAAGAAGAAAAAAAAGTCAGTTATAATCCCCAAAACAAGAAATAAATGTCTAATGGGTGTATTTCTTTACATATTAAAAAAAAATTTTTTTCCACTAGCAATATATATGTATATATATAGAAAGAATGATATGCATATTTATCAAATTGTTGTTTATTGTCTATATATTTTATATCCTGACTTACACACTTAATGTTATATTGAGAGTATTTTCTCATTTCTTTATTCTTTGGAAGTATGATTTTCAGTGGAAATGCATTATTCAACTTTATAGGGAACTACCATTTATTTTATCATCTTATATGGTGAATATGAGGCATTTTTGCCATATTATTATAGAATAGTGTTGTAATGAACCTTAAAAATGCATGCAATTTAAATTACATCTATATTTCTTTATCACATTTTTTTAATAAGTAGAATTTACCACACCAAGAAAAGTAAATTTTGTAGGTCCTTAATACACCTGATATTATTTTCAAATTGTTTACAGAAAGGTTGATTCATTTTCATGTCTACCAGTAGTATGTGGAAATCTGTTACTTCATATGCTAAAAAAACTGAGTAATATAGTAAACATTTTTGTTAATTTGGTAGCAATATAAAAATTTAATGTTGCTAAGTTTGCATGTCTTATTTGAGAGATCATATATTTTAAATATAATTATTTTCCAGTTGGATTTAGAATTTTATAAACTTTATCTCAGGTCCTATGCTCATTTTTATTGGGGATGGCATTTTTCTTGTCAACTTCTACAATCTCTTTCAGAAGGGAATTGAAACTTATTTGTGTCAAATAATTTGTTCTAATAAATTGTTTACCTTTGAATTAAAAATATTTTCACATAGAGACATTAAAAAGGTATGCAATCAAATAATTATTCATTTGCAATATTTTCCATTGTTGATATTTTCAGGAAGTCATGCCCAATTTGAAGATTATATACTATTCACCTGCTTTCCTATAGTATTTTTATGGTTTGATTCTATTTCAATGAAATCTCCTATCTATCTGGAATTGATTTTGGATAAATTATGACTTTTATAGTTTTCCCAGAATAGTTCTCATTACTATTTATACAGTCATCCTTCTTTTCCACCCATGTTTGGATGTCGCCTTCATCCTATGGTATACTTAATTTTGCACATCTCCTCATTTGTTTAATTATTCATTTATTCTTAGTTTTTTCCTCTCCTGTTTTCTTTCGGTTTAAATTTAATTCATCATTTATGTTTGCCCATTATTAGAATCTCCTCATCTGCGAGTAATAGAATGCCCGCCTCAAATGGATTAAACAGTAAGGAAGATTTCTTATCTTACATAGAAAGAGGTCTGGGGCTCGGGTGGCTCCAGGGGTGGCTGAGCCAGACATCTGGTGCCCAGCTCAGAGCCCCGGGCCTTTTCCTCTTCCTGCTTGCCATTCTTGGAGCCTGGGCTCCGTGCCTACCATATTGTCAGCATGGCTGTACAGTCCTGCCCAGCCAGAAAAGAGTATCATGTGGAAGAAGAGGTCTTTCCACGTGTCTCCTTTTCAGAAATGAGACTTTTCCTAGAAGTCGCCCAAGCTGTCCATGCTTTACTGTTTTAATAGCCATTATGCTGCTCCGTCGTGGCGCCTAAGGTTTTCCACCTGGATGCACAGGTGACATTGGCACAGGCTAGGTGTTCACTTGTATTTGTTTTGTGCTCCTTTCATAACATGAATATGGAATCGCTCATTTTTTTTTGCACTTGGATAAACAGAGCTCTTGAATGCTGCAAAGAATTTAACTGTAAAATCATCTGGACTGGGAGCTGGTTTGGAAGCTAGTACTTGGATGTTCTGGAAACTTTTTTCTTCAGGTTTCTACATTTCTTGGAGTCAATTTTAGTTATCTGTTTCACTAAAAACCTTCCATTCAGTGGGATTTTCAAATTCGTTACTTAAAGCGCTGTGTAATATTTGCAAATATTTTTTTCAGAATCTCTCTCTGTTGACATATCTTCTTGTTTATTCCTGATATAATGTATTTGGGGTATATCTCCTTCTTGATTAAACTTGACAAGCATTTATTCTATTGATTTTTTTCCCCCCAAAGAACTAGGTCTAATTTGTTTAATCAATATTGTTGTCTTTTATGTTACTCTAATTGATTTATGATTTTTCTCCCCCCGTCACTCTTGCTATTACTTGTTTTATTGTGAGTTTTTAAACACCTTATATAAAGTGTATGATAAATTATTTTATATTTCATGGTTTTGGAATGCTCTGCATTTTATTCTGAATATACTTGTGGCTGAATCCCTGTGATTTTTCTAAAGTAACTTGAAGTTTAACACTCATAACAGAAAGTGCCTAAATTATAAATGCATAGCTAAGTGAAATTTCAGAAAGTGAACACATCTGATCAAGATCAAGGTCAAGAGCAAGAAACAACATTACCAGCTCCCGTCCACCGCCCCCAAACTCTCACTTGTGCCCTTCTAGTCGCTGTCCCCAGTGGAACCAGGATTCTGACTTCTAACCCTTCTAACTCCGAGGGTTAGTGTTTCCCGTTTTGAACTTTGTATCAGTGATGCCACGCTCAGTGTCCTCTTCTGTAACTAACTTCTTTTGCTCAACATTCTATTTGTGAGATTCATTCCAATGGTTGTATGTAGTTGAGTTCACGCATTCTTGTTGTGATGTAGGAGTATTCCTTTTAGGGATATTTCACACTTTGTTAGCCTCTCTATTATTGAGGACAATTGCATTGTTTTCAGAATTGGGCTATTACCAATAATACTGCTGTACACATCCCTGTAAGTGTCCTTCTGCAGGATGCAGGCGTGTCTTCCTGTTGGATCTACACCTGAGGGTGTATCAGAGCTCCAGGTGCGTGAACTAGTATGCATTGCTAGTCTGTGTTAGCCATTCCCATGGATGTGTAGCGGTCTCTCACTGTGGTTATTACTTGCCTTTCTCTGATGATTAGTAGGTTGAGTGCCTTTTCATTTTATGGGTCATTTGGAGATCTCCTTTGTGAGATGCCTGTTTAAGTCTTTCGTGCATTTTTCTGTTTGGTTATCAGAAGTTTTGTTAGTAATTTGTAGGAAAATTGGATTTGTGTCCTTTATCAAATATATGTGTTGCAAATGTTCTCTCCCACTCTGTGGCTTGCCTTTTTGTGCTCTTAATGGTGTCTCTTTGATGAACAGAAACTTTTACTTTTAATGCAGTTTAATTTACTGTTTCTTTTCTATTTGTTTAGTGCATTTCATGTCATTTAATAAATGTTTGCCTATCCAAGAACATGTAAATATTATTCTATACTTCCTTCTAAAATGTTTCTTGTTTAACCTTTCATGTTTGAATCTGCATTCATTTGGAATTGATTTCTGTGTATGGTGTGGGTTTGAAGGCAAGATACATTTAACAAATAATGGATACCCAGTGATCCAGTACCATTTATTGGAAAAAACATTTTCCCTACTCTTCTGAACCTTTTTCATCAATGAGGTGACTGCTTATTTCTGGTCTGTTTCTACACACTCCATTCCATTCCCTTTGTGCCTATGTCTATATTTACATGGCTATCACACTGATTTAATGAGCACACTTTTATAACACTTCCTGATTTCTTGTAGTGTAAGTCCTCCAGTTTCATACATATTTTTCAAGACCATCTCAGTTATTCTTGGTCTTTTGCATTTCCTTATAAATTTAAAATTTAGCTTTTCCACAAAGAAAGATTGTCTTGTCTCTATAGATCAATTTAGTGTTAACCGAGTCATCCAATTTATGAAAACAGTATATCCCTTGGTTTATTTACATCACCTTTAACTTCTCTCAGGAAAGTTTTGCAGCTTTCATTGTAGAGATCTTGCATAAGTTTTGTTTGATCTACTCCTAGATGTGGATATTTACGATGCTGTGTGTGATATATTTATATTTTTATTTCTCTTATTTGTTGGGTATGTATACATGTAACTGGCCTCTGCATTTGTCTCCTGTGGCTGCCCTACAAAGTCCACGGACTGGGTGGCTTAAAACCACCAAAAATTCATGTCCTCTCCATCCTGTAGATTACGTGTCCTGAATCGAGGCTTGGCAGGGCAGTGCTGCATTTAACGGCAGGAGGGTTCTCGCCGCACTTTGTGGCAATGTAAGTCCATCTGCACCTCCGCCAAGTGCTGTCTTCTCGAGTCTCCCCTCTTTATCAGGACACCAGCCATACTGGATTAGCCATATGGAGCTGCTTTAATCCAATTAGACTTATGTCTTCAAAGAACCTGCTTCCAAATATCAGGGTTTAGGACTTGAACACAACCTTTTGGGAGACTTGATTAAACCCATAATGGTTTTGTATATTAAATTATTTTTTAGTAAGTTCATGGTGTTCACCAATCTATTGTCATAGTTTGCCTGCAGATTCTTTGGGGTTTTCTATACACACAGTCATGTCATCAATGAATAATGAGAGTTTCTTTCTTTCCTTCCAGTTCTTTTGCCTTTTATTCTTTTCTCTCACCAAATTACATTGGTTAGGGTCTTTAGTTCAAGTTGAATAGATGGAGTGATAGTGGGTATTCTAATTTTGTTCTTGATCTCAGAGGACAGCTTTAAATAATTCACCATTTATGTTTACTATATGTATTTTAATTTTTAAAATTTCATTTTTTGTTTTCTGTGTATTTTTGGTATACGATCTTTCCCAGATTAAGAAAATTCCCTTGAATTCCTAGTTCACTAACATTTTTGTCAAGAATGGAAAAAAGTCAAAGGCTTTCTTATTACATCTAGCAAGATAATTATAATATTTTATATTCGACTTCTTGTTTATGTGGCAAATTACATTGATTGTTATTTTTCCTTTTCTGATGTTGCTCATTACTTCACTTTTTAACATCAATACCACACTGTTTTGATGATATTGATTATTGTAATCTTTTAAGATGCTTCCTTTTCTGAATATTCTTAATCCAATTAAACTTTTAATTTGAGAATAATGTGGAGGTACATACAGTTATAGTCAATAATGCAGAGTGATGCAATATACCATTTTACCCAGTTTCCCCAATGGTGACATCTTGCAAAACTATAGTACAACGTCACAATCGGGATGCTGACATCGATACAAACCAGTGATCTGATTCATTTGTATTAATGTGTGCATGTGTGTGTGTGTCCATGCATATTTAGTTCTATTCAATTTTATCATGTGTTGGTTAACATATCCACCACCACAGTCAAGAGATAGATCAATTCTCTCACCACAAAGAGCCGTCCTCTTGCTGTTTTATAACTGCCCCCACCTCCCTGATGGCATCCTGCCCCCTTGATCCCAACTCCTGGAAACCAATAATCTATTTTGTTCTTTGTTTCCAAACTTTTGTCATTTCAAAATTGTTCTATGAATGGAATCATACAGGATTACCACTTTAGGATCGACTTCTTTTCATTCAGCATAATTTCCTGTGGCATGTACCAACAACACATTTATTGCTGTGTGATACTCCTCAGTGTGAATGTGCCACGGTGTGCTTATCCATTCATCCATTGGACTGCATTTGGTGGTTTTCAGTTTTGGGCTATTACAAACAAAAATGCTATGAATATTTGCATATAGGTGTTGATATGAATGTAAGTTTTCATTTCTCTGGGATAAATGTCTAAGAGTACAATTGCTCAGTTGTATGATATTTGCATAGTTAGTGTTATAAAAAATTGCCAAATTGCTTTCCAGGGTGAATGTACCATTTTATACTCCAGTCATAGAATGTAAAATTGATATAGTTTCTCTATACCCTTGTTAGCATTTGGCACTTTTTAAATTTAAAATTTAAAATGTTTATTTTTAAAGAAGTTTAGATGATGTAAATGTAACATAAAATATATAGGGGATTCCAATATGCCCTACCCTCTCCCCCTCCCACACTTTCCCACATTAACAACATCCTTCATTAGTGTGGTACATTTGTTACAATTGATGAGCACATATTGAAGCATTGCTACTAACCATGGACTATAGCTTACATTATAGTTCACACTCTATCCCACACAATTTTGTAGGTTATGAAAATATATTATGGTCTATATCCATCATTGGAATGTTATGCAGGACAATTCCAATGTCCCCCAAATTCCCCCATCTTACACCTATTCTTCCCTCTCCCTCTCCTCAGAACCTCCAGTGGCCACTGCCTTATATCAATGATAAAAGTTCTTCCATTGCAAGAATAACAATAAGTCTATAGTAGTAAAATAGTAAGTCTATTTTAGTCCATTGTTCATTCCCCAATCTTGAAGATTTTGGCATGGTGATGCCTACTCTGCCTCTAAATGAGAGGGGGCTTAGATCCCATGGGGCAGATGGATGGAGCTATCTTGCTTGCAGTTGCAGACACTCTCTGTTCCTTGGGATGGGTGTTGTCCATTATCATCTCCTTGTTAGTTGTCCTGGGTGAGTCCAATGAACTGGTGAGCAGGTGTTGCAACTCTGCTGAGATTCAGGGCCCAACTGGCACATGGACAGACCAAAGATTTAAGTCTCTGGGACAAATATTTAACAAGTATAGTGCTAATATTTTAGCCACTCTGATACATGGGTAGACATATCTTAGTATGTTTTAATTTGCATTTCCCTAATGGTTAATGATGTTGAACTGTTTTCATGTGCTTATTTACATCTGTGTATCTTCTCCTGTGAAATGTCTCTTCATGCATTTTACCCATTTTCTAATTGGAGTATTTATGTTTTACTGTTTTTAGAGTTTTGAGAGTTCTTTATGTATTCTAGAGACTAACCCTTTGTTTGATATGTGGTTACCAAATGTTTTCTCCCACTCTGTGCCTTGTCTTTTCATTCTCTTAACAGCATGTTTTGCAGAGCAAAAGTTTTAAGTTTTGATGAAGTCCAGTTTAGAAAATTTTGCTGTTATGGTTCATGCCTTTGGAGTCTAGTTTGAGAACTTTTTGTCTATCCCAAGCTCCCAAAGACGTTTTCCTTTTTTTCCCTAAAAGTTTTATGTTTCACATTCAAGTCTGTAATACATTTGGAGTTAATTAGTGTATGAGTTGTGAAGATCAGGTCCAGTTTGGTTACTTATTTATTTATTTGCCTGCGGTTGTCTAATTGCTCCCTTACCGTGCGTTGAAAAGACTATCATTCCTCCACTGAAATGTTTTTGAACCTTGGAAACAAATCATTTGGGCATATTTGCGTGGGTCTGTTTCTGAGTTCTCTCTTATGTTCCATCAGTGTGCGCATCTATCCCTCTGCCAGTCCCACAGTCTTGATTACGCGCCCATGGAGTGCGCCTTTACGTCAGGTAGCGTGATTCCTCCCATTTCATTCTTCTTTGTCAGGATGACCTCAGCTATTCTAGGACCTGTGCATTCACATATAAAGTTGAGAACAAGTTGGCCTATGCAAACAAAACACCTTGCTGGGATTTTGGGGAGAAGTGACATCTTTACTGGGTTGAATCTTCCATTACAGAGCTTGTTCACGTTTTGCTAAGTGCATATCCAAGTATTTCATTTTCTGTAAAGTAATTTCAAATTCTTTTAGGCTTTTCATTTTGGTTTCTTCATGTTCCTCGTTAGTATATAGATATGTGATTGATTTTTATGTGTTTTCTCGCCTCCTTGAAATTACTAGACCATCAAATACTGTGATGAGTAAGAGCAGTGAGAGGGGACATCCTTGTCCTATTTCTCCTTAGAGAGGGAAAGCATTCAGGCATTCATTATTAAATGTGAGGGCATCTGTAATTATTTTATAGATGCTCTTGAACAAATTAATTCCCCTTTATTCTTCAGTTTCTGAGAGTTATTTTTATTATCATGAATGTATGGTAGATTTTGTCAAATGCTCTTTCTGAATTAATTGATACAATTGTATAGTTTTTCTTCTTTAGTGTTTTGATATTGTGGATTATATTGATTGATTTTCGTATGTTGAACCAGGCTTGCACGCCTGGAAATATCCCACTTGGTCATAGTATATAATTCTTTTTATACGTTGCTAGATTCTATTTGCCAATATATTATTGAGGATTTTTTGCATCTAACTTCATGAGTATTATTGACTGTAATTATTTTGCAATATATTACCTGTAATTTTTTTTTTCACTATTTTTTCCTGGTTTGGCAGCAGGTGCATGTGTAGTAACATGTACCTTTCTCTTCCATTTTCTGGAAAGGTTTGAAAAAAAATGCTTGGTAGAATTCTCTATTAAAACTATCTCGGCCTGTCGTTTTTCTTTTTCAGGAGCTCTTTAATTGCAAATTCATTTATTTGACAGTTATTTATTTGTTCAGATTATATTGTCACGGTTGAGTTTTGGTAGTTTATAGTTTTTGAGAAACTGGTCCATTTCTTCTAAGTTGTTGAATTTCTGAGAGTAAATTTGCTCATAGTATTCTTTTACTATCATTTTAGTGGCTCCAATATCTGTAATACTATCCCTTTTGCCACTCCTCTTGCTGGTGATTTTGGCTTCTTTCTTGTTAGTGTTCTCAGTCTCCCTGTTTCATTCTTCTTTGTCAGGGGTTTATTGATTTTACTGATATTTTGAAGAACCAGATTTTGTTTCATTCATATTCTCTATTGTTGTCCTATTTTCAATTTCAATAATTTCTGCCTTTATCTTTATTCTTTCTTTACTTCTGCTTGCTTTGAGCTTATTTTTGCTCTTCCTTTTCTAATTTCTTGAGGGTAGGACCTTAGATTATTTATTTGAGACTTTTTTTTTCATTTATAATGTAAGCATTTAGTGAAATAAATTTCTCTGTCGGCATTTCTTTACCTGCATTCCACATGTTTTGATATGTTATATTTCATTTTCATCCACTTCTATGTGTTTTTTTTTTTTTAATTTTTCTCTGAGACTTCCTCACTGATCCATGGAGTATTTAGATGTATGTTGTTTAATTTCTACAAGTTTAGAGATTTTCCTCTTTTGTTTCTATTATTGAATTCTGGTTTCATTCCATTATTGTCAGCAAATATTATCTATATGACTTCGATTCTTTTAAATTTGTAGAGCTTTTCTTCTGGCCTAGGATATAGTCTATCTTGGTGATTGTCCTATGGGCACATGAAAATAGTGTGTTTTCTGCTGCTGCTGGGTGGTTTTTCTCTATGTTAATTACATTGGATTGGTTGATTTCCTTGTTCAGACCTTCAGTATACTCATTGACCTTTGTCTGGTGGTTTTCTCAGGTGCTGAGGGGCATGTTGAAGGAGTTTCCCCAGGCTAGACCACCTGGCCCCTCTAGGATGAAGAGCCTTTCCCAGGCTAGACCACCTGGACCCTCTAGGATGGAGAGCTTTTCCCAGGCTAGACCACCTGGACCCTTTAGGATGAAGAACTTTTCCCAGGCTGGATCCTTCTTGTGGCAGGATCGCCTTTGCTGATTCTACCCAGACAGACCCTAATTTCTTTCACTGTGATTTCGTATTCTTTTTCTGGCTTCATGACATAAATAATAATTTATTTTTTATTTTTCTTATTTGCATTTAAAATTATGATTTTCATTCTAAACACTTTTACCTACGCCCCATCAATTTTGATATATTTTACTTACAATATTATCTAGCACAAACATTATTTAATTTCCTTTTTAATTTCTTTCAGACCCATGGTTCATTGGGCAACCTATCACTTATTTTCCAAGCAGATGGAGCTTTTCTATCATCTTTCTATTTACGGTTTCTAACCCATTTCCATCGTGATCACACAACTTGTTTCAAATGATTTGGTTTCGTTGAAAGTCATTGTGGCTTATTCTGTAATTTTCCTATGGTCATTTTGGGTAAATATTTCATGTATCCTTGGAAAGACTATGTATTTGGTTTTTTTGTCTCCTATTGTGACTGTGGATTTATCTATTTCTCCTTTAATTTTAGTCCAGGTTTTGAATGATATTGAAGCTGTGTTATTGTGGGCACACAAGATTTAGAGTTTGTGTATTTTTTATTTGGATTGACACTTTATCATTAGGAAATGTCCCTCCTTATATATGGTAATGCTTCTTGCCTTAAAAGATATTTTGTTTAACAATATAATTGAGATATTTGATCTAGTATGTGTAATGTTTGCATGCACTATCATTTTCTGTTATTTTATTAAATTTTTTTTCTCATATTGAATATATGTCAAGTGTAAGCAATATATACTTCTTCTTGTTGACTTTTAAAAAAAATCACTCAGATAACCATAGACTTTTTAGCTAGGGTATTTTGTCTACATTCAATGCGATGACTGATTTATTTGGACATAGAGTAATCATTTTCCTACTTTTCTCTTTGACATACATATTTTACATTCTTTTGTTTCTTATTTCTTGCCTTCATGTGAATTATTTTAAAATATTCATTATTTTCCCTCTTACCTTGTTAAATCTACATACATTTAAATGCCTTAAGTCATTACTTTTACTAGTTTGTACAACCAATTCTCAATCGATATTACATCCAGTTTTTAACTTCTTCTTGCAATGCCCTGTTTCCCTTTTGGATTATATTTTCTGTTCTGTTTCTTTCTTGCTGTCTTTTGGATTAATAATTTTTTAAAAATTATATATTTTTATCTACTATAAACTTGCTATTTATACATTGTGTTTCATTTTTCATTTAGTGATTACCCCAGATATAAAAGGTACCTCTTGACTCATTACTGTCTGAAGCAAATTATTTCTTTCACCATCTCCCCACTAACACCAGAACCTTTGAACATTATCTCCATTATAGTTTTCATTCAGTTTAACTGTACATATACTTTATTCCTCTAAAGGCATTGCACTCATTTTTTGAACAATCATTATTCACTCACTATTGACTGTAGTCATCTCATATTTACGCTTTCAGTCATTCTGTGACTTAAGTCATTTCAGTTGCAACTCTAAGTACAAAATCCGTGTGGGTGCAGTCAGGCCTGGAGCAAAATTCTTCTCCATTTGCGGATCTATGAAACCTAAAAACAGATGAACTGATTCTAAAATGCGGTGGTGGAACACGCCTAGGACAGACATTTCCTTTCCAGAAGAGAGAAACTGAGAGGAATGCAGGGGTTATCTGTCCCAAGCACATCTGAACCCATCAGGGCCAGCTCTACCGAGGGTCGTCTGTGGATTGGTGCTTTGTCTCCTGGCCCACCAGCCCAAGCTCTGGGGCAGGGGCCACGCTCCCCCTGAATGCTGGGGCCTAGGCCTCACCCTCTCTGAGCACGGGTGGCAGCCTTGCTCTGCCCAAATACTGGGGTGTAGGCCCTACTGTCTCCAAGCATTGGGGTAGCACCTGAAGTCTCCCCAAACACCTGGGCATGACCCCTCCCCGTCCAAGCTCAGGGCAGCAGACTTGTTCCCTCCAAGCTCAGGGGCAGAAGTCCTGCCCCGCTCCAAGCTCAGGGTAGAAGTCCTGCCCCCCTTCAAGCTCAGGGGCAGAAGTCCTGCCCCCCTCTCTATTAGTCAGCTGACGGGGTGCTGATGCAAAATACCAGAAATCTGTTGGTTTCTATAAAGGATATTTTTTGGGGTAAGTTACCAGGCCATAAAGCGTAAGTTACTTCCCTCACCAAAGTCTATTGTCACATGTTGGAGCAAGATGGCTGCTGACGTCTGTCAAGAGTTCAGGCTTCCTGGTTCCTCTCTTCCCGGGGCTTGTTTCTCTCCAGGCTCAGCTGCCCTGCTGTCTCCACAAGGCCAGCTGTAGACTATCAGGTGACTGGCTCTGTCTCTCTCCCTGGACTCGATTCTCTCCTGGCTCAGCGGCTCTGTACTCTCCCATGTGTTTACTTCCTGGGCTCTAGCTCAAAACTCCAACGTCCCTTCTCTGCGGTGCAGTTTCTCTGTGAGTCTTCGCCCACCAAGGGGGCAGGAATGCAACATCCTACTGATGTGGCCCAATCAAAGCCTTAATCATTATTTAATCAAGTAAAGTGAAAACTCTGAATCCAATATAATCTAATATGCTTGGAGGGACAGAGCAGTTTACAACCACAATCCAATATCTATTTTTGCAATTCATAAACAATATCAAACTGCCACACCTCCAAGCTCAGGGTGGAAGGCCTGCCCCCTCCAAGCTCAGGGAAGACCCCCCCACCTTTCCCAATGCATGGGTGAGCCTTTCTCTTGGCACAAGGAGAGATCTTCAGTGCAGACATCTGCTCCATGGTTCTGCCCTGGAAGCCATTCTTCCTTCAGTCCTTCCACCTCTGTCCCTGTCAGTTCAGGCCATGCTTCCACATGCATCCAGTTTCCTTAGTGAGAGCGATTTAGCTATGCCCTGGGCAGAGCCCCATTCTTTGTGACTCTCTTACCAGTAGCTCAGGAAGGGCCCTAGCCTCAGAACATGCTATCTGCATAGGCTGAGAATTTTCCAGATTATCAATAGCTGGTTCCCCTGAGCAAATGAGCTCAGTTCTAAGTTTATCCCTTTCCCCTTTCCTTTTACTATGAGCTGCAAGGAGAAACCAGGCTGCACCTTCTTTTCTTTGCTTGGAAATCTCCTTAGCTAAATATCCATCACCTGCAAGTTCTGCCTTCCATCCTATATCCAAACACAATTTTGCCAATTTCTCTGCCACTTTATAACAAGGATTGCTTTTGCTCCAGTGTCCAATAAAACAGCCAGCATTTTCTTCTAAAGCCTCACTGGAAGTATCTTTAGATTCCATATTTCTACCAACAGTCTCCTCAAAGCAATCTAGGGCTTTTTCTATCAAGTGCCTCTTAAGTCTTCCAGCCTCTACCCACTACCCATTTCCAAAGCTGTTTCCACAGGGTTAGGTGTTCATGATAACAGCACCCCACCTTCTGTACCCAAACCTGTCTTAGTTTGTTAGAGCTGCTATCACAAATACCACACTCATTTTAGTTTAAAATAGGAATTTATTGGCTTATGGTTTTGAGGCTAGATGTCCAAATCCAAGATATTGGCAAGGCCTGCGTTCTCTACCAAGATTCTGTGGCAATCAGTGCTGGCTGCTGGCAGCCCCTGAGGGTCTGGGTTTGTACCCCTGCCTCCGGTCACGTGGCCACGTCCTCTCCTTTTTCACTTCTCTGACTGCCAGGTTCTCTTTATAAGGCTGCAGCCACCCAGGTGAAGGCACCTCACCTAAAAACATCTTTAAGAGGTCCGATGTGCAGTGGGTTCATGCCCACGGGGACACAGTTCAAGATTAAGAACATGCGCTTGATGGGATGCATAATTCAACCTACCACCATGGTGGTCAGTTCAGGTGGGTGTTACGGCACCTGATGCTTGCATCTAGAATCAGCCTTGCCTTCCTGGGATGACAGCACTTGGTTGTTATGTATTTCTTTTTTAAAATATTGTTCAATTCAAGGTGTTAACATTTTGTGAGGATTTTGCAACTATGTCCTCAAAATCTCTTCATGTCTAGTTTTCTTGTAATGTCTTTGCTTGGTTTTGGTATGCAGGTAATGCTGGCCTCATTAAATGAGTTGGGGAGTGTTCCCTGCTCTTCTATTTTCTTGAAGAAATTTTTTAGCCTTAGCAATGTTTCTTCCTTAAATCTTTAGTAGATCTCATTTGTGAAACCATCTGCGCTTATAGTTTTCCTTTATGAAAGATTATTAAGTACAGTTTCACTATTTTTAATAGGTAAAGAACTCTTCTGCTTATCTACTTCTTCTTGAGTGGGTTATGTTAATTTGTCTTTCAAGAACTTGGTCATTTTCATAAAATTGCCTTAAATTATGGGCATAGAATTGTACATAATATTCCCTTGATGTCATTTTAATGTCTGTGGTGATAGCCCATCTTGCCTTCTAGACGGTCATCTGTGCCGTCTCAATTTATTTCTTGGTTAGTCAGGCTAGAGCTGTATGGAACATATTGATCCTTTCAAGGAACCAGCTTTTGGCTTCATTGATTTTCTCTTTTGTTTCTCTGCTGTCAACTTCAATGAATTCAGCACCTATCTTTATTATTTCCCTCCATTTGCTTTGGGTTTGATTTTCTTTTCTTTCTTTATTTTCTTAAGTTGGAAACTTAGTTTACTTATTTTATACCTTTATTGTTTCTCTAGTATAAGCATTTATTACTATACATTTCCCCATAAGCACTGCTATGGCTACATGCCACAGTCTTTGTTGTATCATTTACCCATTTATTTGACATCCTTCTGGTATTTATGTTTAAATAGTAACTATTATAATAAGCAGCATACCCAGGGTACTGCTTTTTGTCCCCTCTGTTAATATCTGCCTTGAAATGGGAGTGTTCAGATAATTCTCATATTATTTAATTATTGATAAGGTTAGATTTATGTCTACAACTTTAGTATTCGTTTTTTGTTCATTCCCTCTGGGTTTTGGTTCTTTGTACTTCCTTCACTGCCTTCTTTTGGATTATCTGAATATTTTTTAATGTTTCAAGTGTATCTATTTGCTTTATGGCTATATGCTTTATGGCTTTATGGCTATTGCTCTCATTGTTTAAATTCTTATGGGATTATAAAGTATACTTGGAGTTAATATTGTGCTACTTTACATTAAGTGTAGAAACCTTGCAACATATAGATCCCTATACTTTCCCCTATTAACTTTGTTATTTGGTATTATTTGTTATATCTGTTGTATACCTATGTACATTAAAAATGCTACCAGACAATATTATAATTATAATAATTTCAATAGTCATACATTTTAAAAATAACTTAGGAAGGGAAATATCATCTTTAGATATGTATCATTTATTTTGTACTTTTCCCCCTAAAGATCCAAGTTTCCCTCTGGTATCATTTTCCTTTAGCTTAAAGCAATTCCTTTAGCATTTTTTATAGTTAAGCTCTTTTAGCAAAAAAAAAAAAAAAAAATTCTTTTCATTCACTGCCTTCTGAGAATGTCTCAATTTTTCTTTATTCTTGAAGGAAATTTTTACTGGATATAGAATTCTGGGTTGACAGTTCTTTCTGTTTACATTTTAAAGCTGTTATTCCACTTTATTCTGGCTACTGTATTTTTTTAAAAGAAATTTCTGGTCATTCCACATTCCAATCTTTGTTCCTCTGTAACATATTATTTTCCTTTGGCTGCTTTCAAGAATTTTTCTTTATCTTTTGTTTTTAGCAATTTGATAAAGATGTATCTATACATGGTTTTCTTTGACATAATACTTTTTAGAGTTCAGGTTTTCATGAATTTGTAAATTCACATTTTTTACCATCTTTTGGGAGGTTTCCACAATTATTGCTTTACATATGCATTTTTTCTTCCCTAATCTCTTTCTCTTCTCCTTCTGGGACTCCAATGGCATGTTAGGCATTTTAATATTGTCATATAATTCCTTGAGGCTCTGGTCTTTATTTATTTACTTTTCAAATTTCTTTCCTCTCTGCTCTTCAGATTCTATATTCAAGTTCACTGACTCTTCTGTCACATACATTCTTATGTTGAACATAGTCTATGAATTATTTTATTTTTCAGTTTTAAAAAGTATAGTTATTTTTACACTTTCTATTCCTCTGATGAAAGCTCATATGTTTTCTTGCATTTCAAGTGTATTTTCCTTTACTTCATATAACTTTCCTTTATGTCTTTGATAATTTCCACATCTGCATCATCTCAGGTTTCAGCATCTGTTCATTGTGTTTTCCCTCAAGAACTGGTCATGTGTTTTCTGATTATTTGTATGTCATGTAATTTTGGGTTGTATTCTTGACATTGTGAATGCCACATTGTGTGGAGCCTAGACTCTTTCATAGTCTCAGGATTTTGTCGAAAGTTTTGTTTTAGCAGGGAGTCAACCTGACCAGGTTTGGATCTGCAAGTTCTGTCTCACCTTCTGTGGTCAGTGTTCCAAAGATCAGTTCAGTTCTCATTTCTCAAAGCCATTGCTATGCTCGTTTGGTTCTTTCCCTCTCATGCATTTTTCTGATGTAAGCCTGGGATTTTCTGGTTCAAACACAAAAATAAGGATCCCTTTCTCTGGATCTCTCTATTCTGGAATTCTTCCATCCCCAAGTGTTATATTTATCTGTTTTCTATTTTTTCTGGCCAGGATGATGTGATTCCCATGCTACTTTTATGCACCAGTGCTGCCAACCCCCATCATACTGCTTTACAATCAGGGCCCACTGTTTCAATTTCCTAGCTGATCAAGCAAATACTATGCAACAGGTCAGCTTAAACAATGGGGAATTATTTGCTCATGGTTTTGAGATAATGAAAAAGGTCCAAATTAAGGCATCATCAAGATAATGCTTTCTCCTTGAAGACTGTGGCATTCTGGGCTGGCTGCTGGTGATCCTTGGTCATCCTTAACTTGTCACATGGCAAGGCACATGGTAATATCTCCGGGTCTCTCCCTTCTGTTCCAGGTTCCATTGATGTTCAACTTCTGGCTTCTCCTCCCTCTGTGGCTTTCTCTCTGTCTGTCTGAATTTCACTCTACTCATAAAAGACTAGAGTAATAGGATTAAGACCTATCCTCAATAAGGCAAGCGCACCTTATTTGAAATAACCTCATGAAAATGTCCTACTTACAATGGGGTCACACAGGAATTGGTTAAGTTTAAGAACATGTTTTTCTGGGGGTACATAAAGCTCCAAACTACACACACACCATTAGGGAAAAGCTGAAGGTGGGGAGAGAGAAAGAAGAGAGACAGAGAGAGTGGGCATGGAGGAACACATCTGTGCTCTTTGTTTCTCCAAGTTTTGACTTCCTTCCCCACAATCTACCTGCATTTCTTTACTAGAGTCCTTAGGTAATTGCTTTCTGCCTTTTCCCCAGGTCTTTTAGTTCCTTTAAGTAGGAGCAACAGACTGTTGTGGGCTTCCATCACCATAACAGAATTGGGGCTTTAGTCATATGTCTTTTAAATGAATTAAATGGAGAAAAGAAATAATAAAGTACATAGCATTTCTTCTGCAATCACTTTATTCCACTGCCATTATCACATGGAACTCTCACTATCATTTTTGAAGGATACTTTCAGTGGATATCAGGTTTTCATTTCTTTGTCTTTTGGCACTTTACAGATGTTAATGCATTTTCTCTTAGTTATGTAGACATTAGTTTGAAAAGTCACCCACCAGTGTGATTGTGGCTCCTTTCAAGGTGGTATGATGTTTTCTTTAGTTGCTTTTAAGATTTTCTCTGTCTTTAATTTTTACCACTTCTATAATGTGTCTGGGTAGATATGGTTTTCTTTATCTTTATGCTGTGCACTTCTTAAATCAATGGGTTGATGTGTTTCATCTGATTTAAGAAATTCTCAGACATTATTTTCTCTCTCTCCTTCTTGGATAGCAATTAAACATTTGCTAGACATGTTTAGCCAGTAACACATGTTGTTTATGATCTCTTATTTTTCCCATATTTATTTTTTAGCTGTGTGCTTGACTTGAATGTTGGGTATAAACATGTCTTTGAGTTAATTAGTCTTTTCCTATGTCTAGTTGTTTTTTACACTGATGCAATGAGTATTTAATTTGACATATTATTTCTAGTACTTGACTGTTTATTATTTTTTATAGATTTTAATTACCCATTCAGAACTTTCAGCTTTCAATTCATGTTGTGACTAATTTCCTCTGTTTTCTTTAACATATTTGTAATATTTAACATCAATTTGTGGTCTATTAACTCCAATATCTTCATCATTTAATAGTTTACTTCTAGTGACTATTTTCTCTCTTATCAGTCACTTTTCTTTTCTTTTCATGTATACTGGTACTTCTAAAATTTCATGCAGGCCATTGTGTTAGATATTTTGTAGCTACTCTGACTTATGTTATCATTCCCTAACGATTGTTTAAATGTTGTACCAGAAGGTATTAAAGTTATTTTAAAAACGCCTTGATCCTATTAAGTTTTGGTTTAGGATTTGACAGTTTTTCTCTCACTCTGCATCTCTGGGGATGCAATGCAAAGTAAGGGTCATTCATCATGTTATTCTCTAGCTTTCTGAGATCTCTGAAATATCTGCTCATTTCTTAATCCTCCTAGCCATTCAATCAATCAGTCGATCACATCCTCTTAGCTTCCCTCCAAGCTAGATGCATATCTTAGTAGTCATCCGAGAACTTGAGTAGAGTTTTAACAGAGAGATTTGGAGTTTTCCTTTTAGCTCCCTCCTCTCTGTTACCAGGCTTCCCAAATTTTTCTCACCTTGGCACCACAAATTCTTATGTTTCCTCTACTTAATTAGTCTGCCATTCCATGTCTGCGTTCAATTTCTGTGCAAAATGGATTTTAAAATGTCTGCAGGTGATAAGATCTAGTGTGAATATGAGGCTTATCTCACATTTTTTCCCCATTAGGTCCAAGATTGCAGCTTTATATTGGTCCATATCCAAGACCTGAAAACAGTTCTTTTACACATTTGCATAGGATTCATAGTTGTTTACTGTGGGGAGTTCACTTATTTTCATTTGAGATATATATATATATAAAACTCCTCCTCTAATCATTGTTCAGTTTAAATAGTTTTAAACTTTCAAATAAAGGTATCATGTTGTAAATATTATCCTGGAACACACTTTTCTCCCCAGGGAATGAACCCAGGACCTTATATGTGGGAAGCCAGCGCTCAACCACTGAGCAACGTCAACTTCCCAGAGTTGGGCCCCTCATTTTGTTTATGATTGTTATTTGTTTCTGTCCTCTCAGGAGACACCAGGAACTGAACCCTGGACCTCCATGTTGGAGGTGCGCACTCAACCGCTTGAGCCATATCTGCTCCCGGAACATACTTCTAAAGTGTATCTTTTTTTTAATAAATTTTTTTTTTTTTTTTTTTTTTTTTACATATATAGCTAAGTTTCTATATTTTCATAGCTGGATAATATTTCATTTTCTGAGTAAACTATGTTTTATTTATCTATTTACCTTTATATGGATATTTGTTTTATTTCTATTTATTTTTTGATGTTACAGTGTTCCTATTAACATTATTTTACATGTATATTTACTCATGTACAAGAGTTTCTTTTGACTTTGTGCAGAGGGTAGAATTGCTTGGTCATGTGAATAAGCAAATATAAGAATGATATGAATTTTTTTCCAAAGTGGTTATATTAATTTATATATCTTAAGCAAGATATACCCTATCCAATTGATCCATATTCTCTTGAAGAAAACATTTTTAGACTTCTTATTTGTGCCAGTCAAAAGAGTGCAAAGTGCTATCACATTTTGGTCTTGATTTGCATATCCCTGATCACTATGAAGATTGAGTATCTCTTTGTATGTTAATTAAGCATATGTTTTTACTGTTAATGCTCATTTCCTTTGCTCATTTTTCTCCTTTGCTCACTCTTTCTTATCGACTAACAGAAGTTTTACATGTGTTCCTGGAGTTTATAACATTTTGGCTATAAGTCATGCAGTTATAATTTATGTAAAATTTGCATCATAGTTTTTTTTTGTTGTTGTTTTTTAACCTCCTTTAAGATGCCTTTAGAAAAACAAATTCTTAATACAGTAATATTTTTTTACCTTTTATTTTAAAATTAGAATTTTTTTTTGCCAGCATACAAGGTAAAAGTGTATTCCCTTATATTTCCTATTTTATGTTTTAATAACCTTTCCTAGATATAATTATCAAATAATAAAATGCACATATTTTAAGTGTACATATAGGTGGGTAATGATAAATGCATTCATCTAGGTAACCTAATCAGGAGGTAGAAAATTTCCGTGACCCCTCCTAAAATTTCTACTATGCTGCTGTGAATTCAGGGTCCCTCTCTATTGTATGCAAATGTTGATCTGGTTATTTTTACTATAGGTTAATTTTACCTATTCTGGAATTTATAAATGAAACAAACAGTGTGTTGTCTTTTGTATCTACTTCCCTTGACATAGACTGATATTTGAGTTCTACCATGTTGTTTTGTGTATGAGTAGTTTGTTCCATTTTATTGATGAATTTTATTCCATTATATGAATAATAACACAATTTAATATATTTTTGGGTTCTTTCCAAATTGGGCTTATCATGAAGAAAGCTGCTATGAATATTCACATGCAAGTTTCTGTGTGCATAGTTATTTGGTGTATGTTTTCATTTATTTTGGGCAAACACCTAAAAGTATGGCAATTTTGTGTCTAGCTTTATAAGAAAATGGCAAACTGTTCTACAAAGTGACTACACTATTTTGCGTTCCCATGAGAAATGAATGAGAGTTCCAGTTGCTCCACATCCTCACCAACACTTGGTAATATCATTCTTTTTAGTTTCTGTCATTCTAGTGGATGTATACTGTTTTATCTCCTTGTGTTTTCACATTGTTCTTCTTTAAGGACAAATAATGCTGAACACCATTTTATGTGTTTTTTTGACAATTTCCCATATGTTCTATTCAAATCTTTTGCCTATTTGAAAATTGGGTTGTTAGTCATTTTTACTGAGTTGCAGGATTTCTGTAATATTATGGATATTTGTTGGATATTTGTTGGACATATGTATTGTGAATATTTTATCCCAGTCCTCTGCCTACTTTTTCATTTCCTTAATGGTTTCTTTAAAGAGCAGAATGTTTAATAGCCATGGAGTCCAGTTAATCAATTTTTCTTTTAAGCTTTAGTGTTTTTGGTGCCCTACTAAAAATTACTATTCGATTACCCCAAAGTCATAATGAGTTTCCCTTATGATCACTTTTAGAAGTATTATAATTTTAGTTCTTACTTTTCAGTCTATGATCCATTTTGAATTATTGTTTCATATATAGTCTTAAGTAGGCATAAAGATTATTATCTATTCATTTGCTTTTTGACTGTGATATATAATTGTTGTAAAGACTTTCTTTGCATTAATGAATTACTTTGGGACTTTTGTCAAAAATCAATTGAGCACATATATTTGAAGCTCTTTCTGGATTCTGTTCTGTTCCCTTATTCTGTGCTTACTCCGGTACCACACTGTCTTGATTACTGAAGCTTTATAAGAAATCTTGAAATCAGGTAATATAAACTTTCCCCTTTTCTCTCCTTTGTCAAAATTTTGTCTATTCTAGATTCTTTTCCTTTTTTAGGATTACTTTTTTTTTTTTTAGAATCAGACTATTAATTTCTCAAAACACCCACTGGGATACTTTCCGGAAATATAAAAATTTTTAGACCAATTTGGGGTTGATTGAACGTCTTAATAATATTGACTATTCTGTTCATGAACACAGAAAAGCTCTCTATTTATTTAGGCTTTTTTCATATTTCTAATCAATATTGTGTAGTTTTTGGTATACAATTCTTGCCTATGTTTTATTAAACTAATCCTTATGAATTTTTGTATACTGTTGCAAATGTTATCTTTAAATTTCATTTTCCAGTTATTAATTGTTTGCTTTGACTTTTCTAAATTCATTTATTAGCTTTAGTAGATTTTTCCTAGTCTTCCTTGAAATTTTCTACATACATGACAAAAAAGAAGTTTTACTGCTTGATTTTCTTTTTCCCCTCTGCCTCACCCCCACCTTTTTGCACTAAGACCTCCAGTACAATGTTGAAATGAAGTGGTGAGAGTTGACATCTTTCTCTTGCTCCCAATCTTAGTGGGAAAGTATTCAGACATTTACCCTTAAGTACAATGTGAACTGAAGGGTTTTGAACTTTTATTAGGTTCCTATTTTGAATTCAAACAAATATAATTTTTTCTCTGCATCTTTCATGACTATATTAATTTGGTCCTTTCTTGTGTTTAGGTGAATTATTCAGATTGCTTTTTGAATGGTAAAAAGGCTTGCACTTCTAGGATAAACCCCTACATGATCATGATGTTACAAGTTTTTTATATACAGGTGGATTTAATTTACTATTATGAGAGATATGGGTTGATTGTTTTTCTTTCTTGCATTGTCTCATGTTAGAATCAGGAGAATGCTATCCATATAAGATGAGTTGGGAAGAACCCCGATTTTGTCGTCTGAAATTGTTGGTGTGTAATTGGCATTATTTCTCCCTCAAATGGTTTTTGAGAGTCATCAACGTCTCCCTCTAGACCTTCAGTGTTCTTTGCAGGAAGCTTTAAAGTTATAAAATTAAATTATGAAATTCAATTTCTATTCAGAATTCCTATTTCTTTTAGTTTTGGTTCTGGTAATTTGAATCGCAAACTATTTTTTTCCATTTCATTTAAATTTTCAATCATTTGCATTATAATAATTGCTTAAGTACCATTTTAATGTCTGCAGAATATGTAGAAATGTCCTCTCTTCCATTCCTTGTGTTAGTTATGTGTGCCTTTATCCACCACCCCCGCTTATCAGTCTAAATAGGATCTTTTGCAATTTTATTGATATTTTCAAAAACCAAATTTTGGCTTCACTGATTTTCTCTATTTCTTGTTTGTTTTCAGTTTCATTGATTTTCTCTGTTTAGTAGTTCCTTAATTCTATCTGCTTTCTATCTAATTTGTTCTTCATTTTAATCTCTTAATTGAAATCTTGGGTTAGTGATTTTACAATTTTCTCTGCTGAAAAGTATAAGTATTTAAAGTTATATAAATTTCCACTATCTACTGCTTTCGCTTTATCTCACACACTTTTATATATTGTATTCACATTAACTTTTTTGTAACATTTTATTTTGAAATACTCTCAAACATACAGAACAGTTTAAAAAAATAATACAAATCCCAATTTACCCCTAAACTCCAGATATCCAGATTCCCAATTGTAACATTTTTCCAATTTGTGCATTGTTTTCTATCCAGCTATCTACCAATCCATTTTTTCTATCAATCTATCCATTTATCTGTCTATCTACTACCAATTTTCTGAACACCGGAGTGGATGTTGTTTACATCGTGCTTCTTGAACATTTAACACTGCCATGCTAATTTCCTAGCCTATCACTTATGAAACAAGAATATTCATTTATATAACCACCTAAAATGTAGTTATCACGTTCAGGAAATTTAACATTGTTATAAAGCTGACAATCTATATTCCACATTTTTCATGTCCCAATATCGTCCTTTTGAGCCTTTCCTACTCCCTTATTATATCTTGTCCAGGATCACATATTGCATTTAATTGTCATTGTTGCTTTGGTTTATTTTAAAATTTTTAATTGTGGGATCATATATACAGAATACGCTTTTCCATCTCAACTACTCCCAAGCATATCATTAAATAGGATTAAACATATTCACAATATTTCAGTACTCTCACCACCTTCAACTAATAAAACCTTTTCATCTTCCTAAACAGAAACCCTTTACCCCATTATGCATTAAATCCCCATTTCCCTTGCCCCCATCCCTGGCAACCTATACTCTAATTTCTGTTTCTATGAGCTGGCATAATTTCCAATATTTTCTTTGTAATTACCCTGGGGCTTAAATTTAGCATCCTAAATATATAACAATCTTGTTTGCTTTGGTACCAGTTTAACTTCAATAATGTTTTAGTTTGCTAGGATGCTGAAAGCAGATACCATAAATTGGATTGGCTTTTAACAGTGGGAATTTATTAGCTTAGAAGCTTACAGTTTTGAGGCTGAGAAAAATGTCCAGATCAAGACATCATCAGGTGATTCTTTCTCTCTCAGGACCTGGATGGCGATCCTTGACTCCTCTATCACATGGCAAGGCACATAGTGGCGTCTACCAGTGTCTCCTTTCTCTTCCCGGTTTCATTACTTTTAGCTTTTTGCTTCGGTGGTTTTCTCTCTCTCTGTCTGAATTTAATCCTCCTATAAAGGATGCAAGTAAAAGGATTAAGACCCACACTAGGCCATGATTTAACTGAAGTAGCCTAATCAAAAGATCCTAATTACAATAGGTTTATACCCACAGAAACAGATTAGCTTTAAGAAAATTATTTTCTGGGCCATATACAGTTTTAAACCTCTGCTCTCCACCCTCTGGACCCTAAAAAGATATACTCTTTCCACATGCAAAATACATTCCTTCCGTCACTTTATCCCAAAAGGCGTAAGTCACTTCAGTAACAACACTAAGTACAGAGTCACATCAAAATTGGTTGTCCCAGGGCACAACTCCCCTCTATCTGTGGCCCTGTGGAACCTGGAGGACAAAGTATCTGCTTCCAATATACAAAGGAGGGGCAGTCATATGATCAACATTCTCATTTCTATAGGGAGAAACTAGAAGGAAAACAGGGGTCACGGGTCCCAAACAATTCCAAAACCGTACAGGGCATACTCCATTAGATTTCAAAGTCTAAGAGTCATCTATGGAAAGATGGCTTGTCCTCTGTGCTTGATGGAGCAGCAGACAGACCCTTTCCAAATGCTTGCATAGTGGCCATGCTCTCCCCGAACTCTGGGGTGAAGTCTCCAACATCTTCAGGTATTTAGGTGATGGCCGGGCACTTGGCTCTAGCCTCATCAAGAATCAGGGTGGCTGCTGGATTCTAGCTCCACCCTTGTCTAACATTGATGTGGCAGCCAAGCTTTCTACAATCACCCAGGCATCTGAGAAAACTGGGGTAATAACATGCAACCTTTCCACACGTATGTGCAGGCTCGCTCTCTTGCCCTGAGATGTCTTCGGTCCAGACCTCAGTTTCCATGATTCTGCCTTTGAAGTCATTTTTCCTTCAGTCTCTCCCATTTCTGTCCCCTTTAGTTTAGGCTGGTAGTGGTACCATTCATACAGATCTTGCAAAAAAATAATTGTCAGTTTCTCATGTAGTACACAGAGGTCCAAACCAACAGACAGTAGGACTTTCCACAGTTCCTTCCTGGATAATGGTATTTCCAATCCTGGTTTGCACTGAAATGACTGGCTGGTTCCATGTATAGTTAAGTCGTCATATGACTCATTATTGTTATGGGATTCATTTTTTGGAAGTTCAGAATTTTCCAAACCATCAATTTATAGTTTCTTTGTGCCCAGGAGTTCAGTTCTTAGCTTATCCATTTCCTCTCCCATTTTACAAGCTGCAAGGATAATCTCGGGCACCATTTCCCCACTTAGTTTTGAAATCTCCTCAGCCTAATGCCCAAGCTTGTCACTTTCAAATTCTGTCTTGCATCTGAAATCAGAAGTCAGTTTTCCCAAGTTCTCTGCCACTTTAAAACATGGATCACCTTTCTTCCAGTTTGCAGTGACACATTCATCATTTCTTTCTAAGGCCTCAGTGGAGTACCTTTAGCATCCATATTTCTACCAACAGCCTCTTCAAAGTAATCTAGGCCTTTTCTATCAAGCACCTCACAATTCTTCCCACCTCTACTAATTACACAATTACAATACCTTTTTAGAAATCATTTTTGGTATTTGCAATAGCAGCACCCCACTTCTGGTACCAAAGCTATATTAGGGTTCTCTAGGGAAACAGAAGTTACCAGAAGATGTCTGCAAATATTTTGAAATTTTCATTAGAATTTTAATAAAATTCATGGGGATGCACATATCCAAATTCTGTAGGGCAGGCTGCAAGCTGGGAACTCTGATGAAGGTTTTCTTTGAATTCTGAAGTAGAAATGGAAATTCTCTCTTCTGACTGGTGAAATAATCACTTCTACTTTTAAGTTCTTCAATTGATTAGATGAGACATCTCTCATGGTTGAAGGAAATCTCCTCAGTTGGTTGCTGATGTAATCAGCCATAGATACAATCAACTTACTGATGATTTAATATCACAAAATGTCCTCACATCAATAATCCAGCCAGTGCTTGCTTGACTAAACAACTGGAAACCAAAACCTGGCCAAGTTGACAAATGAACCTAACCATCACAGTCCACTCCTTATCAACTTGGCAGCCAAGTTAGAACAATAAGTCATATTTTTTTTTGCCTAACAAGACTCAACTGTCCATTATACACCCAGAAACACAGTAAATCTCAAAGACTTTGGATCTCCTCATCTACATTATACCAGGGCAGTTGTGGCATCTCAGCCTCAGGTAATGTCAGCCACCTTTTGGTCCGTGTTTCAGCCAACCACCCAAACAAACTATTATAGCCCTTTCTAATCACTCGAGCTACAAAACTGCATGGGCGCATATCAATAAATTTACCCTAATCCAATGTTATATTCCTTCCACTGTTGTCCGAAACTCTTAATATCCATTCCAACACACCTCCACAAATAGTACACAAAACTTTGGCTCTTTACCTCTCCAGTCCCCATCTTTATGTGATTCTTGTCACAAATTACATGTTTATACATTATGAGTCCCAAACCACTGATTTATTATTACATTTTATGTATTTACTTTTTTTTTATTATTATGGGTAAAAATCAAAATTCTCACAATACTTACAAACATTTGCAAAATGATATATAAATATATATGCATATATGTGTATTTGCTTACAAAAATGTTATTTATATATATATAAATATATTTTAAGAGGTGCTTAGATTACCTAAAATATTACACGGAACCCACCAGGATTCCCATGTTGCCCACCTCCCACACCTCCCACCACATCCCACACAAACATCTCCCACAGTGTGGCCCACCACCCTCAATGAACTTACACATCCTGGAGCCTTGCCACCAACCATAGACCACAGTTCACACTGTAGACCACACTCTCTCCCACTCAGTTCTGAGTGGTGTGTGCTGATTTAAAATGGCCTATATCCGTTGCCACAATAGTACTCAGGACAACCTCCAACTCCCAAAGAAGCCCCTGTATTTCAACTGCTCATCCCCTCCCTACCCCAAAAGTGTCAAGTGGCCACTGGCTCCACTTCATTGTTATAATTTCTTGCATTGCTAGAATCACCATATGTGAACAAGAGAATACTTTTTAAGGTCCTATAGGAAGTAAAAAGTGGAGTTACAAATAAAAAATACAATAGTACTCACATTGATATTTTCCCACATCGTTCCCCTCATCAGAAATCTTTATTCTTTCATACAGCTTCAATATACTGTCTATTTTCCTTTCCTTTTAACCTGCAGAACTCTCTTGAGCATCTCCTATAAGACCAGCCTAGCAATGACAAACTCCTTCAGCTTTTGTTTATCTGGGAATGTCTAAATCTCTCCCTCATTTTTGCCAGACAGTTTTGCCAGATATAGAATTCTTATTTGGCAATTTTTTGCTTTCAGCAAGTTAAATATGTCATCCTACTGCCTTCTTGCCTCCAAAGTTTCTAATGAGAAATTGGCACTTAATCTTATTGAGGCTCCCTTGTATGTGATACGTTGCTGCTCTCATGTGGCATTCAGAATTTTCTCTTAATTTTTGGCATTTGATAGTTTGATTATAGTATGCTGTAGCATGGGGTCTATTTGGTTCTATGCATTTGGTTCTATTCTGTTTGGAGTTCATTCAGTGTCTTTGTTATGTATATTCTTATCTTTCATTAATTTTGAGAAGTTTTCAGCCATTATTTATTTGAATATTTTCTCTGCCCCTTTCTCTTTCTTCTCCATAATGCATATATTGGTATGCTTTTTGTGACCCACAGGTTCTTCATGCTCTGTTCACCTTTTTTCATTTGTTCTTCTTTTTGCTCCTCAGATGAGATGATTTAAATTGTACTATCTTCAAGTTCTCTGATTCTTTCTTCTACCAGCTCCAATCTGCTGTGAACCCCTCTAGGAAACTTTTAATTTCTGTTACTGTGGTCTTCAGCTCAGTTTGGTGCCTTTTCGTCATGTCCATCTCTTTATTGATACTCTCTTTGTGTTCATCTGTCATTTTCCTGATTTCCTTTAGTTCTTTGTCCATGTTTCCCTTTAGTTCTTTTAGTATATTTAGGACCACTTTTCTGACAGTCTTTGATATATCACAGTCCTGGTCCTCCTCATTGATGGTTTCTGATGCTTTAATATCACCTTTGCCTGTGCCATCACTTCCTGTTTGTGGTTTTTTTTTTTTTTTCTTTTATTAAAAAGGATAATCCCTAGTTGAAAGCTAGACATTGTTATATTTTAGTGTGCTATTGCTGTAGTTTAGAATTTAAGATTCCAAGGTGTCTGTTCCCTAAGCTTGTATCCAGCTGGAGTTTTGATGGAGCTTTCCATGAAAGGAAAACACACTTTCCACTCTTTGCAGATTGACCTGTGCAAGTGGTCTCCTTCAGTGCTTATCTATACGATGAGTCTAGAAAACAGCTCCAGACAAAAGTGTAGGGGCCTCCATAATCTTTACTGTGCATGTCTTGTCTTGGCCATGTGTGTGCCGCCATGAGAATTGCCCTATTTACATGGTTCCAAATTTCCCTTCTTTCTTGGGAAACAGTTTCCTCATGGTTCAGGCACTGCACTATACATTATACAGTCAGAAATCCCTCACCTCAGACAGCACTTTCTGAGTGCTCTCTTTTGTGAGAAAGGTCAGTGAGCTGTTTTACACATGCAGGGCAAGTTCTGGGAGTGTGTCCCTCAGGCCACCACCAGATAGGTTGGGCTAGACATAAATGCTCCCAGAAAGTGTATAAGGGTTATTTTGCTCTCTCCAGACCTGGGACCATAGATCTACCCTGGGAGCTCAGGCTGGCTTCGCACTGAGCTGGTGAGGGGTGGGGGATGGGCTAGCTATGGTGCTATGAGCCATATACTCTTAAGTGATATTTGTCTTGATTTGATACCTGCCCTGTTACTGTAGTCCTTTCACTATTTTTGGAGCTTTAAGAAAGTTTCTTCCACTCCTTCCTGGTTGTTAATTTTGGTTATAATGTTTTTAGTCATTTTTTACAAATTTATCCATATGGGTCTTACACATATTTTGTTAGATTTATTCCTAGTGCTTTAGACTTTTGTTTGCTATTGTAAATGATGTCCTTTAAAATAATTTTTCTAATTGTTTGGTGCATAGATTTACAATTAACTGCTGTCTATAGATTTTGAATTCATTCCTCTTGCTAAATTCATTTATTATAGCTAATAATTTGCCTCAATATTATTTTTTTTGTTTTGTATAAAATGTAACTTTTGTTGTTATTTTTTATTATGTTCTTATGTTTCTCAAATTATTTTTTTTTCAAATTATTTTTAATTGAACCCTGTGTTGATGTTGATAAATCTGACATCAAATTATTCTCTAGACACATATTCTCTTTCTCTCTGGAAACTTTTGGATATTTTTATTTGTTTTGAATAATA
This sequence comes from Tolypeutes matacus, assembly GCA_026826555.1. Lineage (NCBI taxonomy): Eukaryota > Metazoa > Chordata > Mammalia > Cingulata > Chlamyphoridae > Tolypeutes > Tolypeutes matacus. The sequence goes on along the minus strand of JAKSZT010054382.1, from coordinate 4,111,628 downwards.
TTAATTTTCAGTATAATATCAATCCTTTCATTTTCTTAGTCCCCTTTTTTTCATTCTTGATTTTTTCTATCCAAGGCCATTCATATTTCTTTAAGTCTTGGAAAATTTACCTTCAGAATAAATTTTCCTTCCACCATGATTCCCAAAGCCTGGTGATAGCTGTCCCCTCTCCCCTCGCTCTGCCCTGTTCTCTTATAGCCACCCCCTCTCTGCTCTACCCTGTTTTCCTATAGCCCCCCCCCCCCATTTCTACCCTGTTTTCCTATAGCTACCCCCCTGCTCTGCCCTGTATTCCTCTGCAGCTTAGGTGGTGAGGGAGGCTTGTGCCCCTGCATTGCACTCCCCTCTTCCAAACTGGGGAGTTAGTGTTGCTTCTTGATATTTTACCTGCTTTTAAGCAGACTGCAAGTTTCCTTTGATAAATAATGATCAGAAAGCAAAAACATCGAGTTAAGACATCCTAACTATATGCTTAAATTATTGACGTGCTCAGCATCATTGCTTTCCCCCCATGATTTGCTCATCTTGATTTCTTAATTCTGATATCTCTTTCAGGCGGCTAGATTATATATTCATGTTATTTACTCAAGGATGTCACCTTTTAAGTTTTGAGCCATTTTTACTTAAAATAACCTTCTTGATCTAAACTACATTTCTTGTGTCATTATATAAACTGAAGACATTTCCTCCATTTCCTGCCTTTATGTAAAAGAGGGAAAGTCTGAAATCAACTGATTTTTAGTTAACATCATTGTTTTTTTCTGAAGGAATTTGTTGCATGTTTTCATCATTCAATTCAAGTATTTGTACTACAATATATCTAGATTTATTCTAAATGATTTTGTTTAAAGCATGGAAGGCCCTTTGATTTACAATTGATTCCTTGAGTTAAGAAATTTGGGTCTTTTTTGGTCCTTTTGAAGTTTTTGTATGTTTTCTGGCTCATGCATATATCACATGCCCCACCCCGAATGTTCCATAATTCTGGCTTTGACCCCCTGCTCATCCTTTCCACCTTTCCCACTTTCTCACTGCTGTGTCTCTGTTCCCTTTCACAGTGTCAGGAAGAGGGAGTGCCCATGGCCCATTCAGTCTTCCCTTTATTAGTTCCAAGGTAGACATCAACGCTGGCATTAGAAGTTTGGTTTTATTTACAATTCTTCCTTCTTTAACCTACCATCTCCCTTTTAAGCTCAGCTTGTTATTTTTATATCTCTTCCTGGCATTTTCCATCTTAGCCTGTGTTTTCTCCTTTTAGTTCTACATAGCAGCTTTGTAAATAACATGCCTTCAGAATTAGGTTGGAGAGTTTGTTTACTACGTCGGGCACTGCTCTACCTCTAGTCAGTTTCTCTGGCATGCTAAATAGATTAAGCAGGAAGCAGCTGCCATCCATGCCATAAGCCGTTCAGATTATTTCTAAGCCTGTCCCAGCCCAAGGAACTTTCCTAGTCAGTCTGCATCTTCAGGCCTGTCTCTTCTCTCATCCACTTCTTGTGCGATAGTTCTCTGAAAATTGTTTTCCCTGAATGGATTTAGAGCATTTCCTTAAATATATGTTTCAGTGAGCACCAGTTCTGCAAGATGTATAGAGATATTAAGTAAACAGTGAAAGTGCTGTGTATTCAAATACATTTATGAAATAGTAAATTAAAGAAAGTAGAATTCTTTATTGAATGGCTTCTCAGAGCTTTTGATGGAATTGCATCTCCTCAAGTTAGGGCTAAGCAAAGCTCTTTGAGGGACAACTTGTTGGACTTGTGCTCTTTGGAATACTGTGAGCCATTCAGTTTGGAAGAAACCCTGGGCCTGGGAGCAAGCAAGGAAGGTATAGATGGTGCTAGAATGTCTTCCTCTGGCATTTCAGAGAGGCCAGGCTATCCTGTCTTTGGAAGCAAAGAATCAGTGGTCCGATGATTACACTTCTCCATCCACCATTAAACATATATTCATTGGAACACCCCCCCCACACCCATTTTTATACTAGGCCGACTACCAGTGTCATGGTCTTCTTTCTATTTTTGTCATTTATGTGCCTTTATAAATATTTTAGTTAGTCCTTGGGAAAGAATGTGTCTTCTGCTATTTTAAACCAGGGTCCTGTGCAAATAGCGGTGGAGGTTGGTAAATAGCCCACATTGAGTTTCCTGTCTCTGAGGGACCAGGACAAGCTATGGCTTGGAGGCATGCCAGCTTCACACTTCCCCGGGGCTTGCCCTCAAGGCCATGGCTATGCTGGCTCATGGAGGCAGCAGGCAGAGGCAGGCCCTTGTGTTGGGCTCGGCTGCCTTTCATAGCTTCTGGCACCAGCAGCAGCAGTGTGTGCCAGCTGCACCCCTGGCATTGCTTTAGAAGTAAAACATTGAGCTTGCTACTGCTCAATCCCTGTTCAAGGGGGTCTGAGAGAAACAATAGTTTTTGCAGATTACCTGGCAGTTATTAATTCCCTTCAGTCCTTTGGGTACTCTCATGAGCTAGACGTCGAGCTGGGCCAGGTGAGACTTGCTTTCCTTCTCTGAGACCTGTTTCATCAAAGGGTCTCTGGGGTGATGCCAGCAGCCATAGTTGAGGGACATCCTTCTGCTCTTAGGAAGTGCATCACTGACCCCCTGTGACTCTCATCTTGAAAGCATTCCCTGCCGACATGTGTTTTCTCTGCAAGCACTGATGCGCTGAGCTTCAGTAGCATGGATGGGGATAGCTATGCTTGTTTTTGTCCTGTGATTTATGAATCAGATAAATGATTAGGTGCCTGACCATATTAAGTTGCTGTAGTGATGCATGGCCGAGCTGAGATTTAAATGATTATGACAGCGTCAGTGGAGGCTATCAAAATATCCTCAGCAGAGGAAAGTCTATAGCCTTCATTTGGGTAAAACAGAATCAGTTGAAACACCTGTCCTGGCATAGATATTGAGTTGGCATTTTCCAAAGTGTGTTTGGAGCCACAGACATTCGAGAAGATGCTTCTGGAAAGCCGGGCCCTGGGGATAAATACGTGTGGGAAATGCTGTGTGTTAAATCTGTCATGATGACTCTCAGTACACATTATTCTAGTCAGAGTGTGTAGGGAAGACATGCACTCACTTTCTGTTGGATCCTCTGTGGTCCAGAGTCCATTGGCCACGGGGCTTGTGGTGATGGTGGTGGTGGTGGGGATGGTGGTGGTGGAGGTGATGTTGCTGTGGTTGATGGTATTGTTGATGGTATTGGCGTTGGTGCTGTTGGTAGAGTGGTGTGGGTGTTGTTGGTTTTGGTGGTGGTTTAGGTGTTGGTGTTGGTGGTGTAGATGGTGTTGCTGGCTTTGGTGTTGGTTTTGGTGTTGGTGGTGGTTTTGGTGGTGGCGTAGGTGTTGGTGGTGGAGGTAGTGTTGCTGTGGTTGATGGTGTTGATGGTATTGGTGTTGGTGCTGTTGGTAGTGGTGCAGGTGTTGGTCGTTTTGGTGGTGTAGGTGGTGTTGTTAGCTTTGGTGTAGGTGTTGGTGTTGGTGTTGGAGGTGGTTTTGGTGGTGGTGTAGGTGTTATTGGCTTTGGTGTTGGTTTTGGTGGTGGTGATGGTGTAGGTGTTGTTGGTTTTGGTGGTGTTGGTGGTGGTGGTGGTTTTGGTGGTGGTGGTGGTGCTGTTCTCCATAGGGCCTAATATCCTTTGGGAAGGGCTCTGTGGAATAGAATGCCCTGTAGAAGATGCTGGGTTAAGTCGTCTAACCTAAGATGAGTGAGTTTTTCCTTACACTATTGACCAGTATAATGATGTTTTTTCATATACTCTTGGTTTTGTTTTCTTTGTATTAGCAGTAGCGGTTACTACTTACAGGGTGTCCAGTGTACCATCTACCTTGTATGAAGTTCTGGTCCATAAGCACAATAATGCTCACAGGTGGGGCCTGGGGAGGCCACCAGGCATTGGCAAGTGTGGAGAAGGCATGTAAGGTGATGGGCTGCCAGCGCGGCTTGAATCCTTCACCTGCGTCTTGTTTCACCTTCTTTCCAGGCCTGGACTAGACTCGGTGGATAACATGGTGAATAGGATATAGGACTTGTCTTCAAGGGCTAAAACTAGGGTGGTGACAGACAGGTCAAGAAATAGGGCCCCAGCGTGCAACAGGACCTGAGATGAGAAAGTGGTTGGTTGAGATTCAGGCACACTTTTATGGAGGAGGGTGGACGGGAAGGCGATGCCGGGTTAGTGGCCAGCTGAGAACCCCAGCCGAGGGGCCAGGGCACGCGTGGACGAGAAGGTGATGCCGGGAGCAGCCAGCTAAGCAATCCCAGCTGAGGGGCCAGCATGGGCAAAGTCCCTGTGGCGTGCAGCTCTGTGGCATGAGGAGCCTGCGGCAGTTTCTCTTGGTGGAGGCAGCTGGGTTTCATGCGGTCCAATCAGAGACTGCTGTGGGAGGGGAAGATGGAAGGTGAGCCTGGAGAGGCTGCCAAGGCTCGCCAGCTGCGGATGCTGCGCTGCAGAGTGGGGGCGTGTATCCACCCTGGGGCAAGAAACACTTGGGACTGGATCTAATATCTGGCCCCCACAAGATGTTTGATTTTGAGAAAGCTGGAGACTTGGGAAAAGCTCTTTCTTTGCTTGCAAAATAGGGATAAAAATGGAGCCTGCCTTGCAGGACATTTTGCAAGGTTTATATAAGATGGTGTGGGCTTAGCCCAGTGCCTGCTGGTCATCGGAGTTCCAGTAAGTTACTTAGGATATAATTAGCTATCCATTATGGAAATCCTTATTAAGGAATGTGGGCTGCATCCAAAGGCAATGGGGGGCCATGGAAGGATATTAAAAGGGGTTATGGCACAGTAAGGGTTCATTTTAGAAAGATCATTCTATGTGGTGTGGGGATTAGAAGGATGAGAGACCAGAGGCAGTGGGCTAGTGAGGCCATTGCAGTGGTTTAGGGGAGAGATGTTGATGGTATGACAGGGAGGCTGGGGGATGTGAAGGATTTAGGAGAATTGTAAAAGGGATTTGGGAGTTGAGGACGGTTCAGAGGCCTAGGTTCCCATGGATAACCTGGAAACTTAAATGGCCCTAGAAGTGGTCCGAGAAGCAGTATGTCTTATAGATCAGTGGAAGTCATACTCTGTGTTGTTCTAGAAAGCAGAGATATTACAGGAAGACAGATTTCAACTAAATGAAATTTCTCTCAGAGCTGTCAGAAGATAGCATAGACATTTTCGTAGGTAGTGAGCTCCCCATCACTGGAAGTATTCAAGCAGAGTCCAGATGTGATGGAAGGGATTCCTGACTACAGTGGGATTTTTAGTGACCTGACTTCTCAAAGTCTTTCCAATTCTAGATTTCTAGAATTCTGATGAATGACACAAAACACAATGTTTCCTTTATTGTCATCAGGGGGATCTGCCTGTTTGGATCTGGTGACAGAGCTTCCTTCCCACCCAGTTCTGACATGTCCCAGCCATCCATCCCTCCTGTGGTCTCGCAGCCCCAGCCTTGCTTCCTGCCAGTTTCCCTGTTCCAGGACCTGAGAGGCCCCTGGGTGTAGACCTGGGTCCCCTGAGGACCTCCTCCTCAGGGCCACCTGCGGGCGCTTGGCGGATGGAGAGGTGCCTCACTGGGTCCATTGTCTGCTCTGCCTGTTGATTGCCTTCCTGGCATTGGCCAGGCACAGCTGCTGGGGAAGCAACAGGGACAAAAGAAGGCATGGCTTTGGCCTTCCAGCACCATCGCTGGTGGCAGGTTCTCATACCATTCCACAGGGCGTCGCGGTGGGTGGGAAGGGCCGGCGCTAAGGAAACACTCAACCCTGGTCCAGCCAGCGTGGAGGGGAGGCCTCTGGGAAGGCTTCCCAGCAAAGTGACACCTAAGCAGAGGCCTGACGCAGAGTCCGGCACGGGGTGGAAGTGGCAAGCGCTCCCTGCGGGTGAGCCGCCGGGCGAAGGCCAAAGCGCGCGAGGCGGGGTGGTGCCGCCGCTGAGGGGGAGTAGCAGCCCACAGGTGAGCCAGGCAGCCGGGCAGCACTGCAAGTTTGAAGCAGGGGGCTGGGGGTGTGCATTTTACGAGAACCCTGGGCTGCTTCGTGGGGGGGCCTGGCATGGCCGAGGCCGCCGCCCATGGGCAGATCTAACAGCAGCCGGATCGTAGCCCAGGGGTGCTGGCTACTTCAGCTGTGGCAAGCAACCCTGCAAGGCTCAGCTAAGAAGGTACAGTGGAAGGGATGTGTGATGGCAGGAACCACTGCGCTGCAGCAGTCTGCGAGTCCCACTCTGCAGTCCAGAAGGCATCTCTACGGGTTGAAGCTAAGGCCCAGGAAGAGGTGCTGGTCCATCACGCTTGTGGCTTCCTGGTCCCCGGGCCGGGACTGCCGATGGGTCCCTGCTGCTGATGCTCCAGCACCTTCCCCACGGCCCTCTGGGTTCATCTCAGCCGGCTCGGGAGCAGAGAGCGGGCCTCTGTGGAGCAGTGGCGTTGGCAGGTGTCGCGGTCCTAGAGCCAGCTCCACTGTTCCTGCTGACACCGTCAGAATCCTAGGAACCCGAAATAGATCACAAATAGATGTTGTGGACGACCCAAATCCAAACCGAGCAGACTGCCCAGGGGGATGTCGGAGCTTATTCATTTATTTATATTTATTTTATGCCCTGCCTCATTCCAAAATAGGATTAGTGGCAATTTACACAAAGACTTCATGGACGCCTGGATTTTTTTCCTTCCTAATCAGAAATGGGGGAAATCAGGGCCAAGGGAAAATGAAGGCAGGGATGCGGAACAAAGCCAGCTGGAAAGTTTAGTAGAAAAAGTACATGTTCCTGCCCTGCCTCCCGCCCCCCTGCGTTCTCCAACCCAGTTGCGTTACTCAGGCAAGTCCTGGCTTAGACTGAAGACACCAAAGAGCCCAAACCCTCCCTCTGTGTGGGATCGTGCCCAGTGACTTTACTGCTCTAAGGCCTTCATCAGTTGCTTGAGGTCAGTCCCATACTGTCCATATGTGGTTATAAGCTTCCTACTAGTCACAGTAAAGAAGGAAACAGGCCCCATTAAATTCCTGCAAAGGCAAAAATAAATGAGCTACTCCAGAGAAGACAGGTCTTCCCAGATATCCAGATCTGAATCAATCTTCAGCTTGTTTGAAGCAATTGGTGTTTGCCTTTCATGGGAGAATAAATTCACTTGGCCAGTATTTTAGTGTCTTGACTGCTATAACAAATATCATGGGTTGGGTTAACAACAGGAATTGACTGGCTCACAGTTTCAGAGGCTGGAAAACTTGCTTCCAACCAGAGATGGTATCTTCTGGCTGACTGGCAATCTTCAGTGTTCCTTAGCTTTACTGTCACATGGCAATGCACATGGCGGTGACTTCTCTTTTCTCTTCTGGATTCCATTGACTTCCAGCTTCTGGCTGCTCCCCATGGCTTCTTTTTCTGAGTCCAATTTCCTTTCCTTACAAGGACTTTGTCTGTATTGGATCCAGGCCTGCCGTTGTTCAGTTTGGGCATACCTTAACTAACGCCGTCTTTTTGGTTTGTTGGCTGCTCAAGCCGATACCAATGCAGTGAGTTGGCTTAAACAATGGGAATTTATTAGCACAAGGCTAGAACAAAGTCTAAATCAAGGTGCCATCGGGGTGATTCTTTCTTCTGAAGACTGGTATTGTGCTCTGGCTGCTGGAAATCCTTGGTTCTGGGCTCCTCTGCCATGTGGCAGTGCACGTGGCATTGTCTCCTGGCCTCGCCCTTCTTTTCCAGTTCCACTGGCCTCCAGCTTCTTGCTTCCCATGGCTTTCTCTCTTTCTGCCTGAATTTCACCCTCTCATAATGGACTCCCATAGTAGGATTAAGGCCCATCCTGATTGGCTGGGCCACACCTTAACTGAAGCAGCCTCATCGAAAGGTCCTACTTCATACCCACTGGAATGGATTAAGTTTAAGAATGTGTCTTTTGGGGGTACAAAGCTCCAAACCACCACACCACCTTCAAAGGTCCTATTTACAAGTGGGGTCACACCCACAGGACCAGGAGCTGGGGCCTGAACATGCCTTTTGGGGGGATGTGACTGAGTCCCCAACAGGTGGCCAAGTCCTTCCTGGCCCACCTGGGCCTCAATGGGCTGGGTGCTGCAGCTAGAACAATGGGGAGACAGACTTATCCATCTGTCCTTGCCTTAGGGGGTTCCCATTCTACAGGGGAGATGGATCCTAAACAAGAACACACCTAACCACGCCATTGCAGTGGAGGTGAATGCTAAGAAGGAAACAAGAGGGGGCTTTGGTAGAGACAGGCTGGGGCTGGGAGCAATATACAACCTGAAACCTAGATGGTGAGGAGAAGGCTCCAAAGGAGCAGGGGCAGGTGACCCAGGTGGCGGGAACAGAAAGGCACCGAGACGGGACCAACCTGGGTGACTTCCTGGGTCTGATGGGAGGTCCGTGCCCCTGCACCTGTGGCTCAGGCTGTACCTGCCCTCTCTGTCCTCACAGCTCCAGGAGCCTATGTCCCCGAGAACGGTGCCACGAGAGGCTGCAAGGAGAGCCTGGGTCTCTCGAGAGCCCAGAGTGGCCATCAGAGCCCAAGGCTTCTGCTTCTTAAAGCAGCAGGAGCAGGTCAGGCCTGGGCATGGGGAGGCAGGCTGGGGGCAGCCGTGCTTCATCAGGAGGCCGTGTCCTCTCTGGCCAGCGTCAGCCTTACCTGGTGAGAAGGAGGCGGCACTGGAATAGCAGACTGTGTACCCGAAGGAGTCCTTGAGGATTTGGGGGAAGGGGATTGGAAGAGAGTGCCAATTGGGGAGCTAGGACATCGTCCAGAGGACCCCCTCATGCTCCAGGGACCTGATGAGAACCCGAAAGGTGTCCACGGATAACAGTTTTTAATTTATGCGTCTCTCTGGCAAGGCGTCCTCTAGCTTTGCCTCAGCTTACCCATTAGTGGGACTACTACAAGCTTCCAAGATGGGGTAATGGGGGCCAAACCCAGTACCTTTAGGGCATGAAGAAAAATGACCTTGGCTGGCTCCCCCAGAAATGAGATGGTACCTTGAGCATTGCATGGGACAGGGGGCCAGAGCCAACCTATTCTACTCCCATCTTATCAGATATTGGCAGAGAGAGAGGGAGAGAGAGAGAGAGAGCAAGGGTGCATGCAGAAGGGACATTGAAAGCATGTGGAGGGCAAAGGGAGAGCCTGTCTTTAGTGGGAACACTCTCCCATGGGAAACAGTCTCCTGAAGTTCTCCACCAAGCAATCCTGGCAGAAGCTCCCTCGTCAAGGTGATTGGTGTGTTGGCGTGTTGTTATTTTAATGTGGGATGGCGGGGAGAAGGCTTAGTTGTTGGGGAGATGTGGCAGCTCTGCCAATGTTCTCACTTCATGGACACATCTGTGCTTTGATTTTCTATCCAGTAACAGGGGCCAAGGAGCAAACTTTGAGCCTGAAAACAAATTTCAGGAAGGCATTCAAATTGGACTTGATTTTTCTTTGGGAAAGTAACAAGCAGAGATTTTTAAAAATCTAGTAACACAAGCCAAGCTGTCAAGCCTTGGGTTTCCTCTCGCAGGAATGGCTAAAGGAGAGAGGCCAAATGAAATTACAATTCTGCTTGACTAAGGGGATACAGTCAAGCTTGCCATAGCCCAGAATCTCCTGTGCTTTCAGGCTTCATTCCCATAGTTTATTTCAACTCAGGGGTCTCCCCAGAGAGATTTGGGGCTTTGCAGCGTCTCCTTCCTCTCTGGCCTCCTCCCTCTGTCTAGCACTGCAGTGAGCATCTGTCTTTTCTGGCCTGACCCACACACCTCCCAGCCTTTGGCCATATTTAGTAAGGAAAGTCTCTTCCCATGGAGAAGGAGGAAATCAAGAAAGAGGCTAGCAAGCTTCCAGGCAGTCAATAGTCCTTTATTTTCTTCATTCAATCATCAACTCTTAATTGGTGCCTACTGCATGTCAAACACTCTGCTAAGGGGTAATTCAAACGCAAAACCGCTTCTTTTTCCTTCCAAGAAGCTGGTGGCCCCTTGCGGATAGCTGACAAGCCAGCAGATACTTGGGATGTGATAGTATTTTGCAGGGGTAGGAGGGATTGGAGAAAAGAGCAAAGAGCATGAGCAGGGCACAGCCTGGGGGGTGATTCTGAACCCATGTGAGCAGGAGGGTGCCTTCTCAGAGTGTCCTGGGGAGGAGGAAACTTGGGGGGAAAGCCTGGCAGCCTGGGTGCCCCCCTGGCTGCTGGGCCTCAGCAGGACAGAGCAGGAGCGAGACGCCCTGTTCAGGCCGAGGGGTGGGCTGGCCTGGGGGTGCCGGAGACCCACTGTTGGCGCTGTGAGCTGTGCCGGGCATGTGCCTCGCTACATCCACAGTCCAGACAGAGGGGCGGCCCCGGGCGGCCAAGGAGCAGCGTCTTCAATGCTGGGCAGGCTCTGGGAAAGGAATCAGGCCTGGCTGGACGGTGGCCAGCACAACCTCAGCCCCGTGCGTTCAGACGGGGCTCTGATTCCTTAGGAAGAGCAGAGCGGGCGGGAACGAGGCCTAGTGTCGGGGGGGCTGGACAGAGGGGCTCCCGCCAGCGGCCAGGGCAGGAGGGATCCAGGTTGGTGGCCTCGCCTTGGGAGGCCGTGAATTGAACGGGGGACGCGGTGGACAGCAGAGAGGTGACTGCCAAGGTCAGCACTGCTCGGGTCAGGGCAGGAGGGGATGCAAGCATGGGGGTGCATCCCAGGAGGCTTGGCCAGCGGCGGCCCTGCCCTGGCCTGGCGAGGGAGGCTGGCTTTCTAAGGACCGGCTCCCTCCGCTGCCCTGCCCCTGCAGCAGGGCCTGGGCTGTGACATCCGGCGCTCCCAGCAGGTTCAGGCCCTCTGCACAAATCCCCTCCCACCCACAGGGTCCCGAGGGGTGTCGAGTGTGCTGATCTAATCGGCCCTTTTCCCCTCTGTAATTACTGTGATCTATAACAATAATTAGAGTCCATTTTATTTTAGAGCCACTTATCTAAATGTGAACACGCACTTCAGAGACTGCCAGCAGCAGTAAGCCCGGCGTGGGAGCAGGCGGGCAGGGGGGAGGAGGCTGCTGCCCTCACATCTGGGGTCTGAGCTGCTGGGCCTGCTCCGCACGGCTGGTGGTGGCGGTCTCTGAGCACCCTGGGCTCTCCTGGGATGCATCCCTGATCCCTTGGAGGTGCCTACTGGTGGGCGGCTGTAGAGCCAGCGGAGGAGGCCGCCGTGTCTCCATGTCTACAGAGTGGAGTGGCTGCCGGGGGGGCGCGGAGAGGGCTGCAGGGCCGGGGGCTGCCTTCCCGGGGCCACCGCATCCAGGGTGCAATGCCCTAGGGGCCAGAATGACATCCTCTCCACCCAGCTTCTCCCCATGCCGAACAGCGCCTGGCACAGGTGGTGCCTTCTGATTGGCTGGCAAACGAGGTAAACGCAGCCCGTCTTTCAAAATATTGTTTAATTTAGCCTGGCCATTGATCTAGGCAGCGTTCTACCCATGAGTCAGGATTCACTTCCTCTGTAATTTGGGAAAGATAATTGCTTGGAGGATATACTTTATGGAAAAAAAAATTCATTTTAAGTAGCATGACGTAGCTGGGCCATAGATTGTGTGCGTGCCTTTAATGCACTGCAGGAAAAAAGGCCGTTTTCCTTTCCTTTCTATCAGAGGAGAATTAACCTCCTGTTCTCAACCTGACCCTGAGCCTGGCAAATCTCGAGGCGGGGGGTGGTGGTGATGCAGAGAGTTGGGGCACAACCATACCTTACTGGGGTCTAGAGCCATGAAGTCCAAGGACGCCCTTTTCTGAAGGCCCATCCCTGCCCTTGGGGAGTCGAGGACATGGACTGTCTCCCTCTAGCCTGCAAGCCCTAGCTCGGCTGGAGCCCTCATTTACGGTGGAGAACCCCAAACTTCTCCTGCCCTGCACTGGGAACTCGGGATTCCGAGGGGCACTGGCTTTCTCCCGTCTCTTACTTCTTGTCTCCATGGAATGCACTTGCTGACCACTTTGTCTCCTGTGATGGGCCTCTTTCCTCTGCCTTCCTCTGAGCCGCCGTGGAACCAGATTGTTTTCCTTTGCTTTTTAAACAAGACCTTGGACACAGGGCCTTGGTGTGGCTGAGCATCCGAGAAGGCTTGGCTGTGCTCAGACACCAGCGTGGGGAACTGCGTACCTGCGTATTTAGCCTCAGAATTTAAAAACTTCTCCAGCACAGGCTGGTTTACTTTTCATTCATGTGAACCCAAAACCAGTGCTCCTGGTCACCTGTGGGCAGTGGGGGATTTCTGCTCCTCTCGGTCTTTGTGGGCCCCCGGCTGCATGGCTGGCTTCCACAGCAAGGCTGGGTGAGAGCACCCCGTCTGCAGAAGGGGAGAGAGGCGGGAGGTTTCCATGGGCGAGGCCTGGAGATGCCCATCTCAGTTTGCAGAACTCAGGCACAGGACCATGCGAAACTGGAGGCGAGCAATGCAGCTGTGCAGTCAGAGGGAAAAGACGTGAACTTGGTAGTCAGCTAACACTCGGCCATGGCTCTTTTGGCCACTGAATTTAGGTGTCATCTGTCTCTCCTTGCATGGCATCCTCACCCCTTTCTCAAAGGGGTCAAACACAAAATCCAGGGCCAGAAGTATTGACTCCTCAGGTTAAGCACGGCCACCTATGAGCTAAATCCATGAAATGATGCCTCTGGGGTCTGCACTCCTCCCCCCGCCTACAGTCCTAGAATTGGGGTAAAAGCAGTCGACACTCTCAGGCAGGCAGCCATTCGAGCCATGCTGAATTCCTGGGGGGAGCCCTTGCCTGCTCTTTCTGCTTGGTGGTGGCCAAAGTTCCCCGAGCACACCCAGGGCCTGCTTTCTGGAGAAACATCCTGGCCAAAGTCCTCCATGGCCCTTGGATCCTCTTCTAGAGGTTTGTCCTTACCCGCTAATCTCTACCACTGCAGCATTCCTATCCATTTATAGGCTTGTTGGTTGGTTTATATCATCTGAGCTTGTGTTTTCTTTAGAAATAGGTACATAATTCATGGGTAAATCTGTAGCCTGCTATTGAGATGAGAGTCAAAAATTCTTTAACACACAGCTGAAATGTTTCTCACATCCTGGGCTGTGAGATTCCTGGACAGACAGTAAACTCCCAACAATAATTCTTCCATGAGAAGGTCGACATTTCCACTTTTTTAAAACTGATGTTTTTATCTTTGCTAGATGCTCACCAACTCTTTTATATAGATAGATATAAAATCTCTATCTATCTATCTATCTGTCATCTATCATCTATCTATGTATGTATGTATCTATCATCGATCATCTGTCATCTATCTATCTGTCATTATCTATCTATCATCTATCTATCATCTATCATCTATCTATCATCTATCATCTATCTATCATCTATCATCTATCTTTCTTTCATCTATCATCTATCATCTATCATCTATCTATCATCTATCATCTATCTATCTTTCATCTATCATCTATCTATCATCTATCTATCACCTATCATCTATCTTTCATCTATCATCTATCATCTATCTATCTATCACCTATCTATCTATCATCTATCTTTCATCTATCATCTATCTATCATCTATTTATCATCTATCTAATCTGTAGCAGATTTTAATGAAAGCTTGACATGGAGGGGCAGTTGCATCACAGCCCCACGCTGGAATAAAACAAAGTGAACATTAGATGCTCTTGTTCTTAAAAGGCCCGTGGCCCTCACGGGGCATCACGTGACCTTTAGCCTTCCAGTCACCCCCATATTCCCTGTGGCTTCCTGGGTGGACCCTAGGTGAAGCCGGCCTTTCCCACAGGTCAGTTGATCTTCTCTGTGAGGTTTGATTTTGGCTCAAGCCTGCGTCTGGTGACAACAGCTTTATATGTCTCCGAGTAAAACATGTTTAGCCATATCGGATGAACGGGAGCTCAAGTCCCCAATGCCTATTTACCTGCCCGTGAGCTGAGGCAGGCACTGGCCAGCGGTGTTGCCACGCGCCTCATGCCCAGGTGGGTGAGCTCTTGTCAGGAGCCTTGGCGTCCACAGAAGGTGCCGGCTGGGCCCTGGCTCTGTGGCTCGAGGCTGTACTCGAGCAGCAAGGAGAGCTGCCTGCAGGGCTTGCTGGGGCTGCTGGGCTGGGCGTCCACCTGCTGAAGGCCACCCGGGCGGGGCTGAGCACGCTAAGGTCCAGCTGTGTTCCCTCTCCTCTTGATACCATAAAATGCGTGCTTCCGTCAGTCTGCGTCTCAGGGACTCCACGCCTGCTCAGACGGCCTCCCTGTAGCCCTGGGAGAGCCGGTTTAATTGCCGGGCACTTGGCCTCCCTAAGAAACAGCATCTGGGAACCCTCTTGGCCTTCGTGAAGAACGAAGAGCGCTGCCCACCTGGCCTCATGGGGTCTGGGCGTTAGACTCCCCCCCCCACCAGGAGACTGTCTTTTCTGATTACAAAGCCACAGTTGGACTGGCCCGGGGCAGCTCCCCCTTCACCTTCTGCTGGGGTGGGTTTGGTGACTGATGATGTTTCCCGGTGCTGCTCTTAGGAGGTGGAGAGCGAAAGAGAGGCCCAGCTGTGGGCAGGTGGCCGTCGCCTCCGATGCGTTGCTAGTTGATTTCCACCCTTATTTATTTTCTGTCTTCTTTTGATCCCATTTCAGTGTGTGCTTTTTTATTAAAATTAACTTTGTAAGCTCCTAGAAAAAGACTTAGACACACCCCACACACACATATACACACACATACTGACTTGTACACGAGTCTTTCCTAGAATAGCCTGTAGGGCCACGTGACTAGTCACCCCGCCTTCTCTGACTTCATCTCCTAGTGTCCCCCTCTCTGACCACACTGCAGCTCCCTGGCCTCCTTGCTCCTCCTTCCTTCCACCACCATTGTTTGCCTGCCTCAGGGCCTTTGCACATGCTTTCTCCTCATCTGGACCATTCTTCTTCCTAATATTCATTTGACTCACTCCCTGAAATAATTCAGGTTGTTACTCATATATCTGTTCCTCAATGAGGTTTTCATGGTCCACTTTCCTTAAATCCCAAGCCCAAACTTCCCTTATAGCCAGCCAATACACTATTTTGATTTGTTCTGCTTTTTGTGTGACTCCTCACTCCGGACTGTAAGATACAGAAGAGCAGGAAAGTTTGCCTATTTTGTTCCTGCTGGGTCTAAAGGTTTAGAAAAGGGCCTGGAGTGCTCAATAAACATTCATTGAATGAAGAAATTCTACTTTCAAACTGTCAGTAGAAAATGATACTATCCATTCCATGGAGATGTGAAGGATATTGATCATCAATAAACCAAGCATTTCCTCTGCATGATGCCGTGGTGGGGATGCAAACCACCGTGTGTGCGCCCAGGCACTTTCTTGACTTGAGGGTTAATTGGTAAATCTTGTAATTAGTATTGTCATAATCATTATCGTTTTGTGCTAACCACAGGGGTTCCCAGATCTGGCTGGCTTTTCAACTTAGGAATGACAGGAAGTTCTTAAAAGAATGTTCGTTTGGACTTATTCCAATCAAACTTATAATTTATCCATTTAGGGAGACAAAAGTCTAACAAATATAGGTCAAATCATTGCTAACCTATTGAGAAATCCTGCCCTTGTAAATAACCAGGGACGGCCATAAGCTCTTACCAGGGCTAGGTCAGGACTTCTGAGATCAGACATTTCAGGTTCAAATCAAGGTCTGCCAGATGACTTTGAACTGGCCTCTTATACACAAGTCTGTTTCTTTGCTGGAAAATGGAGACAAATGCTCTGGGGTCCTTTATGTAGAGTGCCTCCACAAGTCCAGGCACGCAGGGGGGTTCATTCCGCACAGATTGGACTCAAGAGGCTTAGTGGAACAAGTTAACACTTAGCTGTAAAGTCTGTACCTCGGTAACCAGCTGCTAATGATGCACCAGCTCCTTCAGGTGTTTTCTCACCTGAGCTACCTGAACTGCATTTTGCACAGTGGACCAGCATGATATCCCAGCTTATGTAATCAATAACGCTGTATTTTACCAAAGCAAGCTTCTTCATTTGTCAGAAATGATATTAAAAAAAAATAACAGTATGGATTTCAGAGGACGAAGGATTAATTTCTAGCACTGCTAATAGTGCTCAGGTGGCAAAGTGGGAGCATATAGGAGTGTCTCAATAGTTGAAGGGAAACGCTCTTCCGCAAATGATGTTATGACTTGGGAGTCTAGGGGAATTAGCTTTTGTTCCGTTCTAGCAGAGGGAAAATTATCCTTGATTTGATATTGATTTTTTAAAATTGGGTTCTGCTGCCTTCACATTCGATCTGGGAGCAGAGATTCCAATGGCGGCTCTTCATCCTGGGAGCGTCTCCTTCCCATGCCCCTAATGGTGGCAGAGCCAGGCAGAGGCTCCGACTGCTGGTCCCCCCCTGGCAGCTCCTCCGCTAGGTGGCTGCTCCCACTTCCCCTGCTGCCTGGATTTACCAGCTTGCTCACCCCACCTTGGAACCAGCCTGCTGGACCCAGCCTCTCTCGACATGCTGGGAATCATAAGGGAACACTTACGAGGTGCCAGGAATTCTCAGAGCACCTTGAAGCTGCTAATTTCCTCCTCCTCACAGTGCTGCAAGCTCGGGACTGATGGCTCTTGGCCTCTGTTTTATAAAGAGGAGGCACAGGGAAGTGAGGCTTAGCTGGGGTCCTCCAGCCTGGAGGGGGTGGACAGAGGATTTGACCTTGGGGTCTGGGAGCTAAGCAAGTTGACTCCTGCTGAATGCTGCTGATAGGTCTGATCTGTTGGGTCAGCCGTGTGCCAGGGCCTTTGTACAAACGACCCGTGCCTGTGGGTACCTCAACAGGTGGGGTTATTGTCCACATTTTACAAATGGGGAAACTGAGCTGATGTAAGTTAAGTAATGTGCTCAGGGTAGCACGAGCAGGAACTGGGAGAAACAGAGCTTTCACAGGGTCATGATGGCTGAGAAAACCAGTTCTCACTGGTTCTGCCCCTTCCTCTTCTCCCCACAGCCTCCTCCGAGCAGGCCGTGGGTTGTGGATCTGCGGGGACCTGGTGGCAGCTGAAACTGGTAGGTTCCAGAATCCCACCTGCTGGTGACCTCGGCTCCAAGTCTATCTGGGGCTGGAGCACCCACTGGGAGCCTGAGAACTCCTTCAGACCCCGTGCTGTGACACATCGGGGAGCTGCCGTGCGGCTTTTGTCTCGTTCAGCCTGGATCTGGCACTGCCCGAGCTGCAGCGGAGCCCAGAGATGAGAAGGGGCTTTTCATCCCACCCCTGCCCAGCCCCCTGCAGCCATCTGTGCATCCCCCACAGACCCTATGGGCAAAGCCGGCCAAGCCCCACACAGAGGGCCACCCCTGAGCGCGGCACTGCCATCGAAGCCGCCCACGTCCCTTCTCCCTCTCCATTCCCATAACGCCGCTGCTTTGCCAAGGTGTTGAGTGAGATTAGGAGTTTTTACAGACTGCTCGACAGGTCAGGGGCAAACCGATAGTAGAACATGGCTGAAGGGCAGTTAAGGACCTCGGTAGACCGTGCAATTAACCCCATTGCATCCTGCTTGTAGGGGAGATAATGTTGTCACCCGCTGTCCGATCCTTCTGGTCCTCAACACATATTAAGTAGACGAGAAGAGCACAGGCTGGCTGGGAGAGGAGCAGCGGGCCTCGCATTGCTGATCTGCAGAGGAGCTGATCGCTCTCTTGGTCTCTGGCCTTCGGAAGCGTCTGGGAGGAAACTGCGGGCAGCGCAGGGTCTGGCACACAGTCGGCGCTCAATAAGTGTCTGTCGACTGTCGTGCCAAATGGCAGTGATGCAGCTCTGGTGAAGAGATGCGCCTCTGAGGGAGCGTGTTTCATTCTCCCGAGACAGGCTTTGGAGAGCGGGGCAGGGGAGCGGAAACTGAGTTTCATTTCTGTGCGATGCGTGTCTGAGTTTTGCCTGGAGGCCACGCTGGGCCGGGACCCCAGGCAAGGGAGACAAGGTGATCCCGGCCCGCTTCAGAGCTGCTGGTTTCCTCCACGTGAGAGCAGCTGGAGCCTTTTCACCTAGCTTTTCCAACAACGCCTCGGTTCCATGAGCCGCAGGAAGAATGGAAGACGTTTTACTTCACCGCAGATAATGACAACTTGAACACGCTTCTAGAAGTTGTCTTTGTTGATACAGCCGGTTCCTTCTCAAACTCCGTAGATGCTCCCATCGCCTTCACACCCCTCCACTATTTCATTTTCTCCTGGGGATCTTGTCTCTACTCCATGCTTTTCCCACTGAATGTCTGACATGCCCTAGCTGGGAAGACCTTTCATATACTTTCTCTCCAGTCTAGGAGTCTTTCTAAAAAAGTCACTGAGATCTTTTTCCTGCTGGGAATTCTTGGTTTTCTTTTGTGTGTGGGTTAGAATCCAAACTGCCAGCATGGCTTGACCCCCTGCTCCCAAATGACTCCTTCTGGGCCCCTTCCGTGCACTAGAGGTGAAGGGCCGCGATCGGGGACTGCTTCACTTTATTCACTGCAGCAACCCCAGGACCTGCAGTGACAGCAGAGAGGGAGAGCATGGCATGCACACACATACATATTTTTTTCATGAATAATTACACAGTTCCTGACAACCGGGCCCTGGGGTAACACCTCCAGGTGCCGTCCACCACAATCTGCGCCATCCCCAGGGCCCCCGTCTTACATGAGTCACCTGCTTGTCACCTCGTCGCCCATGCCCTTGGTGCTCCTCTGAGCTCTCACGGCTACCTCCCAGTTCCAGGACCCTTCCACTGTCTGGCTGGTAGCTATATCACCCCGTTCCCAGCCCTGGCGGGTCTGCTCCCCGCAGCCCCTGCCTCCGCCGCCATCACCCTTGTTGCCCCAGACCTCTGCTCTGGACTGAGCCCCAGGCCCTGCCCCAGTACCCAGCCTCTCCTGGGGGGTGGCTCAGAGCAGTCCTGAAGCCTGGGCCTTTCCCCCCATGAGACTGTACTGAGGGGCTGAGGCCAGGGCTGGGGGAGGGAACACGTACTCTCAATCATCTCAATAAAGTACTCTCTTCATGGCAAAAAAAGCCTGCTCCTCACCTCCCTTCCCTGCTCCATCCTAGCCCCACCCCTTTGTCCCCTGCTTTCATCTTCTGGTCACCCACCTCGAATTCCGCAGGGGCACGGCATCTTCCAGCAAACTTTGTGAGCAGTGCAGAACCTGGCACTTAGACACCCAAGAATGGTTAAAGTTGCCAGATGCACCCCGCGCGTGCTCTGTGCAGGATACGCTGGGGCTGGGTGGCTCCATTCTCTCCTCAGCACATCCCACGCTTAGAGCGCCTCTTGATGGCTAAATTTCTGTCTGCTGTGGCTGAGTGCCATGGCAGCCTGAGTTTGTTGGCCAGCCTTTCCAGTTTGCCGAGGCTTAGGGCTTCTCTGGCATGTGAGACTTGCATTGCTCAAACTGGGAGATTCCCCGACATCTGGGTCGGTTGGTCATCTTCTCCTGGGAACGGTGTCTGATGGAGAAGTTTCTTTAGTGGGTGAAAGACAAGTCAAGTTGGTTATTTGCTCTTGTAGGAATATGTATTGTTTCCTTCATTAGATTAGAATCTCCATGAAGACAGATAGGGACAATAAGACTGTGATAAGACAGAGGTCCTCAGTTCTTGAATGGGTACGTTAGAATCAGCTGGAATACTACTAAAAATCCCAGTGCCCAGGTTACGTTGAAATCATAAATCTGGGGTGGGAGCCAGACTGGCGATTTTAGAGGTCACAGGTGATTCCAGTGGCGGCAAAGGTGGGAAACTCTACGGCAGGTCTGGATGGATTTGTTGAATGGACACAGTAGGTCAAAGAGAGTTAAGGGACTGGGTGGCTCGACTGCAGGTGTGTGTGGAGAAGGGAGGGGCCTAGGACAGGTGGTGGACCCCAGGTCTCAGTAGAGAGTTGGCCTTTTCCCCACTGCTGCTCCTGGGAGCACTGCCAGCTCCTTGGTCAGACGCCCACTGATTAGGCCCGAGCGCGTGATGCAAGTGCAGAAGAGGACGTGCCCAGCTGTGGTCGTGTGCTGGAGGCAGAGGTGGGTGTCCACGCGGACACAGGCCTCTTCCCAGACAAGTGGAAAATGGCGAGCTTTACTGGCAGAGGCCGTCAAGCTTGTGTGTTTCTACGTGGATGGTGATTTTTAGCTCCCTCTACCACAACCTATTGAGACCACTCTTGCTGGACTCTCACCCATAGACTGCATTTCCTCATCACTCCATCCCTGAAATTCTTGGATAGTGAGTGGGCCATGGCGGGGCCAGTGGACTTGGGGTTCAGGTGACACAGCAGAGTCTTGAGGGCTGTGTCACAAGGCAGCGGTCAGCCTCGTCCCCGCCTCGCCTTCCATATGGCTTCCAGTTCCAAGAGCCATTGGCCTTGCAGGCTGACCTCCTGTACCTGGGGAGAGGTGCTGGGCCCTCAGAAGACCTGGAGCCTTTGCTTTTGGAGCCTGCATTGGGGCTGCCATCACTGTCCTGGAGAGACTCACCCTCTGGGGGTCCACTTCCAGGCAGGGTTGCTCCTCTGTCCTCCAGGACAGTTATCTAACTTTTCCATTTGATCTCTCAATTTTCTGTTCCCTGCCCTTTGTTGAGGAAATCATGAAACTGACCTGGGCCTCATTTTTCTCACCTGTATGAGAAGGTTCCCTGGAGGATTGATTTTTACTTGCTGTCACGTGTGATAGGTGCCCATTCTTGGGCCTAAAGCATCAAGAGCTGCTTGATAAACCTTGGTCGCCTTCCTGCAGAGCCTCAGATATTCCAGACTCACCACTGGCACAGGAGGTCAATGGGGAGCGGTGATTTGTGCCCGGAACATGGACGGAGGCAAAGCCAGTCTCCAAGTCCAAAGTCCAAGACGGCTCATAACTAGAGTGCCAACAGATGGTGCTCCCTTGTTTATCTGACAGTGCAGAAATCAGGCATGTATTATTTTTTAAGTCATCAGGCTAAATTGCTTTCAGTTTTTAAATTGTTTGATCATGTATGCATTCACATGGATCAATTTTTTTAAAGTGTTAAAGTATATAGTGAAAATTCTCCTTTCCGCCCATATCACTTTCCCCCTGCCCAGGTAATGCCTGTTATTGTTAATTTCTTGCCTATAATTTTTAAGCCACATGCAAATAGGAATATAGATTCCTTAACCCCTCTCTTTCCTCCAATATTCTTGCAGTTATTTTCATATTACTTCAGAAAGGATATCATATTTTTTGTTTTTTTTTGCAGGTGACTTATTACTGGTTTTTGTTGTTGTTTGCTTTTTAGTTCATTTTTATGGGTGGAATACTTTCCTTTGAGTGAATGGAATGTGATTTATTTTGCCCATACCCACTGATGGATTTTTAGGCTGTTTCTAATCTTTTACTATTGCAAATATTATTGAACAAATTATACTGAACATACATCAGTACAATATATCATTTAAAAGTACTTCTGTGTGTGTAATTTTGCTAACTATTGCCAAACTGCCCTACATTGGGGTTAAGCCAATCCATACATCTACCAACAAGGTATGGGGGTGCCAGTTTCCCTCGTTATCACAGTGCCTTCCCAAACTTTGAGATCTTTGCCAACCTAATCCGTAAAAAATGGTAACTCTGAACAACTGAAATTTGTATTTCTCTTACCCTGTTTGAGGCTGTGTATCTTTTCAAATGTTTTAGAGCCATTTGTTTTTCCTTGTCTGTGAACTGCAATTCATACCACTTTCCCATGTTAAAAAGTGGGTGTTGGCTTGTCTCTTTCTTGTTAATTTTTAGAGGGTCCTGTACATCAGACAGGTCACCCTTTGTGTTTTGTGTTGCCAATATTTCCCCCAGAATATTGTCAGTCTTTTGAATGTACTTATTATCTTTATCATCATTATTATCATTATTATTTTTTACATGGAAGGTTTTTATGATGCTAAATTTATCAGTCTTTTCTCTTATGGATTACAGGTTTTAAATAATTTGTTCACGATTTCTTCTAATATTTTGTAGTTTCAATTTGTTACATTTAAATCTCTGATCCTTTTGTCCTTCATCCTGGCATATGCCTGCATTGTATGAGGAATGGATCCAACTTCATGTTTTTCCAGGTGGTCACCCAGGTGTCCCAACACCATTTATTGAACAATTCATATTTTCCACGCTTTCTAAGGCTGTGGTTAAGGACGAATCGTGCTCAGCTTTCATCCTGCCTTAGTGGGTCTTAGCCCGGCATTTCTGAGGAAGGTGATAGACTTTTGCCAAGGCCTCTGCTGATCGCGCTTCTGTCCTGTTTGGGGATTGCTGTGCATCTCTACTCTCACCCTGTTGCCTGCCTTCTCAAGGCTTGGTGGCTTGCCTCACTGGACAGCAGACTGCTTCTCCTACAAAAAAGCAACGTAAAGGCCCAAAGTGTCTGGTGAGCATTTGTGTTCCCTGCAGCGCCAACCACAGCTGCTGCAAACTGTGCCTCAACTAATACCACGTGACTTTCTGGTTTGCAGCAAGTGCTCCTGCCTTAGGGCTGCATGGGCTCTGCCAGGCAGAAGAGAGCCACAGGTGGCACAAGGGACTCACATGGCAGGTGATGCATAAAGGCAGACGAAGGCTGGGTCAGCTGCCAAGCGCACAAAAGGAGACGAGCATCACCCGCTCCATCGCCCTGCACTCCCCCTCTTCCGTTCCCAGGGAATGACTTCACAACCAGCTGACAACTCTAGCAAAATGAAAACAATGGATTTTGGGGTCATGTTTGTCTAATTATGTATTCAGATATAAACATTATATTCCCATTATAAAATAAGCATGTTCGTAAGATAGAGATGTATGTATTTTCTATTAACTTATTTGCATTTTTAATGAATCTGATCCAGTCAAGAACTTGAGGCAGCTAACAAGACCAAAAAAAGATTAAGAAAAATAATGCATGGTATTGGGGCCAAGATAATGAAGATCAACAAATTAGTAAGGCTGGGGTGGGGGTGGGGGAAGATTAGCTCATACAGGTGTGAATTATAGGAGCTTGCCCAATTGCGGACCGTGCACCCAGATTTGGCTTTCCTTCTCCTCGCAGGCAAAGCAAAAGGGAAAGGTGTAATTATACCTTTACAATTGAACAAAGAATGTCCCACGAGAAGCCAGATTCTTCTGATGCTGAGTCCTGGGTTTTCCTCCCGTCCCGCAGTACTCATCCTAAAGAAGTCCTAGACCTCGGTGGGATTTGAAAATTGCATATGTGGATCTGATGACAGGAAAGCCGCGGCATGGATATCTTCTCACCAGGTGGAGAAGGCCCTTCATTTGCAGGCAGGGGGGGATCCAGCTTTTGTGAGACATGTACTTCTGCAGTTTCAGAGGTTTTCTTTACAGAAGATAATGTGAAATTAGGAATACAAAATCAGGCAAGAAAGTGGATATTTGTGTAGTGAGAAAATAAATCATAACAAGTTACAGCTATGAAAGTGTTGACAAATGCAACAAAATTACAGAATTCCAGAATTCCAGAACTACGGCTCTGTAATACTTCCCCTCCCTATCTTTTCTGGCTGCATACTCTTTGATCTTCTCTTAATATGACAATATGTTTGAATTTAATTTTCTATAGAGAGAATAGAAAGATAATTAAATCTTTTCTCTACTATTGGTTGGTCAAAAGGTCTTTTCTTTAATTAGTAGTAGAAAAGTTTTCAGCTTCTCATCACTGTCTTTTGAACTTTTGGCATTATTACCTTATTTGGGAAAGCCTCTACCAAGTTATAACTGTGTGTTATAACAATACAACTTTGTGGGGTCATTTTGAGGATTCAATGAGGTGTGTCAAGTGGTCAGCTTAGAGCCTGGAACAGCAAAACCCTCAATAAATATCAGGAGTAAAAATCCACTTGTAATCTTCAGGATTCCACTGGCTTTGTCTTCTTCGGAACAGAGAAAAAATCCCCGCTGCATTTAAGCTGCAGAGTCTGATGACCCTACTTGCTTCTGAGCCTTAAAGTTCTCGCCTCCAGAAAGCTTTTGAGTTTTAGATTTTTGTATTTAAGGGATCTTCGTTTTTGTTTTCAATTCCCCCGCCCCTCTCCTTTCTTTGCATGAGGTGTGGGTCGGTTCTCTGGCTACTATTCAGCATTAACCAGAAGGAAAACCTGAAATAAGAGCTAGCTCCAGCTCTAGGAGTGCCTGCTCCCTGGGAGTCAACCTAGCAGGCTAACTTGGTGTTGGTCCAGCATGGCGAGGACTGATGTCCAAGTGTCCTTCAAGGGTTTTGGACAATGGCCTAACACGAGGTGGAAATTCATCTGCCTGCTTGGTTCCAGGCCCTGCTTGGTGCCCGGGGGTTAGGCACGTGTTGCCCTCACCTGGATAGCCGTTAAAGGGGCGGGGGGCCTCACTCACCTGAGCTTGCGCCCCCTGTCCTCTGTGGGTCTCCCTGAGGGGTTGTGACTGCCCCACAGAAGCCGTATGGGGCCGGCAATGGCCTGCGCTTATTTCTGAAGTGGACTGGCCAGACATGTCCTGCTGAAATGACACCGGTGGGGGATTCTGCTGTGCTTTGGAACAGCCCCTTTGCAGGCCAGTGCCCGGCAGTGTGGACTGACGCGGGGTCCCTGGGTGTTAAATGCGGCTGCTCCGGGGCCTGGGAAGTGTTTATGGAACATTCCAGTCATTTTCTACAGCCCTTCTTGGAAAGGGTCACCATTTCACAGGGCTCCTTGCCCTGTTCCGGAACAAACCGGATTTCCATGGGTGGAAAACATTTATTTGACTTTTCCTGAGAACTAACGCCGAAGCATCTGGCGGTCTCCAGAGGTCTGCTTCTCCGTTGCCGCCTCACTAATTTATGTATTATTTCATCTTCAAATGCTGGGTTTTCCTCCTCTGCCTCCCTACACAGAGATGAACATATTCCCCGAGAGTCTGAGATCAAGAAATGGTACTTTTTGCAAATGGAAAGATAATGCTGTTTATGTATGAGTACAAGAGAATTACTTTACTTGTCTGCAGTAACTCTGATTAAATTGAAATGTCAGAGCTAATGTTACGTTAATAAATGTTGTACATATTCAAATCTGCTGGAATACCGCAGATTCTAACCGATGCGGAGGACGCTGTTTAAAATAGCAGAGCTATCCGTAACTGTATGTGAGTGCCATTTGTGCCATCCATTTCACTTGAATTAAGGGGAAAAGTGTCTTATAAATGTGACCCATGTTGGCAGTGTCCACGGTGCTATTTTGTCACTTGGAGTCTTCCCAACCAGATAAATCAGCACGGTTTTGAGAAATTGACCGAGCATTTGGAAAACCTTTTGTGAGCTAAATTGCATTATGTAAAATCAGAAGGTCGTGGGTCAGGGTGCGTAGGGGGAATATGGAGTGTCGGACTTCGTACACCAGGTGTCTTTGGTGAGGAGGACAAATAGGTGTCCCCATGTCCTCCTCCTTCTCCTCTCAACCTTGCAGGAGTTTAACGTTGCCTCAGTGGTTCTTCCTAAGAGGAAATGTCGCTAAGGATGCTTATCTCTGTGGGCCTCCTTGGACAGTGGCCATGTATCCCTTCCTTTGCAGGAGTAGTGGAGCAGAGAGGAAAGGAGCTCAGCACTGCAGGGAGGGCAGCTGGCTCGGGGTCCGTGACAGTGGACCCCAGACCCCAGTGCCCCCGGCCTGGCCTCCTGAAAGTTGTTTCAATTTCTAAAGGAGGGTGACACTTCTTCCTCTGGCCACAGGAGGCCTTTGTGGTTTGCTGCCCACCCACCCCTCTCCCCAGATGCTCTGGAATCTACTGGGGTTTCCCGGTTTCCAGTAAAAGCGTGGGATTTGGAGGCCCATGATGTGGCTGCCGCATGCCAGGCGTGTGACATCGAGCAAAGTTAAAAGGGGATGAACTAGCCCTCTCCTAGGATTACTCTGCTTGATCAATGAGCTAAAGCTCATCAGGTACCTGCAAATCACCTGGCTCCTCGCAAACACGCCCCCTTCCTCCCTCCTGGCCAGCAGGTATTTTTTTTTACAAGACAAGGCCTTCTCTTCTCTCCATTGCTCTCCCTGGGTCTTGTGTCTCCCTCAAAGACATGAGTCTGAGCCCCCATCACCTGCTGGATGAGTGGGAAGGAAGCGAGCCTGTCTCCTAGCACATGGAACAGTAGAGGGCTTGGCTGGGAAGGAGGCAGCCAGGTGTAGCCCTGTCCCCACACTGGCAGGTTTTGGGGAGTGACTCACACGTTTGAGCTTGACAATGGGTTGGGGACATCTGCCCAGTGCTGCTCCCCCACCACCCTGGACAGGTAGCTCATCACCTGAGAGGAATTCTAATTTGGGTGGCTTTTACCAGCAAATCACCCTAACAAAGAAAGGATATATTAAATCGTGCAATGGGGATTGCGGTTATTATAAATTACTTTCTTTGAAATCTCATTTAGATCCGGGAACCAGACTGAGTTTGGAGGGCTCTGCGGATTCATCCTTTTGGAACAAAGGAGTGTCAGTGATCATTTGGAAAAGTAATTATGCCAAATTTAATTATCCTACTTGTGCATTTCATCTGTATTGCCGCCCATGCCTAGAGGGCAGCGGGGAAGGGGCCGTCCCAGCACGGCCCCCGATTGTGGAACATGATACCAAATTATCCACCTTGTAATTGAGCACCGTTTAATAGGAGGCTTGATGGACACAGAGTGTCACTGGTGGAATGAGCGGGAGGGGCGCTTGGCCCACTTAGTGGATATCTGAGATATTGGGAAGGCTTCTCAGCGTTTTCAACACGGCGGAGAGGAGCAAACTCCACGTCAAGTAGCCTGATCTGAATGTTTCCCTGTCTTGAGCATCTCTTTCCTTCTCCGTTCTTGCGGTTTCCCCAACCTCTTCTGAACTGCAGAATTAAGTTTGGAATGCTCCAGGGAGCCACTGAAGGGGATGCTGGGCACGTGTGGGCAGTGTAGTCTGCTGGGAAGTCGGTGGCCCGGCGAAGCCTGGCCGGGTGGAGGCTGTCCAGAGCTTATTGTCCTAGAGTCTGACCGCTGGGGGCCCCAGTCTGGCGTGTCCATCCACAGCCCCCATCCCAGCCTCCTCCCTTTGGCTGCCAGCACTTACCCTTTAGGACAACTCGCAGGTGAAGTTCTTGTGCAGTGATGGCAGAGTCCTTGCCTATCTTGATGCCTGTTCCCTTTGCAAATGGTGGACACGGCACCCATAGGGTTTGCTCGGCCTCGGCACCCCAGCGCCTAGCAGCACCTGCGTGGAAGGGGCTAGTAAGGTCTTGCTTGAATGCAGACTCACAAGCCCGGGAGCGCGGGCACCGGCCGCCACCCTCACTGCACAGATGCCCAGACAAGCGGCTTTAAATCCGCCATCCTCGTTCCTGGGGTGCTGAATGGGGGAGCCTCCATCCAGTGTTGGTCAGGAGCTCACGGTTGGCTTCTCGGGGGCCAGGGGGGCTTGGGAACCTGGCCTCGGGCACCGTCCAGCAGACGGAGCCGCAGATGTGGAAGGTGTCCGTGTGTGCCCGGTGAGCCCGCCTTCCTGGGCCACGCAGACGTGGCTTCTCGCTCATCAGCTGGCTCAGAGCCTCCTTATCTTTTCACGAGTTGGCCAAGGATTCCAGGATCCAAAACCTCAAGCCTTCCCCTTCAGGTAGGGGGTTGCTGAGGCCGCGCTGAAGCTTTGTCTTATGATGGCGCATGCTCAGGTCAGTCCCTGACCCTGGGAGCAGTCCTTCTGCTGTGTGCTTCCCACGGAGAGCCCTGCTGCAGCCAGTGGTGATTGATGGCCCTGCCGGGATTTGGTGCCCCCGAGATGCGATTTCCCTGCAGGGATGTTGACCCCTGCCCCTCACAGACCAAATCTCCACAGCTGAGCGAAGCTGTGCCATGTAGGAAGCCAGGCGTAACTCTGCTGCATGGGCTCTTAGGGGAGACAGGGAAATGGGGGAGATGGTGCTCAAAGCCTCGGGGTGTGCTGCAGATGCGACCCCTGCCTGGCCAGCTGGCCCATGCGTGTCCCCAGCCGCCTGTGATTTTCCGAGGCCTGGCCTCAAGGTCAGGGGCTGCAAGGCCCCTCCTTACTTCTGCTGAGTTGCTCCAGATTGTCCTGGCAGTAGACGAATGGGGCAGAGCCACCTGGGGCAAGGGAGGGAACCCTTTGTTTTGAAAGTGGTCCCTGGGCCGGTCACGTGCTAAGCACGTTATCTCAGTGATTCCGCCTGGAATCGGCAGCACTGTCACCATTTACAGCTCAGTTGCCTAAATCAAGCAATAAGTAATAATAGTGGTGATGACGATGATACCTCCTAAGATCTATTGGGTGTTTGGCATATTCTGGGCATTTTATAAAGCAGAAACATAAAATTGCCATTTCTTAAGCTCAAAAACAGTTGATGGCGTTTTCCATGTATCTCATTTGTACCAAATTAAGGCAGACAGGGCCACCGGACTCCAACGTTCCTGTTGACGCCACTGCCCAAGGAGGTAAAAGTGCAGAGCTGACTAAGGGAATGGTGGCCAGTGGGGTTCTACATAGTCATCATACCACCTGCCGCTACGATCAAGGCCCCCTGGAACGACTTGGGCCTGGGGGTCCAAGAAGGCGGTATTGCTGGTGGCAGGGGCAGGAGCGAAGGTGTCAAGGAGAAAGGAGCCTTCTCAGGAAACATAGCAAGTCCCCAGGCCCCGTGCGTTGGGGATGGTTTCTTTTTTTTGCACTAATTTTTACCTGGCATGGCTGGGTGCCCTTCGAGGTGAAAGGCACTTTTGCTGTGTGAGGTTTAAAATGTCATTGCTAAGTAGCTAGGAGTGCAGGCTGGGACCATGTCTCGCCAGGCCCAGGGACTGAACTTTATAGACACAGAACTGAAGGGAAAAATATATTTTCCAAACTCATTTTAAAAATAGTTTCCCTTGGAAATTAAAACCATTAAATGTGCATCATTATGCAGATCAGTATTCATGTCTTAAAGAAACATAATTTTGCCTTCATTTAATTTGTTTCTCCAAGACCTAATTATGGATTGGATTAAAAGAAAATGCTATTTTTTAAAATCACTGTGCAAATCACCTTTTATCACCCGAGAGGGCAGTTCCCAGTTGGTAGTGAGGGTCGCTACTCTGCATTTATCTGTCAAGGAAAAGTCAGGGAGACGTATTCCGAGGGAGAGTTTGTTGTTCACGGAGACGAAGTCGCAGGAGGCGCGATCCTTACTCGGAGTGCAGTCAGCTTGGAGAGCTCCGGGCCTTCCCTCGAGGCTACTGGATGGCAGGGGCTGGTCAAGGAGCCAGCAGGAGGCATCTGCGGCCCATCGGAAGGGTGGGCCTGCGTGACGGGGAGCTTGGGTGACGATGGGAAGAATGGCACTCAGCAGCCAAGACCGATAACAGGCCGAGGCCGAGGCCGGCGCGTCTGTGGCTGTCACTTTGCTTCGCAGGTGGTGCAGGTGCCAGCAGCTCAATCCGGACAGGACTGAGAGATCGGCGCTGGCTCTGATGGGGGTAACAGCACTAGCAAGTGCCTCTCCCATGCCTTCTAGGTACCCAGCGTGGTTTTAAGCACTTTATGAACACCAAACTGTTTAATCCTTACAACGGTTCTAGCAGCCGGGTGTTTCTGTCAGGTGAGGAAACCGAGGCACACGGGTTCAGTAGCTTGTCTGGGGTCATGTTGCCATTTGGGGTGAGACGCCAGCACCTTGGCTGTGGTCTATGCCTTTGACCACTCCACTCTCCCACCTCTCGGTGAAAGCAGCTCCCTCGCCAGGCAACAGGTCTGTAGACGCATGGAGGAAGGTGGGCCTGTGGTGAGCTGTTATTCCAGAGGCTCTCATGAATCTCACCTCTGGGATCCTCACCCTTTGTAACTGCCTCCCCTGGAATCTAGGCTGGCCCTGTGGCCTGTGTAACCCATGGGGTGGTGAAGTGACGGGTGACAGCTCTGGCCTCAGCCTTGGGTGGCCTGGTGGCCTTTGCTTTCATGCCCGGGGGAGAGCCAGCCACGATGGAAGAAGTCGGACGACTGCGAGGCTACCTGTTGTGAGAAACCCAACCTAGTAATGAGGAGTGGAGGCCACGTGAAAGGGTCTGAGGCCCCCCCGCAGCCCCCACTGAGCTCCCAGCCAATAGCCTCAGCACCTTGCTGACCACGTGGGCAAAGCCGTCTTGGAGGTGGCCCCTCCATCCCCAGTGATCTGCCCTGGCTGGTGTGAGCATATAAATAAAAGGGCTGAATGGACTGTGGTATTAACCACTAAGGCTTCCAAGAGTTTGGTCATGCACCAAATGATAATCGAAAGAGTTGTTTACCTCAGAGGGGAAAATCTGAGCTACAAAGAGGCTACGGAACTTGCCAAAAATGGTATAGCTTGAGGTGGGTAGGTAGGTAGAGAAGTGATAAATAGGTGATAGGTAAATGGTAAGTAGAGATAAAGAATGGACAGACAGGTATAAAGATAGACGACCGCTTGGTAAATGATAGCTGTAGATAGATGATGAATGAGAGCTCAATAGAGAGAGGCACCGGCAGAGAACAGACAGTGGACGGATGGGCTGCTGGGTGGCAGATAGGCGGTAAGTGGATAGACACAGACGCTGATGCAGGACCCTGAACCGAGGCCCCAAGAGCACGCCTTGTCCTCTTGCCACTGCCTCCACTGCCGTGGCTGGGTCCCCTGCCAGCGTTTGCTCAGGCCCAGGTAGGGTCAGCCTGTGTGAGGCCGTGCGGTGAGTGCGCTATGACACGTTTGCCTTGGCCTCTGGCCCACCAGGCCTCTGTGGCCTGCGCAGAGCTTATGCTGCCCGTTAGAGGCCTTCCCAGTATAGGGGCAGGTGGCAGAGGTTACTGAATTCCAGGAATGTAGCGGACACTTCCTAGCAGGCTTATCACGCGGCCCTACAGCACCTGAGGGTGAGCGTCTCCACTTGGCAGTGCCGAAAAGAGGTTCAAGATGTGAGTCATCCCCTCAGCCCCACTCAGTGTGTGTGGGTCGAGCTAGAATTGGAGCCGGGATCAGTCCAGCACCCAGACGCAGTGCGCTCCCCATTTTGTTTCCTGCACGCACTCTCCAGGGGTCCTTAGCAGGGTGGGCTCAGCAACCTCCTGTCCCTCTAACACCCTTCCTTGCACTAGCCCGGGGGATGCTTTGCAAATCTGTAGGACCACCCAGACGTGGTAGCCCTGCCTAACCTCGCCTGACAAGTGACCACTCTGTTCTGCCGTGATGCCAACCCCCACAGATGGACAGATGGTAGGTTTCTGTCCTCACCCAACTGTGTCAAGAGTAGTGTCAGCCCCCTCAGCATATCGGAGACTGCCAGTGGTCACGGCAGGGCAGGGGGTGTGCTGCCTCACAGCTGGCACCAGGGGCCTTTGCAGGTGGGCTCCTAAGGGAGGGGTGGTCTCTCCTGAGAGGCAGGGTGGCCGTGCCTCAAGGGGGCGTTCGAGGCATTGAGGCACTGCCTCAGGTATCTGCTGAGGGGTGACCCTGGAGGCCGGGGTCTCTGCTGTGGCTGGGCCTGCCCCTCATGCCCTTGGTCCTGCCCTTAGCTCAGGGCACGCTGCGGCAGCTAGATCCCGGGGTCGCCCTGTGGAGGTGGCAGGCAGACTCTGAGCCACCCCGCTTGAGCTGGGAAATGCCCCTGCTGTGTCTCCCCATCATAAATGGAGTCAGTAGCCGTGTGGGTCTCGTTTGGTTGCCAGGAGCATTAAAGAAATTCACATCTGTGCAGCGCTCAGAGCGGCGCGGAAAGCCTATGTGAGTATTGATTAAATCAATTAATAAGGGACAAAGGGACAAATGGAGGGGGTGGGCATGGTGAAGAGAGGCCTCCGCACAGTGAGGGAAGGTTCTGTGCAGCTTTGAAGAGTGGGCAGGCAAGCGGAGTCCCAGGCCTCATGTCCCTGTGGCCGTGGGGAAGCCTTGAGAGACGGGGAACTATCCCCTCGTTTTAGGGATGAGGTGACTGAGGCCCAGGCTGGGCTTCTTCCCCGTCAGAGCGTGGGTGCGAGAACGGCACTGTCCCCTGCCACTGTCCCCTGCCACGTGAGGGCAAGACCACGGGGGAGGGAGGCCCGTGGAACCTGGCGCCAGCTCTTCCCCCAGTCGGCCGTGGAGCTGCTGGAGGTGATGCTGCAGCTGCTTTCGGCCACCGCTTTTGGCAGGGTTCATTTTGCCCAGTGCCCTTCTGCGTATGGGATGAAGTGACTCAAAAACACACCTCCCAAGCGGCAGCGGGAGGAGCCAGTGAGAAAAAGAAAAGCCCGCAGCCTCCTGGGCTGGCGCTCAGGCTGCTTCAGATACCGGGACGGCCTTCTGGTGCCAGAAAGCCTGGGCTGAGTCGAAAGCATCCCAAGGGCTTTAAGGAAAATGAAAACAATGACAAAAATAAATGCATACCCTCCCCTACGCCAGCTATTTTATACGCAGCCTGCTGCAGTGCTATAAAATAACCCTTAGGGTCGGCAAACATTCATTTCAGGGTTCTGTACGCGAAGAAGTAGAATCGAAGAGGCTCCGTTACACATGCCCACGGTCCATGATGCGTGAAGGAGGGCGCTGGCCTCCCACCCAAGTCTGACTCCCAGACCACTCTCCCTGCGTGGGGCCATGCTGCTCCCGCTTGGCCCTGGCTGGGGTCTTTCGGGGGTGAGCCTCTGAGCGTGGCGCGCCTTCTGCATATGCTCTTCCCCTCTGCCTTGCATTTGGGGAACACTCCGTGCACCTCGTATTTTCGTGTCATGGCTCCCTCTCTCTGTCTAACCTCGCGGTCTCCGAGGATCGGAGGGTCCCTGTTCCTTTGTCTTCCCACAGTGCATCCTTCAAACCGCCTTCTCCTACCTGAGCCACGGTGTCAATTACCTGCTATCCGTGGCCTTTCTCCTGCCTCGACCGCAGCTTTCTCCAGGACAAGGGCTGTGCTTCCTTCTTCATGACCTGAGCCTGCCAGGCTCTGGCTTGTGGGAGGCATCGGTAAATGCTTGTTTAATTATTGGGCATATTGATGGTTCAGGAGAAGGAATGATTCTGTGAATTATTGCTGATATTTGGAAAATGACAGCTCGGATGAAGCCCACTGAGTATCTAGGCTGTGGTGGGGAGGCTGCTTGTTCTATATGGGATTTCATGACATCGGTGCTCTCACGTGTGAGATGATCCATTGGGATGATGGGGGATAACATTAGAAGCGTTTCCCTAGAGAATTTTTTTTCCTAAAACTCTAGAAGGAAATGAAGCTTTGCCATATTTACTGTATGGATTGACACCGTGGCTCGTGCCACTGTGTTGGCCTGACACGCCTGCGGGTTTCCAGGTGGGCCATGTGAGCACAGGGGTAGGTCTTGGTGGAGCGCCGTGCTTTCCTCCTGGGACACGAGAGGCTGAGGCCGGTGAGTATCTGCTACGAGGCCGTCTCCTCCTCGCTGCCTGTCTCCCCAGGTAGGTTGTCAGGAGACAGTGTCTGCTTACTTCCCCAGTTCTAATGGGGTATGAGCCAGACTCTGCCCTGACCCTTGAGGGCACAGATGAAGGCCACAAAACTGCTTAGCTTGCTTCTAGAATTGGCTCCTCTGCAACGGTGTCCCTCAACGTGTGCAGCAGTCATCTGCCCCTTTTGTTGCCATGTCAAATTTTGGGTGTGTGGCCCTATGGCTCCTCTTCCTTTCTCTAGGTAGGTCCCAAGCCATCTGAAGCTAGAACTGGCCCGTAGCATCTTTACCAGGCAAGGAAGGCAGGCCTTGACCTTGCCTGCTGGGTGCTTGGCAGTGCCCTCCATCTATCCTCACACCAGTCTGTCCCTGTGGCGCATTTGGCAGTGCTTCTCAGCTGTCTGTAGTGAAGGGGCACTCGTTTTAATTTTCAACCTGCCACCTATGGTATAATACAATGAATTTATAAAAAGTAACATGAAAACAAGACATGCAATACAAGCCCCTCCCCCTTTTAGGTGGTGCAGTGCAATTGTCAGGCTGCTAGATGTTTACGAATACTTTTAACTTCTCTGCTTATTCGTCAAGGCCTGGGCAGAGTTTGTGCACTGGTGCCGGTTCACAGCTCAGCGTCTATGCGGCACTGCTGTGTGGGGTGCCACAGGGAAGAGCCGGGACTTCTGAACGTGCAATGCTGAGCATTGCCAGAGGCACTCTCAGTTTTCATTGGATTGCAGTAAATTGTAGTGTATTATAATTCATGTATGTCTGGTAAGGGATTTATGAAATGGTATTGAGTTTTAAATAAAATAAACGTGACATGATGGAAAACAATGACTTAAAAAGTTACCTGTTAATAATTTATAGACCGAAGATAATGCTAATAAGTCAAACACAAGTGAACGATATGAAAATGGCTGAGTGGACACTTCTCCAGATCTTTAGGTGGCCTCCCTGTCAGCCATATTTTGAGGTTAAAACTCATATGACAAAATACTGAGATAACCATAGGTGAGTTAAAAAATTCCAAGTTATCAACACAACTATTTAAAATATCCACTTAAAATTACATTTGTTAATAGTGGACCTTGCCTTAAGTGAATATGGGGTCTCGAAATCTTAGCTAATGATAATATGAACTATCAAGCCTGGGAGGACATTTAAGAATAATTTGCTTCATTTTTATCTCTACTTATGAATTCTATTTTATGTATATTGTATGATATATGTAATATGCTGGTGTTGTATACGTATCATTCACAAGGAAACACTCACCTTGGTGTGAGGCTTTAAACTCTTTTATGGCAGGGATGGTGATCAGGGGCTTTAGCTGCTGTGGCATCTGATTCCCTCTAAGTCCTTCCCAGCCCTAAAGCTGGTCAGTCGTGTCCCAGCCTGTATCCTGCAAAGTCAAGGTCTCTGGACTGTCTCCTGCTGGAGAGAGTGACTGGGAGGAGCCAGTGCCCAGCTGGGGTGTGTCCCCACCAGTCCTAAGTCAGCAGGGTCTGAAGGCCAGGACTGAGTGTGCTTTGGTCTTGGACCAAGTACAAGGATTGTGAAGGTACTTTCGAGGGCCACGTCGGTTCTTTCTACAGTTTGTTTATTCCAAACTTCATGAAAGACCATGGATCAAAGAAAGGCCATTCTGAAGGCCAATGTGGCTCTGTCCTGTGCAGCTAGAGTAGGTTATCAGGCAGAAATGTGGGGGCAAGTGCTTTCAACTGGTTATTGAAGTGGCACTATCAAGGCCATACCACTGGGCTTCTCTGCCTGTGAACTCTCTTTCTCTCCTTCTCTCCTTCTCTCCCTCTCTCTTTCCCTCCCTCCCTCCCTTCCTCCCTCCCTCCCTCCTTCCTACCTATCTACCTACCTACCATCCTCCCTCCTTCCCTCCTTCCTTCCTTCCTTCCTTCCATCTATCTATCTATCTATCTATCTATCTATCTATCTATCTATCTATC